>LR738710.1:476970753-477059256 GCA_902687465.1 Secale cereale | reverse complement strand
GGGTCAACCCACCGGTCAAAAAGTCAAAAGCGCCGGCGGCTAGCCGCCGGTGAGGTTGAGCGCGGCGGAGGGCGTCGGAAATCCTCCTCCGGCGACCAAATGGCCGGCGGAGGGCATCTACGTGGAGCTGGGACTCGCCCGCATCCATTTGTGCCATCGGGAGGGGCTGGGGTGGCCGGAGCTCGTCGGAAACGAGCTCGCGGCGGCGCCGGAGTTCGGGCTCCGTCGAGTTAGGCGCTGCGGGGCACGGGGAGGTGAGCTGGTGGGTGCGGCGTGCTCCTGGGGGTGCGCTGAGTGTGTTTATGGGCTCGGACGAGAGCGGCAGCAGCTGTGGCCACGGCGGCGAGGAAGCACAGCTCTGGTGAGCTTCGGAGCTCAAGGGGACGGCGTCTACGGCGAGAGATGGACCACGGGGTCAAGGGGAAGACGGAGAGGAGCTCACAGAGATTCCAGCTGAGCCAACGACGTGGACGGGGAGGCTCTGGACGGCGCGAATCGATGACGACGATCTCCGGCGGCCGGAGCTACAAGACGAGGTCGGGGGAGACGCTACGGGGCTTCCGGCATCGGGCGGCTCGGCGAGGAGGAAGAGGGCGTCAAGGCGGTTCTTCTGGACACAACAGAGAGGCGAGGGGGCAGCTGTGGCTGCGGTGGTGCTCGCCGGCGCGGCTGCGGTGGTTTCGGCCATGGCGAGGAGAAGCTAGGGAGCGAGGGGAAAAAGAGTGCGGGGAGGTGAGGTGGACGGGGGGGGCCGTGGACGTCTTCGTGGCATGACCAGAAGCTCGGAGGCATCGCGGTGGAAGCAGGAGGTGGCCGGCGTGCCGCGGGCACGCGCCCTCCGTCCCTCTGGCGAGAGGAGGGGGATGACTGGCATCGGCCAGTTGGGCTGGGCCGCACAGTACCGGGCCGGCTAGGCTGGACAGGTAAGCCTTTCCTTCTATTTTAATTCTGTTTCTGTTTTCTATTTAGTTTCTGTTATTCTATTTTGTTATTTTGTTCTGGGCTTTATTAAAAATACTTAGGCACACTCAAAAATCATGAAACCAAGCATGGCTACTGTTTAGAATAAACCCAACAGTAAACATTTTAGTTTATGATTATTTGAGCATTTAAAATAATATGTAAAATTTAAATGCCCAAATGCAAGTAAGATATGATTTAATTCAAAAATCCAGAATGGTCCTAGAAATATGTGCAACATTTTTGGCAGAGGTTTTTAATCAATCCAAAAATGATGAACTTTTCCAAGGGGCATTTTGGGTTCATTGAAAAAGATTTTAATTTGACCCTAGTTAAATTCATTTATTGCTAGGGTTTGAACATCCCCATTTCAGGTTTCCTTTGAAAATAAACATGATGCAACAGACAGGTGCTATCCTAATGCAAGGTGAAGCTGGGGATGTGACAACTCACCCCCACTAAACAAGAATCTCATCCCGAGATTCAGGACGTGAGATAAGAAATCAGAGGGGACACTAACTAACACAATCTTCATGATCCAGCTGTCCTTCATATGAAAGTTGATTGCTAGCATCATGTTGATCCTGACATCCTGGCTTTTAAGGTCTTTGTCCAACACAGTGACGACAATAGAAACTCCGCAACAATTGATCTTATGAAAGATCGGGCAACTCAAGATCAACTCTTGGAGTGAGACATTGACACATCTCTTGAGATGAGACACGGAGTACACCTCCAGAGGGATGGGGTGAAACAAACGATGAGGGTTCACCTAGTGGCAATAATTCCACATCTAAGAAGATGGTGATTGATACCACCAGACGGGGCACTTTAGAGAAGGTGACTCGTAGAGTTATTCCCTTAAGTGGCAAAAAGAATTACTTTAGATATAAAGATCATTGAAACTCTCTATACCAGCCGGAGGCAAATCACAATCGATCGTTTGATGGAGTCCGAAAGAATGACATACTCGGCCAGAATGGATGATGTGGACTACCTTGTTAAAGACAACACAAGGGATGATTTTGGTTATCATCAGAAATGGATGGGATCCATGGTAAAATGGCACATTGGCGGTGCAAGTTGGGAACAAAATGCAAATGCTGGGAATGATTCTAGTAACTGGGAAGAAACCCAACAGTAGAGAGTAGATTGCTCTTTGAGAGGTTACAACATAACCAAGAACACTGGGAGCAATCCCGGTTAGTGTCGGTGATAACATCTAGTGCTTGTGCGTGCTCTCAAGAACTTGAGCATTCCCATATTCATCATGGTTTTACCAATATCCGTGTCAAGGATCCTGGCAACACCACATACTACCATGATGAATAGCGGTGGACAATGCAGATGCAAAGGAAGATAACACTTCTCAGATTTCACCTTAGCGGAGTCAAGGGCAAAATCTGGATGATCGACCGAGAGACATTTAGCACTCCGCTTCTAATGTTCTCCTTGGTGTACTAGGTACCACGGTCAATGCTTAAAAGCATCAACATGGCCATCAAGTAAGGGTCGGACTTCGGGAGCACAAAAAGTCCATAAGGAACAACTAGGGAGTAATTCCTACGAAATCCTTATGGGGAGGTGGCCAATTTCTTCAATCAAGATACTACAACAATAGGTCTTCCGGCTAGGTGTGTTGGCCACGACATTCACTTTACCGGTAATCGAGAGACCAATATTATAGTTCTTGGAAAATGCTCCAACCATCATAGCTGCCTGAGATTCAGTTCTGGTTGATGTCAGGATATTCCAGACGTCATGTCTGGAAACGAAAGTTTGCAACACAAATCGACGAGATGGCGTTGCGAAATTCTCGGGGAGTGAACTACGATAGCAAGCTCCAAAACATGAGCTAGTTCTGCTACGTACCTGTGGACACGTTGTCCCAGACAAACGTGACCACATAGTAGTCTTATAATAAAATACTATCGAGTTCAGATTGGGAATCATCATTGGAGATAACGAAGTCTTGTGCATGTCCGTCCGGGCCCTTCGGGAATATCATTTGAACTTCTTTTCTTTGAACAAATCAATCAGTGGCTTGGTGTGCTAGGGATACATACAGAATGAAGATGATCAGTCTATCAGGCCATAGAATACTTCGCACGTATGCATGACTGACTTGGGATGACTCCAGAGGAGGTAAAAACATGCTTTCTCGAATTCACGGTGGAAACTTGCATCAAATGCACATGAATTAGAGGAAGTCACTTCTTTCTTCCGTACATATACTTCACGAACGGGTCATGAAGATAATGCTTACAAAGTTTCCATCACTAGCTTAATGTCCTACAAAATCATGGAGAAGGTAGGAGTGTTGCTGATGGGCTCAACAACAATTCATCCAGGTTTCCATGGAGATGGAATTCCATAATTATGTGAACAAGTGATAGTATTGGTCAGACCCAGGAGATATAATGGTGTATGCTCGAGGGATCAACCATGAGTAAGACCACATTATGAACATTGTTGGTTCTGATTTGATTTGATGATAGCCCATACTCAAATCAAAGTTTTGATATGACAATAGGTCCAACAACTGATCGCAGGGACCAATTGATGAAGATATCATCTATCTTCAACACACACAAATGTACCCCTTGAAATGAACTAAGCTGGCAAGCTTTTATCTTCCAACTCTTCAAGTTATTGTTTAGCTTAACCAATTAGTTCAGGGGGTAACCGACACAGATTCTTGGGGAACGGCTGGTTTACAAGATCCACTCGATCACGAACTCAACATAGCAGTCAGGTGACAACCTGGTAATACTTCCGAGAAGATATTCGGAAAATCACGAACCACCGATATGTTACTAAGCTCGAGAACAATCTTGCTTTTCAGGGCAAGACGATATGATCAAATGAGCAAGGACTTAACACAATCCTAACTCATCAATCAAGGAGTGCACCAGGGAAGTGGACTAGGTAGCACGATCGATCTTAGAATGGTGATTTGGTAACCAACACACTAAGAATGAGATTATCGTCCAATTGCTACCAAGCAACGAAGTTGCTAGGAGTATTGATTTCACACATCACAATTCACTTGTCAGCATTCCGGTTACAAAAACACGGAAACCGAGGGATGAACAATGATGGCAAGAAGTATTACTACATCAAGAATTCATAAGAGATAGTGCAATTCTCACGACATTCTTGACATAAAGATGGTAATACTCCAGGATAGAACAATTTAGAAGCTGCATTAGCATTCTTCATCTGCGAAGTACAACTTCTTTGACCAAATCCTGGATATGGATAAGGTACTGGAGTTTGTTTCTCCTAGTCATTCCGGAATAGAATGGCTTGACAGACCACAAGAGTAAAAGGCATCGATGAACACGAGTGCACAACTACTCCTGACTATCAACTGATAAACGGGGGTCATGATACAACTAAAAGGAGAAAACTCAAGGAACATATAACTTCTGAGTTGTGGATGCATAGATTAACATGTCGAACGAGTTCAACTTATTTCTTCCGGATAACCCATGCAGAAAGGTAGGACTGGCAGAGTCACAATATGAATGGAGTACTACTCAAGAGCACTCGGGTTGTGATCTTTTTGTTTGGAAGAACTTCTGCCATGATGGTTCATGGTATTTGGAAGAAGGATATACCACGGACCTCGAGGACTATCACAAGGTTACTAATATCCTAAAGGGACGAGCAAATACTACCAACATGAAGTAGGTAGAAAGAATCTTGGGTTCAAGAACCCAGGAGTAGAATGCTTACTAACTAAATGGCATCACGGGATGCTTTTGAGGATAATGGCCAGAATCATCACACTGAGAATATAAGGCATAGCTAGATTACTGGGTGATCTTCTAAGATAGCTAGGGTCATAATAATAATTCCAACATATATGTCGAGGTAACAGAGTACCTCAACACACTGACTAGTGTGATTAATCTAGCCTAAAAGGACATCGGAAACAGGGAGGAAAGGTTTGCAAATGCATCATACTATTTAGAAACCTGGGATGACTCGGACAGCATAACGGCTGTAAATGCTCGAAAATACTTTTGAGATCCAAACAAAAGGGTAGCATATCCACTTAATACCATAATGTCAAGGTTCTGAGACCAACAGTTGAACAAACAGAAGTAGTAGAAACTGAACTGAGGGTTGAATCCATAATAACGTGATCCTGATAAATAGAATGAGAATCCTAGTTCTTAATCCCCGTGGAATAGGAGAAGGTGACTCAGATCAGAAGGTCATGGGGTAAAGGAGTAAAAAGAGCCTTACATTCCCTTTCACAATCAATTCCCTTACATAACTAAAGAATTTCTAGACACGACTTCGACCAGTTTGGCTTACTAATCCTACAGGCAGTCAGGCTCTGATACCAAAGCTGTCAGGACCCCGATCCTAAGTCACACAGGTCTAGCTTGTAACACACCATATCACTTTGCGGCCTCACGCATGGTATCCCCACGGGTGCCACCTTACCTGGCCCGGGACCGTTTGCGCATTTTGGCACACGTATAGGATAGTGTCGCTAGCATCCATATGACAGAGAACCCGGGCCGACATGACCAGTTATAAACCAAAATTGGCACTAAATTACAGAGACAGGCATACATGACCCAGCAACGAACGTGTCGGTCATCAATGTATGAACCCAAGTCGTAGCAAGCTACAAGGACTTAGAGGAACAATGCGTGACATTTCCCCTAAGGGACAGACACAGGAACGAAGAAGGACACATGCCGGCCAGCCTAAGTGTTCCGGAGCAGTAGCAAGCTACCAAGGCTCAGTGGAAGCACTAGGAGACATTTCCCTGTAAGATAGGCTACCAAGGGTAAACAACTAGGTGTCGGATCCCACACATAGGAATACACATTACACGTACGCATAACATGCAAGTATGTGCTGTACAACATGGCATCACAACATAACTCAACAACTCATATAGATAAGGCCCAGAAGAGCCATCATAGCATTTATTACAAGCAGAGGTCACATGACCCAACATACAGAGCATACAGGCATCGGAAGCATAACATGTCTGGGTACAGACAACTACAAATGAAAAAGGCTGGGAAGCCTAACTATCTACAAGATCCTACAAGGGTACAAGATCATAGCTGAGGTAACAAGCTAAACGTCAAAGTCCACGTGGAACCACTAGCGAGACTGAGGTCTCTCTGCAAAACATAAATTAAGCAAACGTGAGTACAAAGGTACTTAGCAAGACTTACATCAGAACTAGCTACATATGCATCAGTATCAACAAAGGGGGTGGTGGAGTTTGACTGCAGCAAGCCAGCTTTGACTCGGTGGCTATCCTAAACTACGACTGCAAGTAACTCTTTGAGGTGGCGCACACGAGTCCACATATTCACCAATCAATACACCACTATGGATCCGCTCTCGTCTCCCTATGAGAAGGCCATCCATAGCACTCACGCTTATCTTGCGTGTTTTAGAGTATCCACTTTCACTTGTCTATGAACTGTAATAGGCAACCCAGAAGTCCATTTCCGCGGACACGGCTATTCGAATAGATTATATATAACCCTGCAGGGGTGTACTTCTTCACACACGCTCTCACCACTTACTGCCGTTTACACGACATGTACTCGGCAACCTTCAAGCGGAGGCCCAGCGAGGGTGTCGGCCACGACGTGACTAACCACACAAGTCTCTCGTCCAGGTTTATCGCCTATTTGGGTTCCATCCGTGGGGAGATCCGGCCGGGGTGTCGCTCACGGCCCCAAACGATGTGTACGGGGTTCCCGCATCACCAAACGGGCAATCGGTACACCGTGCCACGTACCTGCCGCGTCACAGCCCACCTCGAGGGTCAGCGCTGCGCACGACCTCCAGTAATCTACAAACACCAGAAACTAGTTGCAACTCCTGGACAGAGATCATGTTGATTAATAAGTCGAGAGAGTCAATTAAGGATCCCAATGTGTGGTAGTAGCTGTTTCATGGACCAACCAACACAGAACTCAGGTCCTGAGGACGGCTGCAATGAGACAACCCACCATGTACTCCTACATGGCCTCTCATCGCTACCTTTACCAAATCGTGTTCACACACTTAGCTCTCAACAGTAGGACGTGTTCACCACATTCCAATTCATCCCCGATGAATCAGACCTGACACAACTCTAAGCAATAGCAGACATAACCAGAAATCATGAATGAGTAGGCACAACATGGCTCAAACAACTCCTACTCATACTAGTGGGTTTCAACTATTTACTGTGGCAATGACGGGTCATGCAGTGGAAAGGGGGTTCAACTACCGCAGCAGGTAACAGTTGAAGCGTTGTTGTCCTAATGCAGTAAAAGAGAGCTACAGCGAGAGAGTGGTATTGTATCGGAATGCACAATGGGGTTTTGCTTGCCTGGCACTTCTGAGGATAACATTAAGTCTTCATCGGTGTCCTCGATCACATCGTCGGAACACGTCTACTGAAAGGGGACAAAACCGACAAACAGAGAAAGAACACAATCAATGCAATGCACAATATGATGCATGATCATGACATGGCATTATGTTGTGATTTGAGCTAATGCAACTAGCAACACAATTAAATGAAGTTGGTTTGAACCAAAGGTTTAAATTCAAACTCCATATGTGATTATTCAAATGCCATTTATTCAAATTGTCCTAAACAGTGGCTGTAAGTTATTCAAACATGCATGAAAATGCCATAAACAGATTCCTTGAATTTTTCTGATCAGTTTTCAAATATAAATTATTTTCATCTGAGTTAGGGGTTATTTTCTGTGATTTTTAGAAGTTTTGGCTATTTTCTGAAATAAGTAAATCATTTCTGATTTTTTTTAAATTCCAGAAAACACTTATTGCGTCAGCATGACGTCAGGATGACGTCATCGGGTCAACAGCGTCAGCCCAGGTCAAACCTGACGCTGGGACCCACTGGTCAGTGACTAGGCTAATTTAACAGAGACTATTAGTGTTAATTTAATCCTAACTAAAGTGTCAGGGGGGTGGCCCACATGTCAATCTCTCAGGCCTAATTAAGTTTAGTTTTTAAACTAAACTAATTTAACAGGAGCTGGCCCCACCTGTCATTGAGTTAGTGCTTAACAAAGGGCGTGGGGCCCATATGTCAGTGACTCGGGGGGGGGGGTCAACCCACCGGTCAAAAAGTCAAAAGCGCCGGCGGCTAGCCTCCGGCGAGGCTGAGCGCGGCGGAGGGCGTCAGAAATCCTCCTCCGGCGACCAAATGGCCGACGGAGGGCATCTACGTGGAGCTGGGAATCGCCCGCATCCATTTGTGCCATCGGGAGGGGCTGGGGTGGCCGGAGCTCGTCGGAAACGAGCTCGCGGCGGCGCCGGAATTCGGGCTCCGTCGAGTTAGGCGCTGCGGGGCACGGGGAGGTGAGCTAGTTGGTGCGGCGTGCTCCTGGGGGTGCGCTGAGTGTGTTTATGGGCTCGGACGAGAGCGGCAGCAGCTGTGGCCACGGCGGCGAGGAAGCACAGCTCCGGCTAGCTTCGAAGCTCAAGGGGACGGCGTCTACGGCGAGAGATGGACCACGGGGTCAAGGGGAAGACGGAGAGGAGCTCACAGAGATTCCAGCGGAGCCAACGACGTGGACGGGGAGGCTCTGGACGGCACGAATAGATGACGACGATCTCCGGCGGCCGGAGCTACAAGACGAGGTCGGGGGAGACGCTACGGGGCTTCCGGCATCGGGCGGCTCGGCGAGGAGGAAGAGGGCGTCGAGGCGGTTCTTCTGGACACAACAGAGAGGCGAGGGGGCAGCTGTGGCTGCGGTGGTGCTCGCCGGCGCGGCTGCGGTGGTTTCGGCCATGGCGAGGAGAAGCTGGGGAGCGAGGGGAAAAAGAGTGCGGGGAGGTGAGGTGGACGGGGGGGGGGGCTTGGACGTCTTCGTGGCACGACCAGAAGCTCGGAGGCGTCACGGTGGAAGCAGGAGGTGGTCGGCGTGCCGCGGGCACGCGCCCTCCGTCCCTCCGGCGAGAGGAGGGGGATGACTGGCATCGGCCAGTTGGGCTGGGCCGCACAGTACCGGGCCGGCCAGGCTGGACAGGTAAGCCTTTCCTTCTATTTTAATTCTGTTTCTGTTTTCTATTTTGTTTCTGTTATTCTATTTTGTTATTTTGTTCTGGGCTTTATTAAAAATACTTAGGCACACTCAAAAATCATGAAACCAAGCATGGCTACTGTTTAGAATAAACCCAACAGTAAACATTTTAGTTTATGATTATTTGAGCATTTAAAATAATATGTAAAATTTAAATGCCCAAATGCAAGTAAGATATGATTTAATTCAAAAATCCGGAATGGTCCTAGAAATATGTGCAACATTTTTGGCAGAGGTTTTTAATCAATCCAAAAATGATGAACTTTTCCAAGGGGCATTTTGGGTTCATTGAAAAAGATTTCAATTTGACCCTAGTTAAATTCATTTAGTGCTAGGGTTTGAACATCCCCATTTCAGGTTTCCTTTGAAAATAAACATGATGCAACAGACGGGTGCTATCCTAATGCAAGGTGAAGCTGGGGATGTGACATTGGACTTAAGCTCTCTTCTATTATTCTAGCACTAATAGAGCGGCCCTAAAATGAGACAACGATCTGACTATATATATGTATATATATATATAATTAACTTTTTTTTCAACCGACCGGTATGTAGGAAGTAATCATGTTCTTTCCTAATTGATATGATCTAGAGAGGATTGAGTATATGCCCTGAATATCTTAGCAACGATGGTATATTTTCCATGGTCAATGCAGTAATATCATCTCTACCAAGTTTTATTATTTGATGCTTGTTGCTATATAAAAGAATCATTACATAAGTGGATAAATATAGGAAGCACCTTTTTTTGGAGAGGCAAGATTTAGAAAAGATAAATCCCCCTCTGGCTTCTTGGGATTTCATTTGCATGCCTAAAGAGCAAGATGGCCTTGTCATTATAAATCTCCAAATTCAAAACAATAGCTTGCTGCTCAAGATGCTCCATAAATTCTTCAATCACCCTGATGTCCCTTGAGTTCACTTAGTTTGGGTAGCCTACTGCCTTAACACGGAAAAACTGATCAACTGACTAGTTGCACTTTTTGGTGGAGGGCACTACATCAAGTTGCTCTCTACATACAAGGAGAAGGAAAGATGTCATGTGGAAAATGGAATTCCATCCTATTTTGGCCAGACAATTGGAATGCCCCCCAACGCAACAATGGCCACATCCACACTCCTGTTGAAGAAGCTTGAATATAACTATCTCCCAACTATGGAGTATGGAAGATTTATTTAACCATTTCCATCTTTGTCTTTCTGAAGAGGCTTAAGATCAATCCAATCGGTTGATACTAATGGTTAATGAGATGCAACTCTCTGCAACTTAAGATATATGGCAATCTCCTTATGGAGATCCTAAGTTTCAAGTTTCCAAGACATACACATTTCTAAAGGAAGAGCATATGGTCCCACATGTCATTAAATGGATTTGGAACACATGATGTCAGCTTAAGCACAATTTGTTTTTCTGGTCGTTGGTCAATACCAGACTCAACACAAGAGCCTTACTTCAAAGAAAGATTTTTTTATTGATGACCATTCTTGCGTTTTGTCTAACAGGCAGGTAGTGGAAACTAGGAGTCACCTCTTTTTTCCATTGCCCATTTGCTCAGATCTGCTGGTCTTGTGTGGGATTGCGAGTATATCAATCAGAGGCGGTGAATGGGAGATTTCAAATTTCTTTGAAAACTTTAATTCCCTCTGCTCACCATTGCAGAAATAAAACTATAACAGGAGCACTAAACTAAATCAGAATGGGCACACATGAATAAACAGGTTAAACCAGTACACTAAGCAACAGTTTCGATGAAAGTGATGATAATCTTCCTAGTATAGTGATAGAGTACTTTCACCATGATAATGGTAACACAGAAAGGAAACATGGAAAACAACATAGATGAATAATATAGACAAAATATATCATGCAACATAGAGAAATGTTCATCAAAGCATGGCTCGGCTAGTTGACAAAGTGACACTAAATGATAAAAAACGAGCATACATATAGACAACTTTGGGGATGACAAATTGAAATACACTAAACAATATTACCATAAATCATATAAGAAACAGAGGAGAAAATACGATTAGAGAGATGTCTATTAGGGCATGGAGCACATATGATAAACTAATGAAAGAATTGGAGTAGCGTAGAAATAACTAGTGGCGCTCGATGGCGATAGACAATTTGGTAGACCAGTTCACTTTCTGTAAAAAGGGTTACATCTAGTTGGAGGGACTTACGATTGAACACGGGAGCAAACCTCTTTCTGTCCTATTGTCCTTCAACATGAAGGTGATCAGACTTCAGTTGATTTCACTCAAGGTAGATACTTAACGGAGATCTCCAAATTTTAAACAGACTTGTTGCGCGGACCACAATTACTCTTGATTGCTGAAGACTTTGGCTTGGTGAAGAAAATTACTCTTCGACACTCAAGTCGACACCTATCAGTCTAGAGAGTGTGCAACTCTCAAAATTAATACGTACATGAACTATGAACTTACATCTACTAATAGAATGCCCTTGCGTTGCCATGGGATTTTAAATATTTTTACTGATTTCATATATAAACATAATGTATATCAAGTTTTACATGTACAAATAATTCAAATCCACATCACACAAAATAGTCTCTCACACAGAATTATATTGATAATGTGTACATAGAAAGGCATGTGATGCACAAAATATAGAAAGTGGTACAGAAACATAGAACTTTTTATTGTGCACTATATTACAAATGGTAGATAGCACCTGCATGCCTTGTTAAGCTAAGACTAATCATCTCATGAAGCATTTCCATTGTTATTAACCATTAATTAAAAACAACACATGGTAGATTTTGTTACCTTTAAAGAAATATTCCAAGATGCTACAACCAGAACCTTAATTGCATTATGTAGTTGCCTAACAACTACTATAATAGACCCAGATATATTCCATGAAGCAACAATTCTAGTGATAGACCCAGATATATAGCATAACATCCAATAAAAAAATTATTATAATACACACCATCTAACTCAAAGTCCCATATATCAAAATTTGTACCTTTGATAGGAAACACTAAATCTCAGCAAGAAATATCAAATACATCCTTCCCTGTCTGATGTACAAATATGTGTAATTCTTAATCGAGAACAAAAGACAGTGAAGGAGTCATTCTGTGCTCAATATATAAGATGTAGTAATACAGATTATTTGTAGTGTTGCAAGAGAAATTTAAGACACATAGTCGCATAGGCATAAGAAATTTCATCCATACATATTAATCCAACAATCATTAAGTACAGGAGGAAAGCATAGGAAAAATGTAAGGAGCGAACAAACCATTGCGTGATATTACTTCTCAAGCAAATCGGAATATCAATAGTGGCTTCCTTCTAGTACTGTGGTGCATTACCTGACACAACTAATCATAATGCATAGTCAACCAAATTACGAAATATCAGTAGAACATGCATATCTAATAATGATATTAGTGAACAATGCAAAAAAGCAAAGGATTCCATTTGTCACAATTAGGACACACAACTACTACTTCATGAGTTCATATGCCTAATCAGTTAGACCACATGGTTAATTTCATTCATAGATGAACAAATAACAAAGATCGAGAAGGATCCTTACAAAAACAATGATTGGACAAGAATTTGGGGAGGGAGAGGGTGTATTATTACCGCTAGTGAAGGCGCATGTCATGCCCAACCGCTAAGCATAAGGCGATGGTGAAGATTGAAGAGCCAGATAAAGCTGAGGTTGACCGAATGCTTCTGGCAGTAATAAATATTTTATTTATAAATAATGAAAGATGCATGTACTGTAATGATGTTTGTGACCGCGAGAAATCTAAATAAAAACAAATATGATGCATAGCTAGTAAAATCAAACCTAAACAAAGACCTGATTAACTACCCATTCATTATTTTTCCTATTTCATTGTGCCATGCACATTACAGAGCGAGCTTCAGTTATACCACATGGTTGGTACGATGAACCCACGGTCAGTCACTTGCCCGAACCATGCCACTTCACTACACACCTCACATATGATGCACATTTCATTTTTACTTTTCGAGACGCACGATTGTAGGATACATTTTTCAAAGCTTGGCTGAGCTTTCCAAATTGCATGATTAACTATCATGTTATTTATCACTTGTCAACTTATCATCGAATGCTTACTTCCATAAATCATGCCTTCTCTATTGAATCAAATAAGAGGCATAATATGCCACAACAAACATATAAAGTAATGACCAAGATGCATGTGTTATGTATGCCAACTTCAATAATCCAACTATGATAACTACAATGACATTATATATTATTGTACGCCAGTCTATTATCCACAAATAAGTAATAACAACATGCATAAAAGGATGGACAATCAAAATAAATAAGATAGATGCAAAATTGGCTAACATATGTATATCGAGATCAAAAGTTGTAAAGATAGATAGTAAAGTGGCGCAGATTAGTAGTGTGTACCCAAATTTTGTGTGAAAGTATGTCACACCTTACAACTTATGTACACTGATTAGCATGGTTGTTAATTCCACTCAAGTCATGTTTGGTGGGTAGCATTACCCTTTCTTTTCTAAATGATAGTGATGTGTATTCTTTGAAGGAAAATAAATTGTTGAAAATAGGTAATGTAAAACTAACAACAAAAGTTACTTGGAAAATCCACAGTTAGTAGCTAGTGTAGGACACAAAATAACATTATATGCACATAAAACATGACTACGACAAAGAATACAATTTCTGCTTCCAAACTACTCCTAATACAGTTGGAGAGTTTGAGTATAAGGGCAAAGCCATCCACCATAGCCGCACCATCATAAATTGACAATACATATGTTTCAGCTCCACTGTTTTGTTTTATCTACAAAAGGATACACATCATCACTATCGAGTATACCTGGCCATCCATTGGGTCGGGTCTACCAAAGCCCGCCGCAGAAAACCTACACCCGAGCCCAGCCCGGCCCGGCCGTCGTGCCTAAAAATCAGGCCCAAGCCTGACCTATCCATCAAAAAGCTCGTCGAACCTCGGGTCACGAACCGGGCCTCTTCCTTAAACTGCAAATATGGTGGGCCCATGCCTGGCCCGGTCACTGGCTCAAAATCTAGGCCCAGCCCGTGGGCAAGGTCGGGTCGGGCCGGGTTGCCCATGGTCAGGTATACTATCAAGTATCGATACAAGCTCAGTGCAAAAAAAATATCTGGCTTTGGACATTTAGTTTTGCTAATTCTAGGTCAGAACTATCTGCTTTAATCATCTCTGACTACAGATCTTTTAATACCTAATTAAAACATGTCCTGGTCATAATGTGCTATTTGTGATGAAAGATCCTTCATACGTAATTCTTAAGTTTGACATCCCACATTAGTGGGTGAACTGTCTTGCTCCACTCGGTTATCACTTGTTTCTGTCTAGAACTGGATTCATACAAACCCTACAAAACTAATTCCATTTACAAAAATAAATTGGAGAAGTATTTTGCATTCATGTTCTAGTCTTAATCTCCATCAGGTAATCTTGTTTTCAGCTGAACAAAGAAAACGACGACGGGGCCACATTGTTCCCTGCCCACCATCGCCCACTTCCACACGCGACCATGGCACCATCCTTGTTCACCGTCGGGATGCCGGCCCTAGCTCTCAAGCCCTTGAGACCGTGCATCAACGGGTTGTCGCAATGTGCATGTACCCGCTAACACTATGCTATTGCAGAACAAATAGTTAGAGAGACGAGCGAATGGATGAGGAACAATTGGGGTTTGATATGACAAGAGGATCTCCCACAGATGTCGTCGCGGCTGCCCTACATCTATGGCCACCACCTCACAAGAGGGACAAAGAATGAGATAGAGTTTGTGGGTTCATTGGGGTGCTTGGGCAATGCGATGAGGAAAAACCAGAGAAAGTATTTGCAATAGATAGGAGGGGAAAACCAATAAAAACCCAAAAACATACGACGTGGGGAGAGGATGACGTATGGAAAAAATTGGTGGGTTGGGATCGGGATAGGAGGATGAATGTGGGGACCCCGACTCATAAGTCGTGATCACCGAATGCACGTGTATAGTGATCCCAGAGATCAATGCTCACTGAACACACAGAAGCTGAATAACAAGAGTCTTACATCCTTACATACCGTGTTACACAAATAGGACCATAATGGTCAAGTCTTGAGTATATCATCGCAGCGGAAAATCTTCAAAGACAACTGGGACCCATGCCATCTGCCTTAACCCTACAGGCATTCTGACTGGGAAGCGTCCTAGCTCGCATGCTCGTCACCGAGAAATCTTCATCATAACCTGTTCTCTCCTGCCTGGCCAATAAAATAACCAGTGGCAAGCCAATGAGTACATTGAATGTACTCGCAAGCAACCCAAGTGTGATAACAGAATAATATGCAAGGCTCTACTGCTAGGTTGGCAGTTTTGCGGACAGCTAGTTTTTCATATGCACTCATGATCAACATAAAACAAGGGCATGCATGTGTCTGTAACAAGTATCAGGAAGTCACAGACATCAATATCGAGAAAGAGTTGTAATCAACACATACACAAGCTCATTGTGACTTCCTCACAATCACATCATCAATATCCCTGAATCGTGTTGTTTCCCAGAAATTTATGGACATAGTCTAAGTAGCACCACCCAACTGTCCTTGACCGCGGACACGGCTATTCGAATAGTTTGACACTCTGCAGAGGTTGCACACTTTACCCACAAGATCCAGGGAACTTCCGTGTCATCCACGACCCGCGATACCTCAAGTATCCGGGGTAAGCACCCGATCACTATCTTTCCCTAGACGACACTAATATGGAGTCCACTTGATTGGTAACAGCCCCATGCCAAACATTTCACATTTCAAAGTTTGTGGAGACTCGCTCCGATATTCATCACATACCACTGACACGGGGTACCAACGGTGTGTCCGGTGCCCTGTAAAGACAGTCATGGCCGCCTATCCAAGCACGACCCCGTCCCGAGAGTGACCTCATGTCACCCCCGTCACTAGTAATGCGGGCACCATGCTAGTATCGACCTAGGTAATCAATAATGCCCTTTTCCCATATAAGGGTAGAGTGGTTGCGCATGTTTGGTTGGGACGGTAGTCACACATAAATCTAATCCATCTCTGTAAACAACACTTTCGTCAAGCCTCGGCACACTACTTCTTCACCAAGTAGTGCCCTAGCTCCTCATCAACTCCCAGGGGCATTAGTGGCACCCACTGGGTCATTTGCAAGTATGTCAGACCACACTTGTTTCACTCAATGCATAACCCCAACCCACTTTGCGTAGCCAACCACTATAGCATACATCTATCTACTCCCACCCACATAACCCTCATAGGAAGGTAGGGTCATGTTTGATGCAAGTTTCAACAGTAAGGTAACAGGGGTAGCAACCAAAGTGGTTTCCACCTCAACATGATTCCGATGCATTGAATATAAAGGTGCTATGAGACATGCATAAAAAGGTTTCTTGAACATGGTCAAAGGGCTGCTTGCCTTATTCTTCTGAGTCTTCAAACCTTCTGGTCCATCTCCGAACACTCCGTTTATTACGTCAACTAACGATGGAAACAATCATAATAAGCAACACAATCAAAGCAACAATAAAAGTGCTCTAAAAATAGGAGTTGGACTTTTCTAGGATACCTCTGGTCATATTATAAATGACCAAGGTGGTTTCATAGGTGTTGGATCAATGGGTAGTTTGGAACATTTCAATATGATGGAACCAAAGGGTTTATGGATTTGGAAGAAGTATACAGAAATAATTCCTTGAATGATGAGCAAAGGTACCCATCATCAAGTCATGATTTTAGAAGCATTTAGGAGTTGGTTTCACTGGATTTTGATTTGAAATGAATTTCCTAGGATTTTGCAAAGCTGATAAATAGGAAGAAATGGCTAAATATATGTGGGGTACAGAAACTATTATTAAAAATGTTCCAAAACTAAGTTTGGACATGACAAGCATCTATGAACTTGAATCACTGCATTTGGATCCAAAATGAGCTCTCTGTGATTTTCTAAAGTTAATCACAAAAAGTGGAAAATGGGCATTTGATAAATATTTGTATAGGAAAAGTTTCTGGAATAATGTGCATGTTGCACCATGTGATAGGGCATGATTTTAGAAGCTACCAGAAATTTGAATCATGCAATTTGGAGTTCACATGAATATCCTAGGCATTTTTGAAGTTGGCAGAATAAAGAAAAAGGAAAAGAATAGGGGTTATACCCTTATGCTGCACACTGGGCGGCGGATAGCCACATAGAAACTGGGTCGGCCCATGGCTCGGCCGCGTGCATAGGGGGAGGCAGTGACGTCGGAGGCGCCCCCTTGGAGTGCGCCTTCGCGCTGGAAAGGCGCCTCCCAGCCGCCCCGCCTCCACTTATCCTACGTGGCGGTGGGCGAGGCCGCTGACCTGTGGGGCCCGGCCGCAGGTTGCTCGTCGCCCCCGGTCTTCTTCTCCAGCCCGACGCCGGGCAGGGGAAAGCTCCGACCGCCGGCGTAGCCGTGGCCTGGGGATGCGGGAGGGCCGGCCGAGGTGCCCAGGAGCTCCGGCTCCCCTCCCCGCACCCGAGGGTGGCTGCCAGCCCGCCCAAGGAGGGCCACAGCCTCGCCTCCACAGGGAGGCCGCGGCGGCTGCGGGGTCTCCGGCGGCACCACGCCAGGAGGGGTTCCCAGGCCAAGGGGAGGACCGACCCGTCCCTGGAGGTTCCCTGAGGACGACTTGGACCTCGAAACGAAGAAGGGGAAGGAGGGAGTGGCCGAGGCGCCCGATCCCGAGCGGCGATCGGCGTCGGCACTCCGGCTACAGAGGGAGCAGGAGCGCAAGAGATGAAGAGGGGAGATGTCTGGGAGGTGTACGGGAGAGAGGAGGATCTAGCAGAGGCGAATGGCGCTCGGGGGGAGCCCTTTTATAGCTGCGGCCGCGGTGCACCGTGAGCACGGTCCAGGGCGCGCACGGCGAGCTCGAGGAGAGAGGGGAGGAGGGTCGGGGAGGATAAGGCCGACCGTCCTGCAGGTCGTGGACGTCGAGGCGACCTCGATGGACACGCCCACTCTTCCCAAGACCGCCTAGAAGCCTCGGGAGGGCCGAGCTACAGTGCCTTGGTGCACTGTAGCGTGCTCCAGAGCGCGTCTTTGGCCGGCATGCTCAAGTCTTTGCTGTCCAGGCCGTGTCCCCCAGTGTCCAGTAGTGTCCAGCAGTACTAGGGGATAGTAAACAATGGCGTGGGGGTCTTGGATGCTCTGGGGAACCACTGGGATGAGGAGGGAGGTGAGGGAGAGGGTGAATCCTGCTGTCCTGCAGTGTAACTTGGGGTTTTACCCCCTCCAATAATTGAGATAAGGCAGAGGAGAGTTACTGGAGGTAGAATAGGACTAGGGGAAGCTGTGGTAAGAATTTGAGGCCATGGAGAAAAGTAAAAGAGGTTCAACCACTAGTTTTGGTAATTGGACAGAAGGTGTTTGATCAGGGTTTGGTCAAGCAAATGACATCCACTTGACATGGGACTTAACAGGATCAAATGTCACATATACTTAGGCCCCTACACCAAATTTGAACTCATTTGGGCAAAGTGGCCAATGTAACTTGGGTGAACCCTAGAAATGAACAGAAATGGTTTCACCATGTTTGAGTCAAGCAAATCATCTCCCCTTGATGCACCACTTGGTGTAGCATCATCATTTGGGGTTATGAACATGCCCACAAAGTTTGAGGCTCCAGATAAAAAGTTGACAATGTAAAGTTGTTCAAATTTGAATTTGAACAGAAGGGGTTTTGGGGTGATCTGAACAAGTTGCTGTTTTCCAAATCTTGTGCCATTTGGTCTAGATGCCTTATTAGGCCATTCTAGCATGTGCACCAAATTTGAGAGTATTTGGACAAGTTTGGCAATGTAGAGTTGCTCAAACTTCAAATATGGACAGAATGGTTTTGAAGGGGCTTGAGGATGTTTCCTCGATCTTCAAGGCATGAGGCTTTGCAAGATCATCAAATATGTCATATGTGACATGATAGAATTTCCCTGGAATATTTGGAGAGTATTTCCTTTGTAAATATTTCAAAAGCTTGAAATATCCAGAAAGGGTTTTGGAAGGATTTGTCCAATATTTTGAACATGACCATGTGTTGAAACTCTTATATATGGACAATATATGTCCTATGAGTCTCCCTGAATTTTGGCAAATATTTTTGAAATGATTAAATAATTTTTCCCTATTAAAGACTATTTCTGGCCTTAAGAAAAAGCTTTTAAATAAAATATAAAAATAACTTTTAAAATTATACTTTTGTGGTTTCTGGAAGTCCTATACCTAATAGGATTCAAATATACTTTTTGAAAGATTTTTCTCACCCTACATAAGGTACTTGCAGTGCAAGCCTCAATTCAGGGGTTTTTGGAAAACTAATTTTAGAAAATACCATTTGGCCAAAATATTTTTATAAGAAAATTCTATACTAGTCTATACACATGGCATGATCATTGGAAAAAGGTTTTGGGTCAAGGAGATGAAGTATAAGAGTTGGAGGATTTATTTGATTTTCAGAGCACTAGCAAACAGCAGACAGAGTCAAATCAAGCAAAGTCAACAACACTCAAAAGTTTTTGCAAATCCACATTTTTAACATGAAAATTAGCTTAAGCAAAGTGACATGGAAATCAGGGTGTGACAAACCTACCCCCCTTACAAGAATCTCGTCCCCGAGATTCCCAGACTAGGCATGGAAGGAAAAGCGGAGTCTTGGATACGGGGTAGTCTTCACTTCTTCTTGTTGGTTCTGCTTCCGAGCGGTGCTCCTTGGAATCCTGATGTGCTTGATGGTATGGCTTCTTGCTTGATGTCGTCCTTGATGGAGGTTGCTGAGGGGTCTCTTGCATAGGTTAGGTTGGGTTAGCTGTCAAAGGCTCGGTGATCGATGTCCTTGCGGCCATCGGGCTAGCTAGGAGGTAAGAAGTACGTCCGGAGTGGGGGCTCGTGGAAGATTTGGTGCACGGAGAGTATCTCAGGTGGTAGACCTAGCTGGGGAGCCATCTACCACATGACTTGCAGTGATCTCAAAAAGGTCCAATGAACCTTAGTGCGAGTTTCCCCTTGACGGGGAAACGATTGGTTCCCTTCAGAGGGGTTACCCGCAGGTACACGTGGTCCCTGACATGGAAACTCATGTTCCGACGGTGAGTGTCAGCATAGCTCCTTTGCCTTGACTTGGCTGCCTTCAAACGTTCTCTGACTAGTTGGACTTGCTCTTCCGCTGCGCGGAGAATACCCAGTCCAAGGACTAGTCCTACTCCAGCCTCTGACCAGTTGAGGGGTGTGCGACATCTGTGTCCGTACATCACCTCAAATGGGGCCACCAGAAGGCTCGACTGGTAACTGTTGTCATAGGAGAACTCGGCAAAAAGGAGACAATCCTCCCACTTGGCTCCATATGCCAAGACAGAGGCTCGGAGTTATGACTTCGAGAATCTGATTGACTCGCTCAGTCTGACCTCCGGTCTGTGGGTGGAAAGCCGTGCTGAAAGATACTTGGTTCCCAAGGCTTCTCGGAACTTCTTCCAGAACCTAGAGGTGAACTGGGTTCCTCGATCTGACACAATCTCCTTGGGAAAGCCATGAAGACTTACGATTCGGTCGATGTAGAGAGCTGCCAGCCGGTTGCCATCATAAGTGGTCTTGACAGGAATGGAATGGTCCACCTTGGTCAAATGATCGACTATGACCCAGATAGAGTCATGTCCTCTATTCGACCTTGGTAATCCAGTGACGAAGTCCATTCCGACTTTATCCCACTTCCACTCAAGAACTTTGAGTGGTTGAAGCAATCCAGCAGGTCGCTGATATTCAGCTTGACCCTTTGGCACACACCACACTCTGCAACATAGGTTGCATATCTCTCTTTTCATCTCGTGCCACCGGAATCGTGCCTTCAAGTCTTGATACAATCTTGGTGTGAGCGTTCCTTCGACACGGAAAAGCTCGGCTCCATTGAGGAGTGGTTTGCAGATACGCCCGGTCTTTGATGCGGAAGTTTCTTCTTGATGACGGTGGTCGGTGTAGATCTTCCTTCTTGACAGGGCGGTCTTCAAATGTCTTCTATCCAGTTGTCCGTCTCTTCTTGTCTTCGGGCAGACAAGTAGGCCATCAAATGATGATGTTACCCAACTTGTACAATAGCTTCATGAGGTCTAAGGGGTACGCAAGGTAAGCTGGGGTATTGGTGGTGGTCTCGGAGGAGTATTGCAGAGGCCTTCCTGACTCTGAGTCAAGGCCCGTGGTCAGAGTCTGACCAAGTGGTGGCTTGGTGGGGCTTAAGGGTTTCAAGGATTCTAGTGAGTGAGTGAACTTATATCATCTTATCCTTAAGCACAGTTTCTGAGATGCCAATAGCTCTATCTAATACTCCAAACGAAAAGCATAGACCAACCTTAATCACCACTCATGCCACGCATATCCTCATGATCCTCAAGAGACGGTCTCATAAAATTACACTCGTCCACGATCCCCAAATCCATACGTATGCCTACCTCTAAAATCCAAAGGTAGATCATACATGTTGCTGAGCTGAAATAAACTCCACAATCCAAGCACTCAACCTAGTCTTGCAAGGCTCAAGATAATGCATCTCTATTCTAAGGAAACACGTCATATGCCACTCCAAGATTTGTTTCCTTCCTATAGATCAAATCCGATAGCCCGATAATTACCATGATCCAACAATCCTACAAATCCGGTGTCTACGGTGTTCCGCAAGATCTCAAGTCTCTATAATACCCAAATACTTGGAAAGACTATGCATCACGATAGTATGTCCACCAAATTCCCGTCATCCGGGTCAAATAAACTCCAAGATCACGACCAAATAGATCCCTAAATCAACTCCGACAAATAATCCAATCTTCTAGGTTATCATCCACCGAGAAGCATGATATCATAATCAGGATCATAGGCCTAAATCCAATCTTACTCCGAATCATGCAGACATATCCAGCATTATACCAACCAGAATCACCTACATAAATCCAAATCTCATGCCCAACGGGCACTCCTACATACTTCCCCAAAGTCATGATCCTACCAACATGAAAACCTCACAATCCATCAAGGTCTCCGAAAATTCCTCGAAGTCACTGATGTAATCCACCAAGTCATCTGCCCAACATCCTCGAACTGGTCTATCTATGGCATCGTCAGATCTCGTGCTATGTCAGGATGAAAATGTGCTCACTCATCGTGTCCACTAGCTCCTTTACGAACCCAGTGTTGTGCAAGGTTACAAAGGCTTAACAGGTTCTCTCGCTTTACCATGGTTTAGGCACATGGTTAAGGATTCGTGCTGGAGTGTCACGGGAAGTCTCAAAGGGTCTAGGAATGGGGTTACTAGTCTGGAGGGTTAAACATAACTCTACGGGGTTGCACTTGGTCACGGGGGTTGTAGCAGAAGTCTTCAGTGCCAGTTGGCTGTCGAGGTAGGATCCTTGGTGCATCTTGTCTTTCGGGTCTTCAGTTGGGGAGAGGGAGAATAGAGAGGAGAAGCAGCATAGAGGAGGGAAATGCCTAAAGGGGGTTCTATAGTGCAGGTGCAACAAACAGGTGCAAAAAGGCCGAAACAAAAGAAACAAGGCAAGGAAGGTGATATAGCCATGCACTTGTTGCCTGGGGCAAAGTGCGACTTATATCAAAACACAAACGAATAAAAGCAAACAAAACACAATCACGGTTCTATTCGAACCATCATATGGACTCGACTGCGCGTAGGGGGTACACGACTCATCCTACCCTAGGGGTTCTCGGACTCTGTGTCGTGACTTGTGCCTCGTGCAGTCTTCTGAGCTTCCTCGGATGTTGCTATGCCCCTTGTAGTTGCTTGATGAATGATCCGGGTTGAGCCTGAAGAATCTTCAACAACTTCTCGCCTGATGAGGTGATGTCGTGAAGGTGCCTCCTTGTAGCTGGCGTTGACTTGTCTCCTCTTGTCTCTTCAATCATGACGATCCTTGTGCCTTCTGGGACGTCGAGGGTACCAGGTAGGCAATCCATATGTAATGATAATAACAAAGCATAACAGAGGTCCAACATGTCGATTTCGTTGATGAAAACATCGACACCAAGAGCGGGGAATGAAG
Source organism: Secale cereale (assembly GCA_902687465.1). Lineage (NCBI taxonomy): Eukaryota > Viridiplantae > Streptophyta > Magnoliopsida > Poales > Poaceae > Secale > Secale cereale. Next base: position 477,036,076 of record LR738710.1, on the reverse strand, counting down.
AGAACCGTTTTCCTACTCAATATAGTGAGGCGGACCAAATGGCAAGGTTCTCGTCCACCGGTCGTTGTCGATACAACAACGGTAGTGACATGATTACTCTATTAGCGGTGTATATCATGATTTTGCATAACCTATACCCTGGTCATCATAGGCCAACGTTGCATCTTCTTGGGGGCTCTTGTCAAGGGTGTCCCCCATCTTGCGTGCAAGAGTGGTGGGTGAGTGTTTGGCAAGGTGCACTCCACGAGGATTACAGAAAATCCAGTGGTCTAGGGCATAAAGGTTCTAGCGACCAAGGTTTTGAAGAGGAATAGATCAAGTATAGCCTAGTTTTCGAAAAACTGAGAAGGGAAGAGAAGTATAGATAGTTTTGAAAACTAGTAGTAGTTTTGAAAATAGTTTTACCCTAACTAACGACCATGCTAACTAAGGCTTCCTACAGTCAGGATGGCTCCGATACCAGCTCTGTGGGGACGCCGACTCGTAAGTCGTGATCACCGAATGCACGTGTATAGTGATCCCAGAGATCAATGCTCACTGAACACACAGAAGCTGAATAACAAGAGTCTTACATCCTTACATACCGTGTTACACAAATAGGACCATAATGGTCAAGTCTTGAGTATATCATCGCAGCGGAAAATCTTCAAAGACAACTGGGACCCATGCCATCTGCCTTAACCCTACAGGCATTCTGACTGGGAAGCGTCCTAGCTCGCATGCTCGTCACCGAGAAATCTTCATCATAACCTGTTCTCTCCTGCCTGGCCAATAAAATAACCAGTGGCAAGCCAATGAGTACATTGAATGTACTCGCAAGCAACCCAAGTGTGATAACAGAATAATATGCAAGGCTCTACTGCTAGGTTGGCAGTTTTGCGGAAAGCTAGTTTTTCATATGCACCCATGATCAACATAAAACAAGGGCATGCATGTGTCTGTAACAAGTATCAGGAAGTCACAGACATCAATATCGAGAAAGAGTTGTAATCAACACATGCACAAGCTCATTGTGACTTCCTCACAATCACATCATCAATATCTCTGAACCGTGTTGTTTCCCAGAAATTTATGGACATAGTCTAAGTAGCACCACCCAACTGTCCTTGACCGCGAACACGACTATTTGAATAGTTTGACACTCTGCAGAGGTTGCATACTTTACCCACAAGATCCGAGAACTTCCGTGTCATCCACGACCCGCGATACCTCAAGTATCCGGGGTAAGCACCCGATCACTATCTTTCCCTAGACGACACTAATATGGATTCCACTCGATTGGTAACAGCCCCGTGCCAAACATTTCACATTTCAAAGTTTGTGGAGACTCGCTCCGATATTCATCACATACCACTGACACGGGGTACCAACGGTGTGTCCGGTGCCCTGTAAAGACAGTCATGGCCGCCTATCCAAGCACAACCCCGTCCCGAGAGTGACCTCATGTCACCCCCGTCACTAGTAATGCGGGCACCATGCTAGTATCGACCTAGGTAATCAATAATGCCCTTTTCCCATATAAGGGTAGAGTGGTTGCGCATGTTTGGTTGGGAAGGTAGTCACACATAAATCTAATCCATCTCTGTAAACAACACTTTCGTCAAGCCTCGGCACACTACTTCTTCACCAAGTAGTGCCCTAGCTCCTCATCAACTCCCAGGGGCATTAGTGGCACCCACTGGGTCATTTGCAAGTATGTCAGACCACACTTGTGTCACTCAATGCATAACCCCAACCCACTTTGCGTAGCCAACCACTATAGCATACATGTATCTACTCCCACCCACATAACCCTCATAGGAAGGTAGGGTCATGTTTGATGCAAGTTTCAACAGTAAGGTAACAGGGGTAGCAACCAAAGTGGTTTCCACCTCAACATGATTCCGATGCATTGAATATAAAGGTGCTATGAGACATGCATAAAAAGGTTTCTTGAACATGGTCAAAGGGCTGCTTGCCTTATTCTTCTGAGTCTTCAAACCTTTTGGTCCATCTCCGAATACTCCGTTTATTACGTCAACTAACGATGGAAACAATCATAATAAGCAACACAATCAAAGCAACAATAAAAGTGCTCTAAAAATAGGAGTTGGACTTTTCTAGGATACCTCTGGTCATATTAGAAATGACCAAGGTGGTTTGATAGGTGTAGGATCAATGGGTAGTTTGGAACATTTCAATATGATGGAACCAAAGGGTTTATGGATTTGGAAGAAGTATACAGAAATAATTCCTTGAATGATGAGCAAAGGTACCCATCATCAAGTCATGATTTTAGAAGCATTTAGGAGTTGGTTTCACTGGATTTGGATTTGAAATGAATTTCCTAGGATTTTCCAAAGCTGATAAATAGGAAGAAATGGCTAAATATTTGGTGGGGTACAGAAACTATTATTAAAAATGTTCCAAAACTAAGTTTGGACATGACAAGCATCTAGGAACTTGAATCACTGCATTTGGATCCAAAATGAGCTCTCTGTGATTTTCTAAAGTTAATCACAGAAAGTGGAAAATGGGCATTTGATAAATATTTTGTATAGGAAAAGTTTCTGGAATAATGTGCATGTTGCACCATGTGATAGGGCATGATTTTAGAAGCTACCAGAAATTTGAATCATGCAATTTGGAGTTCACATGAATATCCTAGGCATTTTTGAAGTTGGCAGAATAAAGAAAAAGGAAAAGAATAGGGGATATCCTTATGCTGCACACTGGGCGGAGGATAGCCGCATAGAAACTGGGCCGGCCCATGGCTCGGCCGCGTGCACAGGGGGAGGCAGTGACGTCGGAGGCGCCCCCTTGGAGTGCACCTTCGCGCTGGAAAGGCGCCTCCCAGCCGCCCCGCCTCCACTTATCCTACGTGGCGGTGGGCGAGACCGCTGACCTGCGGGGCCCGGCCACAGGTTGCTCGTCGCCCCCGGTCTTCTTCTCCAGCCTGACGTCGGGCGGGGGAAAGCTCCGGCCGCCGACGCAGCCGTGGCCTGGGGATGCGGGAGGGCCGGCCGAGGTGCCCAGGAGCTCCGGCTCCCCTCCCCGCACCCGAGGGTGGCTGCCAGCCCACCCAAGGAGGGCCACATCCTCGCCTCCACAGGGAGGCTGCGGCGGCTGCGGGGTCTCCGGCGGCACCACGCCAGGAGGGGTTCCCAGGCCAAGGGGAGGACCGGCCCGTCCCTGGAGGTTCCCTGAGGACGGCTCGGACCTCGAAACGAAGAAGGGGAAGGAGAAAGTGGCCGAGGCGCCCGATCCCGAGCGGCGATCGGCGGCGACACTCCGGCTACAGAGGGAGCAGGAGCGCAAGAGAGGAAGAGGGGAGATGTCTGGGAGGTGTACGGGAGAGAGGAGGATCCAGCAGAGGCGAATGGCGCTCGGGGGGAGCCCTTTTATAGCTGCGGCCGTGGTGCACCGTGAGCACGGTCCAGGGCGCGCACGGCGAGCTCGAGGAGAGAGAGGAGGAGGGCCGGGGAGGATAAGGCCGACCGTCCTGCAGGTCGTGGACGTCGAGGGGACCTCGATGGACACGCCCACTCTGCCCAAGACCGCCTGGAAGCCTCGGGAGGGCCGAGCTACAGTGCCTTTGTGCACTGTAGCGTGCTCCAGAGCGCGTCTTTGGCCGGCATGCTCAAGTATTTGCTGTCCAGGCCGTGTCCCCCAGTGTCCAGTAGTGTCCAGCAGTACTAGGGGATAGTAAACAATGGCGTGGGGGTCTTGGATGCTCTGGGGAACCACTGGGATGAGGAGGGAGGTGAGGGAGAGGGTGAATCCTGCTGTCCAGCAGTGTAACTTGGGGTTTTACCCCCTCCAATAATTGAGATAAGGCAGAGGAGAGTTACTGGAGGTAGAATAGGACTAGGGGAAGCTGTGGTAAGAATTTGAGGCCATGGAGAAAAGTAAAAGAGGTTCAACCACTAGTTTTGGTAGTTGGACAGAAGGTGTTTGATCAGGGTTTGGTCAAGCAAATGGCATCCACTTGACATGGGACTTAACAGGATCAAATGTCACATATAATTAGGCCCCTACACCAAATTTGAACTCATTTGGGAAAAGTGGCCAATGTAACTTTGGTGAACCCTAGAAATGAACAGAAATGGTTTCACCATGTTTGAGTCAAGCAAATCATCTCCCCTTGATGCACCACTTGGTGTAGCATCATCATTTGGGGTTATGAACATGCCCACAAAGTTTGAGGCTCCAGATAAAAAGTTGACAATGTAAAGTTGTTCAAATTTGAATTTGAACAGAAGGGGTTTTGGGGTGATCTGAACAAGTTGCTCTTTTCCAAATCTTGTGCCATTTGGTCTAGATGCCTTATTAGGACATTCTAGCATGTGCACCAAATTTGAGAGTATTTGGACAAGTTTGGCAATGTAGAGTTGCTCAAACTTCAAATATGGACATAATGGTTTTGAAGGGGTTTGAGGATGTTTCCTTGATCTTCAAGGCATGAGGCTTTGCAAGATCATCAAATATGTCATATGTGACATGATAGAATTTCCCTGGAATTTTTGGAGAATATTTCCTTTGTAAATATTTCAAAAGCTTGAAATATCCACAAAGGGTTTTGGAAGGATTTGTCCAATATTTTGAACATGACCATGTGTTGAAACTCTTATATATGGACAATATATGTCCTATGAGTCTCCCTGAATTTTGGCAAATATTTTTTAAATGATTAAATAATTTTTCCCTATTAAAGACCATTTCTGGCCTTAAGAAAAAGCTTTTAAATAAAATATAAAAATAACTTTTAAAATTATACTTTTGTGGTTTCTGGAAGTCCTATACCTAATAGGATTCAAATATACTTTTTGAAAGATTTTTCTCACCCTAAATAAGGTACTTGCAGTGCAAGCCTCAATTCAGGGGTTTTTGGAAAACTAATTTTAGAAAATACCATTTGGCCAAAATATTTTTATAAGAAAATTCTATACTGGTCTATACACATGGCATGATCATTGGAAAAAGGTTTTGGGTCAAGGAGATGAAGTATAAGAGTTGGAGGATTTATTTGATTTTCAGAGCACTAGCAAACAGCAGACAGAGTCAAATCAAGCAAAGTCAACAACACTCAAAAGTTTTTGCAAATCCACATTTTTAACATGAAAATTAGCTTAAGCAAAGTGACATGGAAATCAGGGTGTGACAATGAAATGATGTACCAACTCATGTTTTATAGTAGATATTGATGCTTGCCCTTTTAGTTGTTAAGGTTGATATGAACCTTGACTACTCTACAATAAATCATAGCAATCGCATGCACTTGCATGTATTGTTTTACAAAGTACTAAATTACTAATTTCATCAACTAACATTTTCATACAATAAATTCTAAATTACCACCAAGATAAATAGGAGTAGTAACCTTTTTTTGTCCCTATCTTATTGAATCATTAGACAAATGCGAATGATTGAAGATTGAAAGAAGTGGAACCTACTTGTGGGAGCAATTGAAATTCTTGCTAGCGCTAGCGATGCCCTCGGTGTCACATGTTGATCCTCCTCCTCCATGGCCATCACCTACAGTGTTGCAGTATTAAATTTCAGCACAACCCGCACAACTTCTAGGATCAAAGAGAAGGCATGGGCGAACTAAGCACTTGATGCAAATATCTTCATGCCAATGGAATAAAGAGTACTTGGCAGACACTCTTCTCAGCACGCTAACACGGCAAATCACCCAACACTAATCACCACGAGCCTTTTAAACATTACTATAGTTATCAATATATAGGCTAAAAGCTTAATCGATGGCAAGCCCCTAAATTAAGCAATGATAACAATGGAAAGCAATTGTTGGCTTGTCGCCTTCCAGTTTCCTCCCACCAACCCTTAACCATGCAATATATATTTCCCAATTGAGCAACAGATTTACAACAAAAATAAAGAGCCAAGCAGTAATACATATACTAACAGAAAGAAGCAACAAGCTAGTGAATGGAGTAGACCTTCTTGTCAGGGTGGGGGAGGGGTAGTGTAAGGTGCCCCACGGTGCTGGCAACAAGCACGGGCCTCACACCATCATCTATGTCACAACTGCATGGTATCGCGGCCAAATGAACTGATGGGGGTGAACCAAGTGACATATGATTAATATGGAGTCTAACCATCAAACTTCTCCTAGAAGAACACCTCGCTAGTGAAGGCCTCATTAGAGGCGTCCTGCTCATCCTTCAAAGAAATAGCCATTGGCTTAGTTGTCTACATCAGACATCTGGAATGGAACAAAACTCAATTGCAACTGATTAGACGTCATACATCGAAACAGAAACAAAGTCAACACTTTAACTATGTTTCATAGGATAAGAATCAAACATACATAGTTCTGCTAAAAACTTAACAAAGTGTCAACACATTTCACAGAAATTTTGAAGTACCAACCTGCCTTGGCTCAATGCCAATGTGTTTCAAAATATAAAAAGCATAGATGTAGGAATCATCCATGTACTCTGGACAAACAAGGGAAAAATATATGATCTTTCATATTTTTGTGTATTATAGTTGAGCATAAGTGGTAAATGGACAGTAGTATGGGTGTACAATACTGGGCAAGATGAGGTTACCTGGGCTAAATGTCGATCAAAGGTGCCTTCCATTTGCCCTTGTAGTCCAGGTTCCTAATTTTTCTGGCTACACAAAAATCCCATGTCAGAAGTTGCAATGCCAATGCACATTGCTGCTTGTCTACATAATTTGACTATCTAATCTTAATGTAGCAGAAGTACCTTTTGCACTGGGGTGCATATGGGTGTAGGGGTGGAATTTGGAGTAACTTCTTGCTGACAACTGATGATATTGCTGGGCACAGAATGAAGTGAATCACACAAACTACTTTCAATCCTTTCTCAAAAGCCAACATCAAAGGGACCACAAGATAGAAAAAGAGAGAAACTTACCATTAAGATAGAGATCGAGTCAGGCGGTCTTGCACTTGGTGTTGGTAGGCAGCAACGTCGTTGTCGGGACAATTAGCGCCCCAAATCCACATGCTCCATTTTTGCGAGATTTTGTACACCATCACTCTTACTCCGCATCTTTCCTAACGAAAGTGTAAGAAACCATAAGTCGGTTGTCAATCATCATTAAGTGTAGAATATGGTCATTAAAATCATTGCACATGAAATTGCTTGCTTGATTCTCCTCTATTAAATTAGCATCCATCATGGTGCCTTATAAAGATAGTGCTTGATAGAAACACCAAGAACATCGGTTTATGTCCCATACTCCATGGAAATAATTAGAAGCTTCTACATAATCCAAAAATGCACTTCATAGATATTATACCTATACCCATTATTCTCTATAAGGGGAATAAATTGCATCAAACCAAGCCAACATAATCCATCTGTAAGGCCGCACATTGTTTACATGTAAGGAGTGAATTGCATCATCGTACAAAATGTAGAAGAACCGAATGCTTATGTACTTACAATACCAAAGTGAATAGGGTAATTAAATCACGTTAGGATAAAAACTTTACCTTCCCATGGTTCATTCTCAGATCAAAGAACTCAAAATATCATCAGTGGAAGCAGTGGAAATTGGAGCCAGGAGAAGAAATGGCGTGATCTTCACCCCAAATCCTTAATGGCCTTATCTCCTTGCCTAGGATGACCAGAAACCTCCCTCAAAATTTTGATATATGCACGATGATAAGGATTCAGATCACAAGACTCGGCTTGGGCAACGAATTCAAGGGATTTCTAGACCAGGTGTTGAGCGTACCTAGGGGCTGCTTATGAGGACATCAATGCAATTATTACACCCATAGCCCCTACTTCTATACATACTGGACCAATTACTAGAGGTCGCGCACGCCAATTAAATTACCAGGTACTTTTGTTTCTTGGTAATGATTCCAATGTTCACGAGACTATGATGCTACCTAAATTGGATACATTTGTCTTTCTTACAAATGAAGGGCCTAGCTTGGACAAGAAGGATGAACATTGGAGCAAGAGCAAGCATGGAGATGATGGCATGCGCAAGGGGAACAAGAACGGAGTTACAAGTGATGATTTCAGGACTTTGAAGCCACCATAATGAGTGCATGAAGCCTTGGGCGAAATATACAAGATTTCACTTCATAAATTTCGTCCAGAGGCTATTATAGCTGCTACCACACCTTATTATTGGGCCAGGCCCATGTAATTTCGAAATACTTGAGTATAGGCTGTTTTTAGAGTCTGTATGTGTGGGGAAACAGAGTTTGGGTTGGTTTCGGACCCCTACTCCTCCATATATACAGCCATTAGGGCGTCGTTTAGACTTCGGGTTTTGTTTAGATTAAAGTTCGCCATAGCTGCAACTTCGCATACTTCGTTTGTCTTCAATGACCAGACAAAGACGTCACAGAACCCCACTTTCATCAATAAAGCTTTCTTCTTAAATTTGCAATATCCATATTGCAATCTTAGTTTCTTGCTTGTTCTTCATTCGTTTGCAGGAAATAGACCCTCGTGGTCACGTTGATCATGCTCCGGCGTGGTCAATAACCTCTTGGAATTGGTTTAGTGATTGCTAAGGCACGACGTCCTCGCACGTTCGTAGTCGAATCGTCGAAGTCTACTCCATCGAAAATGATAGCCTCCATCTCATTGAAAGACGGGACACCTTTTCCTCTATCAAGTGGTATCAGATTTCCAGGTTGCTCAATGAGATTTTATAGTCTTTCGTAGTTAGGTCGAGTTTGTTCTTCATACCTACAGTCCACAAAAATGTCACAAAAAATTTAGGGTTAGTTCATCATATCCAAACCAGTCTGAGCCTTTGCATAGTGTTTTCCGTATTTTGCTTTGTTGAATTTGCGGTTGCATCGTCGTGTCAAATTGATGGTCTTAGCATCTAGTCTTTTAGAGTTTCGAGTTCTGGTTATAAGTTGTCATGACGCTGCCGCAACATCTTAATCACCCCTGCCATATACCACCACCGATCCATATCCATATAGCACCACCGATCTGTATCCATATACCACCACCGCTACCATATACCACCACCCCTGCCATATACCACCACCGCTGCCATATCCTACCACCATATATCCACCGCCAATCCGAGTTCTTTTTGTATTAGGTTTGTTTTCGAGATCCATCTAGTTTCAGATTCGTGTTTCCTTACCTGTGTAGGTCTCGGAAAAAGTCTGGAGACCCCCGGGCAGATTTTAGGCCAAAATTTTGGCTGCTGAAAATATTTTTTCCTTATCCTGTTTTAGGTTTTCTCAGTCTTTTGAGACATGTACCATCATACTGATTTTTTGTCACACTTTTTGGTCATCGCTGCCCTGATTTTCGAAAAAAAGTAGTCCAAATTTTTTGTGCCTATCCTGTTATTTTGACTTGGGAAGAGTTTTGAGACACTCGTCATTATAGTGATTTTCGGCAAAAAAAAGAGCGCAAAAAAATTCCAGAGTGTGCTTTTCCCTTGTTTCCGTGCTGCATCGTGATTTTGTTAGAGTTCTAGGCTCGCGTCTCTAGCACGGTCTAGTCTAGGACCAGCTTAGTACCGTCGTTGAGTGTTTATTCAACTTTGCATCTCTGGATTGATTATTGCTGACCCTTTGTCTACCATATTATAAGCCTTCCCAGCTCCACATACATCTACATCGTGCGTATGACACCACCTGGCAATCGCTCTATCCAAGCTTTGAGGCGTATTTGACTACAACAGTTGCAGATCACCGCCTACTCTTTGGTAAGAACTGGTAAGAGGTTGAGATTCTCTTGACGGATTTGTGATTAGACACCCCACCACTACCACTTTCTAGTAGTCTGTAGGATCATATTCTTGTGTGTTTCTATAGCTGCTAACTATGGCAGGATCACAAGCCGACGAGATTGACTGGGAGAACATGATGAAGAAGGAGCTTCATGATAAATTTCAGTAAATGTTGGGTCAATAGGTGGAAGGTGTGATGGCCAACTTTTGAAAGGAACTGGAGTGGATTGATGACATTGATAAGACAATTGACACCATGTTGGACGCTAAGTTCAATGAAGTTCTTGCGCGTCTACCACAACCACCAGCCGCCACTGCTGCACCATTGCAACAACATCAACAACCACCTCCACGTTGCGATACAGTTGGACGAGTGCAGCGCATACCCCTTGGGCCCACCCAACTTCCTAGTGCCACCACACCTACAGTTGATGCTTATGTTGTTGTTGCTGCCTAGGAGGACTATTATGAGGATGAGGTTGATCAAAATGAGCACTACGTGCAACCACAAGCACCACCGCCACCAGGTCATCCTCATGCATATCATCACAACGGTAGGGCTGCACCAGCTCCTCATGTACGAGATAAAGACCACATCCCTAAACTAAAGTTGAATATTCTATCATTTGAGGGTAGATATGTTCCTGATATATATCTTACTTAGGAGTTAGAAACCAAACAACTTTTTACATGTTTAGAATATCCCGAGGAGAGACGTGTTGCTGCTGCTCTTTGTGCTTTCACTAGTTTTGCTTGTGTGTGATGGTCTGAACATCATAGATTATATACGAATAATATTCCAACTACTTGGGCTGCTTTGAAAACTGCTATGCGTACTTGTTGGGTTCCACCATATTATCAACGTGAATTACTAAAAAAATTGCAGCATTTAAGACAAGGAAAAAATTATGTAGAAGAATATTATCAGGAATTACAAACTGGCATGATTAGATGTGGTATTGTTGAGGATGATGAAGCAATGCTTGCACGTTTTATGGGTGGCTTAAATAGAGAGATTCAGACCATTTTAGACTCTAGAGTATAAGGAGTATAATAATATCACTCGTTTATTCCATCTTGCTTGCAAAGTTGAACGTGAAGCGCAAGATCAACAGGCATTGGTGTAGACTAACTTTTCTGCAGGTTGACCTTCATCATGCACACTGCGTGCATCTTCTACTTCTACACATTCTGCTGCACTGGCACCTCCGTTAGTTCCCACCTCTAGCCATGATACAAGAAAGTAGACACAATCACCTCTATCTGCCAAGAGCACACCCACCCGGCCTGCACAGAGCTCCTCTTCATCCATGGCATCAACAGGGCACACAGGTGATATTATTTGTCATTGTTGTAAGGAAGAGGTTATTTTGCGAGGGAATGCAAATCTCAGCGTGTCACTGAGGATGGTGGGTATGAGTCCGCTGGTGACTATGAGGAGGAGACTTTGGCTCTTATTACACGTGAAGAACACGCTGGAGATGATTCTGAACAATAGATGCATTACATGGCTGCTAACGACGATGAAAGGTATGACTGTTTAGTTGCTCAATGTGTTTTGAGTGTGGAGGTCACACAAGCTGAGAAAAACCAGAGGCACAATTTGTTCCATACAAAGGGAGTTGTGAACGAACGTTCTGTTCGCATCATCATGGATAGAGGGAGCTGCAATATTTTGGCTAGCATGGAGATGGTGGAGAAGTTGTCTCTCACCATAAGACCACATCCACATCCTTACTACATCCAATGGTTCAACAATAGCGGCAAGGTTATGGTAACACGTATTGTTCGTGTGCATTTTAGTATAGCTACATATGCTGATTATGTTGATTGTGATGTGGTACCCATGCAAGCATGTTCCTTGTTACTTGGTAGACCATGGCAATTTGATAAAAATTATGTACACCATGGTAGATACAATTAGTATACTCTTGTTCATAAGGATAAACATGTTTCTTTGCTTCCTATATATGACTCCTAATTAAATTTTGAAAGATGATATTCATCGAGCTAGTAAAGAAAAACAGGAGCAAAATAAGAGTGAAAATCAGATTGTGGTAAAAGAATTTGAGCAATAAATGAAGCCTAATAACGAACCATCATATCATGTTGCATCTCAAATTAAATTGAAAAGTGGATGTTTACTTGCCACCAAATCTGATATTGATGATCTAGATTTCAGCAAATCTGTTTGCTATGCTTTTGTGTGCAAAGAGGCATTGTTTTCATTCGAGGACGTACCTTCCTCTTTGCCTCCTGCTGTAACTAACATTTTACAGGAGTTCATTGACGTCTTTCCACAAGACGTACCATAGGGATAACCACCTATTCGAGGGATTGAGCATCAGATTGACTTAATTGCCAGTGCATCGCTACCCAACCGTGCACCATACTGTACCAATCCAGAGGAGACGAAGGAGCTTATGCGTCAAGTACATGAGCTACTCGATAAAGGGTATATACATGAATCCCTTAGCCCTTGTGATGTTCCTATTATTCTAGTGCCGAAAAGGGATGGTACATCGCGTATGTGTGTTGAGTGTAGAGGAATTAATAATATTACTATTCGTTATCGTCATCCTATTCCTAGGCTAGATGATATGCTTGATGAATTAAGTGGCTCAACTATTTTCTGCAAAGTTGATTTGCGTAGTAGATACCATCAAATTTGTATTAAATTGGGAGATGAATGGAAAACAACATTTGAAACTAATTTTGGATTATATGATTGGTTAGTCGTGCCTTTTGGGTTAACTGATGCACCTAGTACTTTCATGAGATTAATGAATGAAGTTTTACGTGCTTTCAATGGACAATTTGTGGTAGTTTACTTTGATGATATACTGATTTATAGCAGATCTTTGGAGGAACATTGGGAACATTTACGTGACATTTTTATTGCTCTACATGATGCACGTTCGTTTGGTAACCTTGGGAAGTGCACCTTTTGCACCGACCAAGTATCTTTTCTTGGCTATGTTGTTACTCCACAGGGAACTGAAGTTGATAAAGCCAAGATTGAAGCTATGGAGAGTTTGCCGCAGCCCAAAACGGTCACACAAGTGAGGAGTTTTCTTGGACTTGGTGGTTTCTATAGGAGTTTTGTGAGAGATTTCAGCACCATTGTTCCACATCTCAATGAGCTTACAAAGAAGGAAGTGCCTTTTGTTTGGGGTACTGCACAGGAAGAAGCCTTCACGGTATTGAAAGATAAGTTGACACATGCTCCATTACTCCAACTTCCTGATTTTAATAAGACTTTTGAGCTTGAATATGATGCTAGTGGAATTGGATTAGAGGTGTGTTATTACAATATGGTAAACATGTTGGATTCTTTTCTGAACAAATTGAGTGGGCCTAGTCTGAACTATTCTACTTATGACAAGGAATTATATGCCCTTGTTCAGACTTTGGAAACATGGCAACATTATTATGGCCCAAAGAATTTGTTATACATTCTGATCATGAATCTTTCAAGCTCATTAAAATTCAAGCTAAATTGAACCGTAGTCAAGCTACATAGGTTGAATTCATTGAGATTTTTCCTTATGTCATTAAACACAAGAAGGGTAAAGAAAATGTTGTTGTTGACGCATTGTCTCGTCGTTATACTATGCTTTCACAACTTGACTTTAAAATATTTGGTTTGGAGACCATCAAAGATCAATATGTGCATGATGCTGAATTTAAAGATGTATTGCAGAATTGTAAAGAAGGGAGAACATGGAACAAGTTCGTCGTTAATGATGGATTTGTGTTTCGTGCTAACAAGCTATGCATTCCAGCTAGCTCCGTTCGTCTTTTGTTGTTGCAGGAGGCGCATGGAGGAGGATTAATGGGACACTTTGGCATGAAGAAGATGGAGGATGTACTTGCTACATATTATTTTGGCCAAAGATGAGACGAGATGTTAGCGTTTTGTTGCTCGCTGCACTACATGTCAAAAAGCTAAGTCACGACTCAATCCTCATGATTTATATATGCCTCTGCATGTACCTAGTGTTCCTTGGGAAGAGATATCTATGGACTTTGTTTTGGGTTTACCTTGAATAAAGGAGGGGAGGGATAGCATATTTGTTGTCGTGGATAGATTTCCAAAAATGGCACACTTTATACCATGTCATAAAAGTGATGATGCTTCTAGTGTTGCTGATCTGTTCTTTTGTGAAATTATTCGCTTGCATGGTGTGCCAAATACTATTGTTTCATATTGTGATACTAAATTTCTTAGCCACTTTTGGAGATGTTTATGGGCTAAGTTGGGGACTAAACTGCTTTTTTGTACTACTTGTCACCCCCAAACTGATGGACAAACTGAAGTAGTCAATAGAACTTTGTCTACTATGCTTAGGGCTGATTTGAAGAATAACAAGAAAATATGGGAAGAATGCTTGCCTCATATTGAATTTTCTTATAACCGTTCGCTGCATTCTACTACTAAGATGTTCCCTCTTGAAATTGTATATGGTTTCCTACCTCATGCACCTATTGATTTGTTGCCTCTTCGACTTCGGACAAGGTTAATTTTGATGCTAAACAACATGCTGAATTGATCTTAAAAATGCATGAGTTAACTAAGTAAAACATTGACCGTATGAATGCTAAATATAAACTTGCTAGAGATAAAGGTAGAAAACATGTTGTCTTTGCACCTGGAGATCTTGTTTGGTTACATTTGCGTAAGGATAGGTTTCCTAATTTGCGCAAATCCACGCTAATTCCACGTGCTGATGGTCCAAGGTGTTAGAGAAAATAAATGAAAATGCATATAAACTTGAGCTGCCTGCAGATTTTGGGATTAGTCTCACTTTTAACATTGCAGATTTGAAGCCTTATTTGGGTGAGGAAGATGAGCTTTCGTTGGGTCGACTTCACTTCAAGAAGAGGAGGATAATGAGGACATCAATACCATTGTTACACCCACAGCCCATGCTGCTATACATACTGGACCAATTACTAGAGCTCTCTGAAAGTGCAACTATTCCTCAGGTGGTTTTGGTAATTAATAACAACATATAGCTCATTGAACTGATATCCTTTCAAGATAAATATTTCAGGAAGTTCAATGGTTGGCACGGCATGGATTAGAGATGTGTACCCCTCAAAAGCTAAGGACAAAGATTGGCAAAGGCTCAAGACATTACATTTTCATTTTAGTGATCCAATATCACATTGAGTCCATAGGAAAAGCCAGTACTATTAAAAGGGGATGAGGTGTTGCTTAATGGTCTACTTGCTCAAAATGCTCAGTGATAAGCTCCAAATCCCTCGACCACTTTCTCATTTCCACATATGTCCCAAACCTAAAAGTCAAACTCGGCCCCACCGATTTGATCTATTCGGTGCCACCGAGTTCACTTGACATAGCCACTGCCACAAACCGTAATCAGTTCGGCCTCACCGATAGGGATTTCGGTCTCATCGAGATGTGATTGCCAACTCTCTGTTTCTCCTTCGTAACATTTCGGTCTAACCAAGATGAGCGAATCGTTCCCATCGAGTTGACAATGCAAACTCTCTATTTAATTTTCATAATGTTTCGGTCTCACTAAAATGAGCGACCGGTCTCACCGAGTTTGCCTGGCCAAGTCTCTGTTTGATCATTACTGAAATCGGTCCCACCGAGTTCATGTGATCGGTCTCACCGAGATGAGGTTTGCCCAAACCCTAATGCATCGGTCTCAGCGAGTTGATAGTATTGGTCCCACTGAAATGTCTAAAGTTCACATTTTGAACTCCTTCACTCCGACTGAGTTCTTCTATTCGGTCTAACCGAGTCTGGACAAATGTGTGTAACGGCTAGATTTTGTGTGGAGGCTATATATACCCCTCCGCCCCTTCTCCATCAGAGAGAGAGCCATCAGAACATGCCTACACTTCCACTATTCATTTTCTGGGAGATAACCACCTGCTCATGTGTTGAGACCAAGATATTCCAATCCAACCATAAGAATCTCAATCTCTAGCCTTCCCCAAGTTGCTTTCCACTCAAATTATCTTTCCACCATATCCAAATCTATGTGAGAGAGAGTTGAGTGTCGGGGAGACTATCATTTGAAGCATAAGAACAAGGATTTCATCATCAACACACCATTTATTACCTTTTGGAGAGTGATGTCTCCTAGATTGGTTAGGTGTCACTTGGGAGCCTCCGACAAGATTGTGGAGTTGGACCAAGGAGTTGGTAAGGGCAAGGAGATCGCCTACTTCATGAAGATCTACCCTAGTAAGGAAAGTCCTTTGTGGGCGATGGCCATGGTGGGATAGACAAGGTTGCTTCTTCGTGGACCCTTCGTGGGTGGAGCTCTCCATGGACTCGCGCAGCTGCTACCCTTCATGGGTTGAAGCCTCCATCAACGTGGATGTACGATAGCACCACCTATCAGAACCACGCCAAAAACATCCTTGTCTTCAACTGCGTTTGCACTCTCCAACCCCTCCCTTTACCTTCATATGCAATGATTTACTTTCCGCTGACACAACTTTAGAATTGCATGTGTAGGAAGATTGCTTGACTCGTGCTAAATTGCTAAAAACTGTCAAAACTTAAAATTGGGAAAGGCTAAGTTTTTATTTGGTCAAGTAGTCTAATCACCCTCCCTCTAGACATACTTTCGATCCTACAAGTGGTATTAGAGTTTGGTCTCCATTTGCCTTGTTTTTCATAGCTTTGGTGATCATAGCCTTGGTTTCACAACCTATGAGAGTATGGCGTCTAGCGAGGGAAGTTACCACTGTAGAGCTCTTTACTTTGATGGTACGAATATTGCTAGTTGGAAGCATAAGATGAAAATGCATATTCTTGGACATAACACCGCCGTTTGGGCTATTGTGTGTATTGGTTTGCAAGGTGAATCTTCGATGGGAAGGAACCAAATCGTGAAGCTACCGCTGAAGAATCAAAGATGTTGCAATACAATGCTCAAGCTTACGTTATCCTCTTCAATGGATTGTGTCCGGAAGAATTCAACAAAATCAGCCGTCTTGAGAATGCAAAGAAATTTTGGGATACTTTGATTGATATGCACGAAGGTACCGACTCCGTCAAGGAATCCAAGTTGGATTTACTTCAAAGTCAACTTGACAAGTCCAAAATCAAGGATGGTGAAGGTGTCACTGAAATGTACTCTAGGCTTGCTCTCATCACAAATGAGATTGCCGGCTTAGGAAGCGAAGAAATGACTGATAGATTCATCATCAATAAAATCGTAAGATCCTTGGATGGAAAATATGACACCGTGTGCACATTGATCCAAATAATGCCTAATTACAAAGATCTCAAGCCAACAAAAGTCATTAGTAGAATTGTTGCTTATGAGATTTCACTTAAGGATAAAGAAGAGCTTCACAACAAGTCTAGTGGCGCTTACAAAGCTTCATGTGATGCTCCTACATCATCAAGTGAGAAACAAGTCTTCAATGAAGAATTGAGCCTAATGGTGAAGAAATTCAACAAGTTCTACAAGATTAGAAGCAAAGAGAGAAGTTCCAAGTCAAGGTCCTACAATGAAAAAAGATCTTCTAGTCATGAACGAAATTGCTACAATTGTGGAGAACCCGGACACTACTAAAATGAGTGTACGGCTCCTCACAAGAAAAGAGAAGATTCACCCAAAAGGAGAAGTAGAAGAGAAGAATCACCACCAAGAGAGAGAAGGAGTAGAGATGGTCGTTATGAACAAAGACCCTCTCGTAGAAGCAAGGATTTCGAAAGGAAGGACAAATCATCAAGGAGTTATACAAGACTCATGTTGGTTAATGGGTATCCAGTTCCGACTCCGTTAACTACTCCGAGAGAAGCTATCACTCCAACTCAGAAGATACTCAAGATAAAGGTGTTGCCGGAATTGCTCTTTTGTCATCCAACTCCAACGACATATTTAACTCACCAAATGAAGGAATTGGAAGATGCTTCATGGCTAAAGGCCCTAAGGTATCACACCCCAAATATCTTGATTTCAATAGTGATGAAGATGACTTGCTAGGTGATGATGATTTACTTGTTGGTAGCAATAGTGATCAAAACTATGATGAAATTGTTATTAATCTTGCTAATTAAGATAAAACGAATGACAAGGATAAGGAGAAGATTGAGCGTCTAACTAAAAAACTAAACACTCTCAAGTTAGCTCATGAAACTACCTTAGGGGATCATCGAGAACTTTTGAGGACTCATGAGAAGCTACGCTTTGAAAAGCTCAACCCAGAGCAAGAGCATGAGTTCTTAAAAGCAATCAATGATGATCCTCGTAAGAAAATCTCTTCTTACATTGCCAAGCGTTCACTCTTGTCTACCTACATGCCACAAGTAAAATCTAGCGATAAGAACAAGAAAGATTCTTCCTCTAGTAGTAACAATAATCATGATAAATCCAATGTTGTTACTTCTAGTAGTTCTCTTGATTCTGTTGGAGATATTCCCTAGAGGCAATCATGTATGATGAAATTTTCGATGTGTTTACGAATAAAGATAGTCCTTGGATGTAATCAGTGATACTTGTTGGCAAGTATGTGAATTGCATGTTAGATCTTCTATTGTATGATACATTCCAAATGGTCCCTAGTCGTAAGTGATGTGTGGACACACGTCGGTCTAGACTAGCATATGACACGGTGGATGGCTCGGTCTCACTAGCCATGGGGAATTGGATGCTAACCTGATAATATGGACTTGGAAAGTTCTGGTCGGATTTGACGTAGTCGGATCCGAGTCGGACATACCCAACTATGAGACACAACAATATGTTATTTGTGAGTCTCTAGTGCAACATACGTTCTAGGCCCTGAGACCTAAGCTCACGCATGTACTCGGGATGGTGGCAGACTTGCTTTGGGCCGGCCAAACGCTACTCCGTGACTGGGTAGTTACAAAGGTAGGTTTCGGGCTTGGCCAGACCCATGCTGCGAGACGTGGTCGAGCAAGATGGGATTTGCCCCTCCGATCAGGAGAGATATATTCTGGGGCCCTCGTGTGATCCGACCAGGATAAGCATGGCCATGCGACAAGGATTATGAGATAATCCGATTTGGGTCGGCATCATTGAAACGAGAAAGAGTTCGGGCTAGAGCAAGGATGACAGACTCGCCTTGAGCCCGACGATATATATCATGTGGCTAAGCGAACAGAAGTGTGACATGTTGTACATGTTCGCCTAACCAGCTTCATAGTCTGCTTGGTGGTCGGCATGCCTTGCTAGAGGCCGCTACCAACCGTGCAGGTCGAAGGTGATCCGAATTGTGACCAAGCCGACTTGAACCTATGGGGTCGCGCGTTTAAGCGAAGGAACCTGTGAGGTTGGATCCGACTCCACGAGTCAGACTTGGTCCTACTCGGACTAGGATACAGACCGAACAGACTTTGGGCTTTAGGGTCCGTGCGAGGCCCAAGTGTTGAGCCCGCGATGGATGCCTATATATAGTGGAGGTTGGGAACACTCATTTGGTTGATCGCCTTGGCGCCGTCATTAGGGCTTTGCATGTGTTGCTCCTAGCCACCTTCACTCGCTGCCGTTGTGTGATCGAACCTAGCAGTCCGCCACACGACGTTCCTCCTGCACGCGCGGATACCGTTAGAGGCGGTGCACTTGCACCGCTCCGGCAAACCTGTTCGCGGGATCCAATCGGCTACCTGGGAGATCGACGAGGAGGAGACGACTCCGGGAACGCGCTGCCCCAACTCTACTTCCGCTACACGGCACTGCGCATCTAGTGGTAACGATATGGGATCCATCTCCCTAGAATGTTCCTGGATGTTCTTCACATAGGAAACTTTTAATTTGCAGTCAAAGCACCCTACGGTAGATCCCAACAATGGTATTTGAGCCTCTGCTATAGGATTTGGATTCAGATCATATGCATATTAGATATGTGGAGGCAGCAGATGAGATCTGTTGTCGTTTATCAGTTCGGCTATGTGCACGGTTGATGAGATCAACTCCACATGTGGATCCTTGAGGCTATGTTTTCTGTCAATCGGGATCAATGAGGTCGTGACACGATCTACCCCTACCGGTCGGTTATCCGCCATCGGGGTTAACAGTGAAATGTAAATCCGAATCGGATTCGCGATGATCGATGAGATCGGTCAGATCAGAAAATTCTGCGTGAACGGAGTTCAGATGCGATCTGAGATTTCCAAAAACATCGGGCGCTGCCCCACCCCGCGAGGGACCGCCATGTGTGTTGCGCCGTGTATTTTGTACCCGACACACAAACCGGTAGAATGTGATTCTATGCATGACTTGTTTGCAGGTTTGGTGTGAATAGTATGGCTCATGTGTATGTGATGCATGTGTGTAATTTATACATGGCCTGCTTGTCATGTTTGTCAGTCGGCAGGAGCCAAAGTGTTGTCATTATAATGTATAACGACATGTGTGTCAACTTGTGACTCTATGTAAAATTCATTACTAGTTGTAGTAGTTGGATAATATAGATCAGGTTGGTGGCTTGGCATCCCGGCGTGACGAACAAGATGGAGTTCCAAGATTGTCATTGGAGTTGGAGCCAACCTTGAAGAACATCCATGAAGGAGCCATACTATTTCACAACATATGTTTATTTGTGATTGCTATGCTTCTTACTTTCTATGCATGTTAGAATGGTAGAAAGATCCATCATGAATATCAAGTAAATTGCCATTCCCGATGTTGCACCTTTGCACGTCAAGTACGTCTAGTAGTGGGCTCATAAAATTGGGGTACTGCTAGGTGTCCTTGAACTGAAGGGTTCGTGTCGGACACGGACATGCACTGCATCAGGTTAACTTGACAAGGCTATCAAAACGGTTTTGGGCATTGTGGCAAAAGAGGTCATGAGCCGGTGTATGAGATACCTACTCGACCGACAGGAATCATATAGAGATACGATTAGCGAGGAGTTGCTTACCGGATAGTCATGTTGGCTAGCAGTGATGCTAAAGCTCACTAGTCGCATGTGCTAGTCGGATCCTGAATCACTGGGAGTTTGCGAAGGGATGCTAACTTCAGTGGGAGTATTTCTGTTTAAGGCATGAATTACTCTACATAACCATATTGCATAGTGATTGCATATTTTCTGTTGTAGATCAATGGCACCACCTACTCAACCTAACTTTGCATTGAAATCAATCTTGGAAAAGGATAAAGTGAATGGAACAAACTTTACCACCTGGTATAGAAATTTGAGAATTGTTCTCAAGCATGATAAGAAGGAACATATTCTAGAGGATCCACTTCCAGATGAACCTGCTGATACTGCTAATGCCACAACCAGGAATGCCTACTAGAAACTCATTAATGAATCAAATGAGATCAGCTGCCTCATGCTGTCTTGTATGGAGCCCGATTTGTAACAGCATTTCAAAGATGTTAGGGCTTTCAATATGATCGAGAGTCTCAAGAGCATGTTTCAGGTTCAGGCTAGGACCGAAAGGTTCAACGTCTGGCGATCCATGATGGATTGTAAGCTGAAGGAAGGTGATCCACTGAGCCCACATGTGATCAAGATGATCGGATATGTGCAAGCTTTGGATCTGTTAGGCTTCACGCTCATGGATGAGCTCGCTACAGATGCAGTTATGGGTTCTCTTTCGCCCAGCTATGGGACGTTCATCTCGAACTATCATATGCATGGCATGGATAAGAAGCTCACTTAATTGCACGGTATGCTTAAGGTGGCAGAATAGGATATAAAGAAAGGCACGCATAAAGTGTTGATGGTGCAGAACTCAGCTAAGTTCAAGAAGAGTTGGTCTAAGAAAAAGGCTAAGGCCAAGGGCACGGAGAAGGCAATCTCCGCCGCAGCACCGAAGTCTGGACCGAACTCAGAGACCGTTTGCTGTCACTGCAAGGATACCGGTCAATGGAAGAGTAACTATAGCATGTGGCTTGCAGAGCATGGCAAGAAGGCCGGAAATGCTACTTCAGGCAAAGGAACACTTGTTGCATATGTTATACACATTTACCTTGCTGACATACCTAGTAGCTCTTGGGTATTTGATACCGGATCGGTTGTTCATATTTTCAACTCGATGCAGGGGCTGGTAAGAACTAGGCGTGTGGCACAAGGGGAGATTGACATCAAGGTCGGCAACAAAGCAAGATCGAGTTGCTGCATTGGAGGTCGGCACGATGCAGCTCCACCTTCCTTCCAGATTCATTATGGAATTGAATAATTGTTATTACATTCCTGCACTTAGTAAGAACATTATTTCTGCCTCATGTTTGATGAGTCAAGGTTATGAATTCAATTTAAAGGACAATGGTTGGTCAATATTTTTGAATGGTATGTTCCACGGCTATGCACCCATTATTGATGGGCTATTTATTTTGAATCTGGAAATGGAACCTGTCTATAATATGAATGTCAAGAGGCATAAGCCTAATGAGATAAATCCGACATGCTTCTTGCATTGCCGACTTGGACACATTAGTTTGAAACACATGAAGAAGCTCCATAGTGATGGGCTCCTAACTTCGCCCGACTTCGAGTCGTTCGAGACATACAAATCATGCTTGCTCGGCAAGATGACTTAGTCTCCTTTTGCAAAGAGTTGCGAGAGGGCGTCCGAGCTATTGGAGCTCATACACAACGATGTGAGTGGTCCAATGAGCACAACTGCTAGAGGTGGCTATCAGTACTTCGTGACTTTTACCCATGACTTGAGTAGATATGGCTATATCTATTTGATGAGGCAGAAGTCGGAAACTTTTGAAAAATTCAAGAGTTTCAGAATGAGGTAGAGAATCAGCTCGGCAAGACTATAAAGATTCTACGATCTGATCGTGGAGGTGAGTACATGAGCCAGGAGTTTGATGATCATCTGAAAAGTCAAGGTATAGTACCTCAGCTCTCACCTCTGGGTACGCCACAGAGAAATGGCGTGTCG
Organism: Secale cereale; assembly: GCA_902687465.1. Taxonomy (NCBI): domain Eukaryota; kingdom Viridiplantae; phylum Streptophyta; class Magnoliopsida; order Poales; family Poaceae; genus Secale; species Secale cereale. Next base: position 477,013,500 of record LR738710.1, on the reverse strand, counting down.
GAACGAAGGAATCATACCTTGTTGGACATGGTTCGATCTATGATTAGCAAATCGGATTTACCCTTGTCATTCTGGGGATACGCTCTAGAAACTGCATCTTTTACACTCAACAGAGTACCATCTAAATACGTAGATAAGACACCACATGAGATGTGGACTGGGAAGAGTCTCAATTTGTCTTTTCTAAAGGTTTGGGGTTGTGAAGCATTTGTCAAATGACTTATGTCAGACAAGCTTACGCCCAAGTCAGATAAATGCATATTCGTGGGATATCCGAGGGAAACCTTGGGATATAGCTTCTACAACCGCGAAGAGAAGAAAGTGTTTGTTACTCGAAACGAGGTCTTCCTTGAGAAATAGTTTCTCGGGCGTGAGGCTAGTGGGAGGCAGGTGCAACTCGAAGAAGTTAGAGCACCACATGGGAACAACTCGGCGGGTGATATGATCATACCTGAGCCTGTCAGCAAACCCGAGGTGGAAGCAGCACCGGAACCACGGAGGTCGGAAAGATTGCGTAGAGTGTGTGATGTGTTGTTGCTAGAAAGCGATGAGCCGGCTACGTATGCGGAAGCGATGGTAAGCCCGGATTCCGAGGCATGGCTCGAGGCCATGAGGTCCGAATTAAAGTCCATGGATGAAAAATCAAGTTTGGGACTTGGTTGATCCACCGCCTAGCGTAAAAGCCATAGGTTGCAAATGGGTCTTTAAGAAGAAAATCGATGTGGATGGAAATGTTCCGATCCACAAAGCTCGGCTTGTCACTAAAGGTTATGGACAAGTTCAAGGAATTGACTACGACGAGACTTACTCGCTGGTAGCGATGCTGAAGTCAGTGAGGATCATACTAGCTATAACTGCCTTTTTCGATTATGAGATATGGCAAATGGATGTCAAAACGGCTTTCCTTCACAGAAATTTAACCGAGGACGTGTATATGATACATCCCAAGGGTTTTGTTGATCCGACTAGCACTAGTAAGGTATGCAAGCTCAAGAGATCCATTTATGGGTTGAGACAAGCATCTCAGAGCTGGAACATTTGTTTTGATGAGGTCGTCACTGGTCTCGGTTTTATCAAGAGCGAAGAGGACACTTGTTTATACAAGCAATCAAGGAATCATTGAATGGAAAGTTTTCGATGAAGGACCGCGGTGAAGCGGTTTATATATTGGGCATTAAGATCTATAGGGATAGATCGAGGAGGCTACTCGGCTTTAGCCAATGCACGCACATAGATAAAGTGTTGAAGAGGTTCAACATGAGTGAGTCTAAGAAAGGGTTCCTGCCTATGTCACATGGTATAAGGCTAAGAGAGACTCAGAGTCCTTTGACATCTGATGAGCGAAGCAGGATGAGTAGGATTCCGTATGCCTCGGCAATTGGATCCATCATGTATGCCATGATATGTACATTGCCTGATGTTCCTTTTGCAATAAGCCTAACAAGTAGATACCAGGCCAACCCAGGTGAGAGTCACTGGGCAGCGGTAAAAACTATTCTGAAGTACCTGAGAAGGACTAAAGAGATGTTCCTAGTTTATGGAGGTGAGGAAGAGCTCGTCGTAAAGGGTTACGCTGACGCTAGTTTCCAAACCAATAGAGATGATTGTCGATCACAGTCTGGATTCGTGTATGTCATGAACGGATTAGCAGTGAGTTGGACGAGTAGCAAGCAAGATACGATGGCCGATTCTACCACGGAACCCAAATACATTGTGGCTTGTGAAGCTGCAAAGGAAGGTGTTTGGATCCAGAACTTTCTGGAAGATCTTGGTATTTTCCCAGCCTCGGTGAAACCGTTGGACCTTTATTGTGATAATTCTGGTGCCATCGCACTAGGCAAGGAGCCAAGGGACCACCACAAGACCAGACACATAGATCGGAAATATCACCTAATACGAAATATCGTAAAGAGTGGTGATATAGAGTTATGCAAAATTCACATGGATGCAAATGTTGCAGATCCATTAACTAAGCCGCTTCCACAACCCAAGCATGAGGTGCACGTTAGACCCATGGGCATACGATGTCTATTTGATTGACCCTAGTGCAAGTGGGAGACTGTTGGAGATATGCCCTAGAGGAAATCATGTATGATGATATTTCCTATGTGTTTATGAATAAACATAGTCCTCTGATGTAATCAATGATACTTGTTGTCAAGTACGCGACTTGTCTATTAGATCTTGTGTTGTATGATACATCCTAAATGGTCCCTAGTCGTAAGTAATGTGCAGACACATGTCGGTCTAAACTAGCATATGACATGGTGGATGGCTCGGTCTCACTAGCCATGGGGCATTGGATGCTAACCGGATAACATGGACTTGGAAAGGTCTGGTTGGATTTGACGTAGCCGGATATGAGTCGAGATAAGGTCCGAGTCGGACATACCCAACTATGAGACGCAACGATAAGTCATCTGTGAGTCTCTACTTCAACATACGTTCTATGTCCTAAGACCCGAGCTCATGCATGTACTCGGGATGGTGACAGACTTGCTTTGGGCCGACCAAACGCTACTCCATGACTGGGTAGTTACAAAGGTAGGTTTCAGGCTTTTCCAGACCCATGTTGTGAGACGTGGTCTAGCAAGATGGGATTTTCCCCTCTGATCAGGAGAGATATACTCCGGACCCCTCGTGTGATCCGACGAGGATAACCATGGCCATGCGACATGGATTATGAGATAATCCGGTTTGGGTCGGCATCACTGAAACGAGAAAGAGGTCGGGCTAGCGCAAGGATGACAGACTCGCCTTGAGCCCGACGACATATATCATGTGGCAAAGCGAACAAAAGTGTGACACGTTGTACAGGTTTGCCTAACCAGCTTCATAGTTTGCTAGGTGCTCGGCACGCTTTGCTAGAGGCTGCTACCAACCGTGTAGGTCAGAGGTGATCCGAACTGTGACCAAGCCGACTTTAACCTAAGGGGTCGCGCTCTTAAGGGAAGGAACCTGTGAGGTTGGATCCGACTCCACGAGACAGACTTGGTCCTACTCAGACTCGGATACAGACCGAACAGACTTTGGGCTTTAGGGTCCGTGCGAGGCCCAAGTGTTGAGCCCATGACAGATGCCTATATATAGTGGAGGTGCGGCACACTCATTTGGTTGATCGCTTCAGTGTCGTCATTAGGGCTTTGCATGTGTTGCAACTAGCCACCTTCACTCGCTGCCGGTTGTGTGATCGGAACTAGCACTCCGCCGCACGACGTTCCTCCTACACGCGCGGATACTGCTAGAGGCGGTGCACTTGCACCGCTCCGGCAAACCTGTTCGCAGGATCTGATCGGCTATGTGGGAGATCGACGAGGAGGAGATAACTCCGGGAACGCGCTGCCCCAACTCTACTTCCGCTGCACGGCACTGTGCGTCTACTAGTATAACGATCTGTGATCCATCTCCCTAGCATGTTCCTGGATGTTCTTTGCGTAGGAATATTTTAAATTGAAGTCGACGCACCCTACGGTAGATCCCAATAGACTCCACTAATGATTCTCTTAGCCAAGTTACACTTGAGCAAAAAATAGCTTATTGAAGGGAATTATAGAGAAAGGTGTTTATAAGAGCCTTGCCGGGTGTAAGCAATTCGAGGAAATTGTAGGCAAGCAAGGAAGGCACCGGAAGAATCAAGGTGTTGGTTTTGAATGATAGTTCAATGCTAATGGAGTTGAGTAGGAAGAAGATCAATACCCCAAGACAGAGTTTGTTCCTCAACAAGAGAAGTATGATCCTACTTCCCTCAAGGGGACACAAGCCCAAGGTGATCTTCCACCACAAGACCACAAGCTAAAGGGCAAGGACAAGCTTCAAGAAGATATTGATGCATTTGAAGAAGCTCCTAAGGCCTTGGTCAAGTGGGTTCCCAAAACTACGTCAAGTTCTACTTTATCAAGTACATCTACAACTCCAAGGATTCCCATCAAGATGGTGTGGATCCCAAAGAAGAAGAACTAGAGTGTTCTTGAGGGTGACTCCGCCAACATACTGCACTCTTATTCATATTGGCAAGGACAAATGCGATCAACTTTCACATCTTGCACTAGTTAAAGGAGTCACAAACCCTCTTGTTGGTAAGACAAGGAACAAGGTAACCTAATGCTTTCATGGACATCATCTTGTGTGCAATTCACTATATATCCATGGATATCTTTTGTATGTTCCTTGTGGGACTAACTCATGTAGGTATTGAAAGTGCAACTCACTCCAATGGACTTCTCCAAATGATTGATAACCCACAAGTGTAGGGGATCGCAACAGTTTTCAAGGGTAAAGTATTCAACCCAAATTTATTGATTCGACATAAGGGGAGCCAAAAATACTCTCAAGTATTAGCAGTTGAGTTGTTAATTCAACCACACCTGGAAACTTAGTATCTGCAGCAAGGTAATTTAGTAGCAAGGTAATATGGAAGTAACAATAACGGTAGCAAAAGTAGAGATAGTGTTTTTGTAGTGATTGTAACAGTAGCAGCGGAAAAGTAAATAAGCAACAAGCAATATATGAAATGATCATAGGCATTGGATCGGTGAAGGATAATTATGTCGGGTGCGATTCCTCATGTAATAGTTATAACATAGGGTCACACAGAATTAGCTCCAGTTCATCAATGTAATGTAGGCATGTATTCGAAATATAGTCATACGTGCTTCTGAAAAAGAACTTCCATGACATCTTTTGTCCTACCCTCCCGTGGCAGCGGGGTCCTAGTGGAAACTAAGGGATATTAAGGCCTCCTTTTAATAGAGTACCGGACCAAAGCATTAACACATAGTGAATACATGAACTCCTCAAACTACGGTCATCACCGGGAGTGGTCCCGACTATTATCACTTCGGGGTTGCCGGATCATAACACATAATAGGTGACTATTGACTTGCAAGACAGGATCAAGAACACACATATATTCATGAAAACATAATAGGTTCAGATCGAAATCATGGCACTCGGGTTCTAGTGACAAGCATTAAGCATGGCAAAGTCATAGCAACATCAATCTTAGAACATAGTGGATACTAGGGATCAAACCCTAACAAAACTAACTCGATTACATGGTAAATCTCATCCAACCCATCACCGTCCAGCAAGTCTACGATGGGATTACTCATGCACGGTGGTGAGCATCATGGAATTGGTGATGGAGGAAGGTTGATAATGACGACAGCGACGATCTCCACTCTTCGGAGCCCCGAACGGACTCCAGATCAGCCCTCCCGAGAGATATTAGGGCTTGGAGGCAGCTCCCTATCGTAAAACGCGATAATTCCTTCTCTCTGGTTTTTTTCACCCCGAAAGTGAATATATGGAATCAGGGAAAACGTCGGTGGAGCAACAAGGGGCCCACAAGGCAGGGGGTGTGCCCAGGGGGGCGCGCCCCCACCCTCATGGATTGGGTGTGGGCCCCCCTTGTCTGGTTCTTTCCGCGGTTCTTTTTTATATATTCCAAAATAATTCTCCGTTGAATTTCAGGTCATTCCAAGAACTTTTGTTTCTGCACAAAAATAACACCATGGCAGTTCTGCTGAAAACAGCGTCAGTCCGGGTTAGTTCCATTCAAATCATGCAAGTTAGAGTCCAAAATAAGGGCAAAAGTGTTTGGAAAAGTAGATACGTTGGAGACGTATCAATTCCCCCAAGCTTAAACCTTTGCTTGTCCTCAAGCAATTCAGTTGATAAACTGAAAGTGATAAAGAAAAACTTTGACAAACTCTGTTTGCTCTTGTTGTTGTAAATATGTAAGGCCAACATTCAAGTTTTTAGCAAAGATCATGAACTAACCACATTCACAATAACTTTCAGGTCTCATGTCTACTCATATCAATGGCATAATCAACTAGCGAGCAATAATAATAGACCTCGGATGACAACACTTTCTCAATACAATGATAATATGATATAACAAGATGGTATCTCGCTAGCCCTTTCTGAGAGCACAAAACATAAATGCAGAGCCCCTTTAAAGATCAAGGACTGACTAGACATTGTAATTCATGGTAAAAGAGATCCAGTCGCAATCATACTCAATGTAAATTAATAGCAATACATGCAAATGACAATGGTGCTCTCCAACTGGTGCTCTTTAATAAGAAGATGATGACTCAACATAAAAGTATATAGATAGGCCCTTCACAGAGGGAAGCAGGGATTTGTAGAGGTGCCAGAGCTCGAGTTTGAAATAGAGATGAATAAAATTTTGAGGTGTATACTCTCATTGTCAACATAGCAACCAAGAATCTCGATATCTTCCATCTTATACACACATTATAGGCGGTTCCCAAACAGAATGGTAAAGTTTATACTCCCCCAACCACCAACAAGCACACTCCACGGCTAGCCCGAAACAACGGGTACCGTCCAAACAAGCAACAACCTTGGGGGAGTTTTGTTTAATTATTATGATTTGATCATGGGACTGGGCATCCCGGTTACCAGCCATTTTCTCATGAATGATGAGTGGAGTCCACTCATCGTGAGAATAACCCATCTAACATGGAAGATATAGACATCCCTAGTTGATACATGAGCTATTCGAGCATACAAAACAGAATTTCATTTGAAGGTTTAGAGTTTGGCACATACAAATTTACTTGGAACGGCAGGTAGATACCGCATATAGGAAGGTATGGTGGACTCATATGGAATAACTTTGGGGTTTATGGAAGTAGATGCACAAGCAGTATTCTCGCTTAGTACAGGTGAAGGCTAGAAAGAGACTGGGAAGCGACCAGCTAGAGAGCGACAACAGTCATGAACATGCATTAAAATTAATCAACAATGAGTGCACGCATGAGTAGGATATAAATCACCACGAACATAAATATTGTGGAGGCTATGTTGATTTTGTTTCAACTACATGCGTAAACATGTGCCAAGTCAGACCACTTGATCGTTCAAAGGAGGATACCACCCTATCATACCACATCACAACCATTTTAATATCATGTTGGCACGCAAGATAGACCATTATAAACTCTTAGCTAATTAAACATGGCATGAGCAGCTATGATCTCTAATTGTCATTGCAAGCATGTTTCATTCATAACAAGATGAATCAGGAACGATGAACTATCATATTTACAAAAACAAGAGAGGTCAAGTTCATACCAGCTTTTCTCATCTCAATTAGTTCATCATATATCGTCATTATTGCCTTTCACTCGCACGACCGAACGGTGTGTATAACAATAATAGTGCACGTGCATTGGACTAAGTTGGAAACTGCAAGCATTTAATACAAGACAGAAGACAAAGTAATATGGCCCAAGGTTAAACCAACAATAATGCATACAAGATCCACTAAACATTTTCATCATGGTCTTCTCCTCTTGACCCCCAAAGAAAAGAAAAGAAACTATTTGCACAGGAAATCTCCCAACAAGCAAAAGAAGAACAAGAAATCTTTTTGGGCTTTCTTTTAATTACTACAACTACAGGCATGTAAAGTAAACTAGCTAAAAAGACTGCACCTAATTTTATTGTTTTTCTTAAGGTTTTTCTAACATACAAGAAAAAGACTAAGAAAAGAAATGAAACTAGCATGGATAGTACAATGAAAGAGTGTGAGTACCGACTACTGGAATAAGTGTGTGAACATGAATGTAATGTCGGTGAGAAATACGTACTCCCCCAATCTTAGGCTTTTGGCTTAAGTTGGTCTATGGCCAATATTGACATGATGGATATCCAAAGTCGTAGTTGGGGTTGTACTGAGAAGCAGCGGCTACTACTTGATGAGATGCATCCTGAAGATGAGTTGCCCTCATCGTCTCATGATACTCATTCGCCTCCTCCCTGGTTATAGTATATCTCCCTTTTGCCTGAAAGTCAAAGAAGGTAGTAGCAGGGAGAGCAATATGGACAGTGCGACGCCTGTCAAAGATTAGTCGATACTGGAGGGACTGCTCATCCCTCTCAATGAATTGATGGCGAATCATGGCATTATAATCTAAATAAGCATGAGGCAACTCCATATCATTCTCGTGTATGGGCACACGAAGATAATTAGCCAAGCGAGTTTCATAAATTCCACCAAACAGATGGCCATTTAAACCATTATGATGCAGCCTACGTGCAACAATGGCCCCCAAATTATATTGTCTATCACCTAATACCGCACTCTTGAGAACACTAAGATCCGGAACGCACATATGGCAAGCCTCATCTTTACCGTTGATGCATCTACCAATAAAGAGAGCAAAATAATGAATGGAAGGAAAGTGAATGCTCCCTTTGGTACCGTGTGTGATCTCTCTAGATTCCCCCACAGTGATACTAGCATGGAAGTCTTTATATTCAGATTTGCGAGGTTCACTAATATTGCCCCATTGCGGGAGCTTACAAGCATCATTAAAATCTTCTAGGTCCATGGTATAAGATTTATCATAAAGATCGAACAGGACAGTGTGAGAATTACGTGAAGATGTAAATTTAAACCTTCTCACAAAGGAATCAGTTAAGTAATGGTACTAAGGGCACTTATCTAACATGAAGTCCTCGAGGTCAGCGTTACGCACATATGCGTCAAACTCTTCATTAATGCATGCCCGAACCATAAACTCCTCTGACGGCCATTCACAAGGCTGCACTTGAGCTTCCCTCGGTAATTCATCGTCCGGTTCATGTATCGCGAGCCTTGGTCCTTGCTTCCTTGAGGAACCACCTTGACAGATTTTCCTATGCATTTTTTTCTAGAATGTTTTTGAAATTTTTAGTGTCTCAAAATAAAATTGAACCAAACTCAACAAGATTGATAGCAACTACTCCTACAAATGCCTAGAGACTATATCATGCATTAGAACTACTTGGAACCACATAAATTTGACATGCAAGCTCAAGAATAGGGTCACCTAGGCAGCAAAAAAATTGCAATAAATAAAACACTAGAACAAAAACTAATTGGACCAATGAAGGAGTCACATACCAAGGAACAATCTCCCCAAATAGTTTTGTGAATGGAGCTTTGAGCAAGGAGATCAAAAATGGCAGCAAGATGAGCTAGTACTCGTGCTTGAGCTGGATAGTGATTTTTGAAAGGAAGAAGGAGTGTGTGGGTGCAAGAATAAGTGGAGGGGGCACGTGGGGCCCACGAGGCAGGGGGGCGCGCCCAGGGGGTGGGCGCGCCCTGGACCCTCGTGGCCAGGTGTTGGCTCCCCTGATGTGTTCTCAGTGCCAAATATTCTCAAATATTCTAGAAAAAATCATATTTCATTTTCGGGGCATTTGGAGAACTTTTATTTTCGGGGTATTTTTCTATTGCACGGATAACTCCGAAAAGAGACAGAAAGTACCATTTTTTGCTTTATTTAATCTAATTAATAGAAAATAAAAGGAGGATACAGAAAGTTGAGCTATCTAGATTCACCCATCTCATCCTCATCAAAAGGAATCCATTAACAAGGTTGATCAAGTCTTGTTAATAAACTCTTTCCGAGTGACATGAAATCGGAGAATTTTCAAATAACACTAGGTTACCTCAATGGGGATATGCATGTCCCCAACAATAAGAATATCATATGTCTTCTTGACAGTAGGAAGAGGAAATTCACAACCTCCAATAGTAATAGTTGAAATTATACCGATAGAATTGATACTGTGGACCTGAGGTTGTTTCCTCGGAAAGTGTACTGTATGCTCATTACCATTGACATGAAAAGTGACATTGCCTTTGTTGCAATCAATAACAGCCCCTGAAGTATTCAAAAAGGGTCTACCAAGGATAATAGACATACTATCATCCTCGGGAATATCCAGGATAACAAAGTCCATTAGAATAGTAACATTTGCAACCACAACATGCACATCCTCACAAATACCGACAAGTATAGCAGTTGATTTATCGGCCATTTGCAAAGATATTTCAGTAGGTGTCAACTTACTCAAGTCAAGTCTGCGATATAAAGAGAGAGGCATAACACTAACACCGGCTCCAAGATCACATAAAGCAGTTTTAACATAGTTTCTTTTGATGGAGCAAGGTATAGTGGGTACTCCCGGATCTCCTAGTTTCTTAGGTATTCCACCCTTAAAAGTGTAATTGGCAAGCATGGTGGAAATTTCAACTTCAGGTATCTTTGTTTTATTGCTAATGATATCTTTCATATACTTAGCATAAGGATTTGTTTTAAGCATATCAGTCAAACGCATACGCAAAAAGATAGGTTTAATCATTTCAGCAAAGCGCTCAAAATCCTCATCATCCTTTTTCTTGGATGGTTTAGGAGGAAAAGGCATGGGTTTCTGAACACATGGTTCTCTTTCCTTGCCGTGCTTCCTAGCAACAAAGTCTCTCTTATCATAACGTTGATTCTTTGATTGTGTGTTATCAAGATCAATAGCAGGTTCAATCTCTACATCATTATCATTGCTAGGTTGAACATCGTCATTGACATTATCACTAGGTTCATGTTCATTACCAGATTGTGTCTCAGCATCAGAAACAGAGATATCATTGGGATTCTCAGGTGTGTCAGCTACAGGTTCACTAGAAGCATGCAAAGTCCTATCATTTTTCTTTTTCTTCTTCTTAGAAGAACTAGGTGCATCAAAATTAGATCTCTGAGAATCTTGCTCAATTCTCTTAGGGTGGCCTTCAGGATACAAAGGTTCCCGAGTCATTTTACCACCTCTAGTCATAACTCTAACAACATTATCATTTTTCTTACTATTTAATTCATTGAGCAAATCATTTTGTGCTTTAAGTACTTGTTCTACTTGAGTGGTAACCATAGAAGCATGTTTACTAATGAGTTTCAATTCACCTTTAACTCTAGACATATAATCACTCAAGCGTTCAATCATATAAGCATTACGTTGCAATTGTCTACCAACATAAGCATTGAAGTTTTCTTGCTTCACAATAAAATTGTCAAACTCATCTAAGCATTGGCTAGCAGACTTATAATGAGGAATATCACCTTCATCAAATCTATAAAGAGAATTTACCTTTACTACCTGTGTCGGGTTATCAAGACCATGTATTTCTTCAATAGGCAGTAAATTCTTAACATCTTCAGCTTTAATACCTTTTTCTTTCATATATTTCTTTGCCTCTTGCATATCTTCAGCACTGAGAAACAGAACACGCCTTTTCTTCGAAGTTGGCTTAGGGGCTGGTTCAGGAAGTGACCAATTATTTTCATTGGTTAACATATTATTCAATAGTAATTTAGCTTGATCAACTGTTCTTTCCCTGAAAACACAACCAGCACAACTATCCAGGTGGTCTCTGGAAGCGTCGATTAGTCAAGTATAAAAGACATCAAGTATTTCATTCCTCTGAAGAGGATGATTAGGAAAAGCATTAAGTAATTGGAGAAGCCTCCCCCAAGCTTGTGGGAGACTCTCTTCTTCAATTTGCAAAAAAAAAAATATTTCCCGTAAGGCAGCTTGTTTCTTATTAATGGGAAAATATTTAGCAGAGAAGTAATAAATCATATCCTAGGGACTATGCACACAACCAGGATCGAGAGAATTAAACCATGTCTTAGCATCACCCTTTAACGAGAACGAAAATAACTTAAAGATATAGTAATAACGAATATTTTCCTCGTTGGTGAATAGGGTGGCTTTATCATTCAACTTAGTAAGATATACCACAACAGTTTCAGATTCATAGCCATGGAAAGGATCGGATTCAACCAAAGTAATTAACTCAGGATCGACAAAGAAATCATAATCCTTATCAGTAACAAAGATAGGTGAAGTAGCAAAAGCAGGGTCATATTTCATTCTAGCATTCAAAGATTTTTCTTTTAGCTTAGCTAATAATTTCTTAAGATCGTATCTATCGTTGCAAGCAAGAAAGTCTCTAGCAGTTTCTTCATCCATAACATAACCCTCAGGAATAATAGGCAATTCATATCTAGGGGGAGTATCTTCATCATCACTTTCATCAATATTATCACTTTCAATATTTGCATTCTCCCTAACCTTAGCAATTTGTTCATCTAGAAATTCACCTAGTGGCACAACATTATCAAGCATAGAAGTAGTTTCATCATACATAGCAGAAGTGGCATCATCAAGAACATACGACATATCAGATTCAATAGGAGGAGTAGGTGTCGCAAGTTTACTCATAAAAGAGGGTGAATCAAGTCAGAGCTAGATGGCAGTTCCTTACCTCCCCTCGTAGTTGAGGTCAAAATCTTGGGTTTTGAGTCTTTCAAGTTCTTCATAGTGATCTACAGATATAAATCCCAAGTGACTAAAAGAATATAGCTATCCTCCCCGACAACGACGCCAAAAAATAGTCTCGATAACCCACAAGTGTAGGGGATCGCAACAGTTTTCGAGGGTAAAGTATTCAACCCAAATTTATTGATTCGACACAAGGGGAGCCAAAGAATACTCTCAAGTATTAGCAGTTGAGTTGTCAATTCAACCACACCTGGAAACTTAGTATCTGCAGCAAGGTAATATGGAAGTAACGGTAACGGTAGCAAAAGTAGTGATAGTGTTTTTGTAGTGACTGTAACAGTAGCAGCGGAAAAGTAAATAAGCAACAAGAAATATGTGAAAAGCTCGTAGGCATTGGATCAGTGATGGATAATTACGTCGGATGCGATTCCTCATGTAATAGTTATAACATAGGGTGACACAGAACTAGCTCCAGTTCATCAATGTAATGTAGGCATGTATGCCGAATATAGTCATACATGCGTATGAAAAAGAACTTGCATGACATCTTTTGTCCTACCCTCCTGTGGCAGCGGGGTCCTAGTGGAAACTAAGGGATATTAAGGCCTCCTTTTAATAGAGTACCGAACCAAAGCATTAACACATAGTGAAATACATGAACTCCTCAAACTATGACCATCATCGGGAGTGGTCCCGACTATTGTCACTTCGGGGTTGCCGGATCATAAAACATAATAGGTGACTATTGAATTGCAAGATAGGATCAAGAACACACATATATTAATGAAAACATAATAGGTTCAGATCGAAATCATGGCACTCGGGCCCTAGTGACAAGCATTAAGCATGGCAAAGTCATAGCAACAACAATCTTAGAACATAGTGGATACTAGAGATCAAACCCTAACAAAACTAACTCGATTACATGGTAAATCTCATCCAACCCATCACTGTCCAGCAGGCCTAAGATGGGATTACTCATGCACGGCGATAAGCACCATCGAATTAGTGATGGAGGAAGGTTGATGATGACGACGGCGACGATCTCCACTCTCCGGAGCCCCGAACGGACTTCGGATCAGCCCTCCCGAGAGAGATTAGGGCTTGGTGCCGGCTCCGTATCGTAGAACGTGATAATTGCTTCTCTCTAATTTTTTCTCCCCAAAAGTGAATATATGGATTCGAGGAAGACGTCAGTGGAGCAATAGGGGGGCCATGAGGCAGGGGGGCGCCCCCCACCCTCGTGGACAGGGTGTGGGCCCCCTGGTCTGGTTCTTTCCGCAGATATTTTTTATATATTCCAAAATAATTCTCTGTTGAATTTCAGGTCATTCTGAGAACTTTTATTTCTGCACAAAAATAACACCATGGCAGTTCTGCGAAAAACAACATCAGTCCGGGTTAGTTCCATTCAAATCATGCAAGTTAGAGTCCAAAACAAGGGCAAAAGTGTTTGGAAAAGTAGATACGTTGGAGACGTATCAATGATCTACATCAACATCGAGCTTCTACATCTTCAACACCTACATGAAGTCATCATCGACAAAACCCAAGGTTAGTTCCTCCCTCTTAGGGGGGATATCACATCTAGGGGGAGCTTTACTCTAAGAATTGAGCTCAAGCTACTCTAATGATGTGAACACAACAATCCTTTATGTAAAAGTGGCAACCCCAGTTGTGCTTAAACGATGAGTATGACCTATGATCAAATGTTTTCATTTGACTCCTAACTTAATATACTCATATATAGATGACCTAGTCATCGCCAATTGCTTGATAGATGCTAGAACGTGTGTGCATGCTTTGTCACATATTTCATTTGCTATGTTATTGTGTGAGCATGTTGAGTGTATATTTTTCTCATTCGAGGACACCCATTTGTTGCTTTGATTGTTTGGCTTTCTTCTTTTGCCAAATGGATGGACAAGAATGCCTAAGAACCCCCTATATCTATCTATGATTTTCTTGTCTCAAACTTATTCATGCTACGTCACAAAGTTTGATCAAGTCAGATTCGAACCACTCTAAGTGAGGAGCACTTGGAGTCACCGATTCGTCATAGACTTAAACTTCCAAAACCTCATTATGCATTTTGGTATGACCGATTCTTTCCCTTTGGTCATACCGAGTTCATTAAGTTGATCTAGGTTTTCAATCTTGGTGCAATCGATTAGAACAATTCGGTCTCACCAAGTTGTAGTAACTGCTAGCAGGTGTGCATCTCGGTGCCACCGAGTCGTTCCACCCGGTCACACCGACAGGGTCTGGACATATATACACACAGTCCGAACGTTGGAAAGTTTTCCGAATCCTTTCGCCCGCGCCTATCCAGCTCTTCCGACTTGAGGTCTCCGGATCATCGTCTCATCGCCTGTGACCTCCTGCCGCTGGTCTCCATCGCCGTCAACAGAAATCTCCGCCGCCATTGTCGCCGTAGCGAACTCATCGCTGAGTTAGGGTATGAGTTCAACCCTTTGTGTTTTCCTCAATCTGATTCTAAGCACAAAGTCAATGCCATGATTCTTGCCATGTATGAGATCATCCTGTCCAGCAAAAACTACGTATAAATTAGTTTTGATTCAAAGTTTTAGGGTTGGGTTTCTGTCGAACTCATCTCGGACCAACCGAGTTGTAGAAATCGGTCTCACCGATTTGGCTTAGGCCATTGCACTTGTAACATTCGGTTTGACCGAAACTTACAAATCCGTGTGACCGGTTTCAACTCTCAGTGAAACCCTAGCAATCTCGGAGTCACCGAACTGTGTCTCGGTCTGACCGATGTCATCAGTTTAGACTCTCAAAGTTGCTTCGGTGTCACCGAGTTTAACAAATCGGTAGCTCCGAAATGCTTTATGTAGAAACCTAAAACTAAGTTTTTGACTCAACTGTTTTGCAAAATCTTTGCACTTTGTGATGCTCATCCACTCTACCTCAACTATATCTATTCACAGGGTCAGCTTTGCAGTTTCAGTCATGTCGGAGGGCAGTGACAGTCAGAACAGGTTAGAGGAGCAGGCACAACTGAGTGAGGGCACTAGTCTGTCAGGACCCCGATCCTAAGTCACACCGATCTAGCTGTAACACGTCATATCACTTTGCGGCCTCACGCACGGTAACCCCACGGGTGCCACCTTACCTGGCCCGGGACCGTTTGCGCATTTTGGCACACGTATATGACAGTGTCGCTAGCATCCATATGACAGAGAACCCGGGCCGACATGGCTAGTTATAAACCAAAAGTGGCACTAAATTACAGAGACAGGCATCCATGACCCAGCAACGAACGTGTCGGTCATCAACGTATGAACCCAAGTCGTAGCAAGCTACATGGACTTAAAGGAACAACGCGTGACATTTCCCCTAAGGGACAGACACAGGAACGAAGAAGGACGCATGCCGGCCAGCCTACGTGTTCCGAGCAGTAGCAAGCTACCAAGGCTCATTGGAATCACTAGGAGGCATTTCCTTGTAAGATAGGCTACCAAAGGAAAACAACTAGGTGTCGGATCCCACACATACCAATCATTTCAATCATACACGCAATATGCTCAATATGTGCAAATACAACATTGCATCACAACAGAACTCTATGACTCAAAGTACTTTATTTAAAAGGCTCCAAGAGCCATACATAACATATTCATACAGGTAGGGGTCACATGACCCAACACTCAAGTCATACAGTCATACAAGCACAAGCGGAAGCTACATGTCTGAGTACAGACAACTTAGAAAATAAAACAGGCTTGGTGTAGCCTGACTATCTACAAGGCCCTTCACAAGCTCCAGATCACCGGCTGGGTGTCAAGCTACTCGTCGACGTCAACGTCTATGTAGAACCCATCAGCAGGGGCAGGGTTCTCCTCTGCAACAGTTATTAAGCAAACATGAGTACAAAGGTACTCAGCAAGTCTTACCACAGAACCTATCATACATGCAACATTATCAAAGGGGGATAGTGGAGTTTATAGCAGAATGCCAGCTTTGACCTTGGCTAACCTATACTACAACTCTCAACGGATTGCAAGATGTTATTACGAACACGAGTCCACTACTCACCACATCAATACACTACCGAGGATCCTCTTCCGTCATCCTACGGAAGGGCCATCCACGGCACTCACACTTATCTTGAGGCTTTTAGTAGTATCCATCAACTTGTCTGTGAACTGTAAGAGTAACCAAGTAGTTCGTACCACGAACAATGGCTATTCGAATAGTTTGATAACCCTGCAAGGGTGTACCTCTTCACACACGCTTCCACCACTTATCGCCGTTTACTCGGCGTGTACTCGGCAACCTTCAAGCGGAAGCCCAGCGAGGGTGTCGGCCACGACCTGACTAACTACACAAGTCTCTCGTCCAGGTTTATCGCCTATTTGGGTTCCATCCATGGGGAGATCCGGCCGGGGTGTCGCTCACGGCCCCAAATGATGTGTACAGGGTTCCCGAGTCACCAAACGGGCAACCGGTACACCGTGCCACGTACCTGTCGCATCACAACCCACCCCGAGGGTCAGCATTGTGTACGACCTCCAGTAAGCTATAAACACCAGAAACTAGTTACAACTCCTGGACAGAGATCAAGGGTAATTAATAAGCCGAGAGGGTTAATTAAGGATCCCAATGCATGGTAGTAGCTGTAACTTGAACCACACATACAGATCTCGGGTCCTATGGACGATTCCAATGAAACAACCCACCATGTACTCCTACATGGCCTTTCATCGATACCTTTACCAAGCGTATTCCACACTTCCTTCTCTTTATCGGTAAGGTCATTTCACTCTGATCCATCACCCAGATGAACCAGACCAGACACAACTCTAAGCATAGCAGGCAACATAAGTAAATAGCATGGTGGATCACACATCACATGGCTCAATCAACTCCTACACATGCTAGTGGGTTTCAACTATTTACTGTGGCAATGACAGGTCATGCAAGGGAATAGGGTTCAACTACCGCAGCAAGTAGCAGTTCACGCGCTGTTGCCTTAATGCAGTAAAAGAGAGCAGGAACGAGAAGATTGGGTTTGTATCGGAATGATCAATGATTGCTTGCCTGACAAGGTAGTTGTCGGGTACTGCTCTTCAACTGGATACGCAGCAGTATCCTCGAGAGCAGGACCTAACACAGGGAATACCGACGATACAATCATTAACAAACAGATGCAACAATATGATGCATGTTTATGACATGGCAAGATGCATGTGTGTTGGCTAATGCAACTAAAACCAGAAGGGTTTGAACCTATTTGAATCAAGGATTCAAATTCAAGTTCAAACTATTATTTAAATAAGTGCATAATCATGTTTTTGATGTATACAGCAAGTTAACTTGTTCAAACATGCATGAAACCAGTGCCATTAGAAAGATTGGATTTTTCTGATCAGTTTTCATATATAAATCTTTTTCATCTGAGCTATGGTTGATTTTATATGATTTTTAGAAGTTTTGGGTATTTTCTGGAATTTCCTGAATTATTTTAAATCTAAAAATCCCAGAAAAACCTTTACTGCATCAGCATGACATCATGCTGACGTCAGGCAGTCAACAGGGCCAGTCCAAGTCAAACCTGACTGGTGGGTCCCTCATGTCAGTGTCTCAGGAACTAATTCCGGTCATAACCAGGGTTGACTGGGTTTGACTAACAGCGGGGGCCCACTGTCAGTGACTGTGGTGACTAAACTAATTACTGTTAGTTCCTAATCATCGGGCCACGTCAGCCCGCCGGAGTTTGGCCGGCGGCGACCATTCCGCACGGCGGTGACTCGTCGGAATCCCTATTCCGGCATCCATTTGCCGCGCGGATGGGCTCGGTGTGCTCCTGGTGATGCACCGCATCCAGCGGTGCCACTAGTTGGACGAGGGGTCGCCGGAGTCGACGGTGACGAGCTCGTCCGCGGCGGTGCTCGCACGGGGTTGGTCGGGATGGTGTTGTAGAGCATGGGAGGAAGAGCTAAAGCTCGCTTTAGCTTGCTGGTGACCTACTGAAGCTAACGGCGTGCTCAGCCACGAGGTACGGTGCCTATGGCCACGGTGGTGAGTTGGCTGGCGGCGGTGATCGTCGGTGAGCAAAGGGGGCGGCGGCTACAGGGCCTAAACGAGCTCGTGGAGAGGGGGGTTCGAAGCGTGAGCTCACAGCGGTCGCAGAGGGCGTCGAAGTGAGCTCGGGGACGGTCGGACGACGGCGTACGGGCGGCGGCGATCTCCGGTGCCGGAGGTTGAAGACGACGGCGAGGAGGACGTTGCAGAGCTCCTGGCGTCGTGTGCGTCGGTGGGGAGCTTCGGGGCGATGCGGCGGAGCTAGTGGTGCTTCGGGGAGGCGAGGAGGTGGCGTGGAGCGCGGTGTCAGCGGTCGTCGGCGACGAGCTCGCTCGGGGGAGCTCGGCGGAGGGAAGAGAGGAGGGGAGAGACACGGGAAGGAGGGGGAAACGGTCGGGGTGGCTCCGTGGCGACGTTCTAAACCGTCCAGAGGGCCGAGGGGCCAACCAGGCAGGCAGGAGGTGGCCGGCGCATCGGCGGCGCTCGCCACCGAGCTGCTTCGTGCGCTGGCGCGACGAAGAAGACGGTGATGCCCCTGGTGGGCTGGGCCGGCTGGGTCAGCAGGTAAGTGGGCTCAGGTAAGTACTCTTCCTATTTTTCTTTTCCTATTTTCTTTCTGTTTTATTTCTTTTGCAGCTTTGTTCAATTAATAAAAATGCCTAAACATTTTTATAACTCATGACACTTGTCATACCTACTGTATATAATATGAACAGTAGGAAACATTATAGTTCATGATTATTTGAGCATTTAAAATATTTTATAGCATTTAAATGCCCAAATTCAAATACCATATGATTTAATCCAAAGCCCTAGATTGTCCTAGAAAATTGTGCACCATTTTTGGCAGAGGTTTAAGACCAAGGCAGAAATGATGAACATTTTGAAGGGCATTTTGGGTACATTGGAAAATATTTTAGCAAACCCTAGTTGTTAGGGGAGGGGTGCTGGGGTTTCTGTTAATCCCATTTCAAGTTTCTTTGAAAGTAAACATGATGCACACTCTAGTTAGGTCCTAATGCAAGTGCTGGCTAGGGATGTGACAACTCACCCCCACTTAAAAGAATCGCGTCCCGAGATTCGGGTTCCTCCGGAAAGAGGGTGGGGTACTCAAGTCGAAGACGATCCTCCCTTTCCCAAGTAGCTTCACTCTCGGAATGATGTGACCATTGAACCTTGAGAAACTTGATATTGTGGCGTCGAGTGGTGCGCTCGGTTTGATCAAGAATACGAACGGGGTATTCTCGATATGTGAGATTGTCTTGGAGATCAAGCGTTTCGTGGTCCACTCCGCGGATAGGATCCGAGAAGCAACGCCTGAGTTGAGAAACGTGGAAAACATCATGAACTCTGGAGAGGTGCGGAGGTAGTTCCAATTGGTAGGCAACTTCTCCTCGTTTGGCAAGAATGCGAAAAGGACCAATGTAACGAGGGGCCAATTTGCCTTTGATACCGAATCGATGGGTTCCCTTAAGAGGAGTAACCCGAAGGTAAGCCTTATCGCCGACTTCAAAAGTCACAGCCTTATGATGACTATCATATTGGCTCTTTTGGCGAGACCGGGCTGTTTTCAATCTCTCACGAACGATGCGAACTTGTTCCTCTGCTTACTGGATCATATCCGGGCCAAAGAATTGTCTTTCCCCGGTCTCTGACCAGTTAAGAGGTGTTCGACACCTTCGTCCATATAGAACTTCGAAGGGGGCTTTGCCCAAGTTGGCTTGATAACTATTGTTATAAGAGAATTCGGCAAATGGAAGACATTTTTCCCATTCCATACCGAAAGAAATGACAGAGGCTCGGAGCATGTCTTCCAGAATTTGATTGACTCGTTCCACTTGACCACTTGATTGCGGGTGGAAGGCAGTACTGAAAGAGAGATGAGTTCCCATAGCATTGTGGAAACTTTCCCAAAATCGTGAAGTGAAAAGACTTCCACGGTCTAAGTTAATCTCCAACGGTACACCATGAAGTGATACTTTTCGAGAGATATATAAGTCTGCTAGCTGGCTAGCGGTAATACTCTCCCGAACAGGCAGGAAATGAGCTACTTTAGAGAGGCGGTCGATAACGACGAAAATAGCATTATTCCCTTTCCTGGACCTGGGAAACCCGGTAATGAAGTCCATACCGACTTTATCCCATTTCCATTCAGGAATAGCTAGAGGTTGAAGGGTGCCAGCAGGCCGTTGATGCTCTGCTTTGACTCGACGACAAACGTCGCAGTTAGCAATGAACTGAGCGATTTCTCTCTTCATCCTAGTCCACCAGAATCTTTGACGTAGGTCTTGATACATTTTGGTAC
Source organism: Secale cereale (assembly GCA_902687465.1). Classification (NCBI taxonomy): domain Eukaryota; kingdom Viridiplantae; phylum Streptophyta; class Magnoliopsida; order Poales; family Poaceae; genus Secale; species Secale cereale. The sequence goes on along the minus strand of LR738710.1, from coordinate 476,993,006 downwards.
TACCGGGATGAATCGTGAGAGGAGATTCATGAGCCTCCTTAAGAATCATCTGTCGTAGTTGTGGTTTCTTGGGTACCACCAAGCGGTTCTCGAAGTACACTACACCTCGATCATCCATAGAGAAGCTTCTAGCAACTCCGCTAGCAATGTTCTCCTTGATCCGAGATATGCCTTTATCATACCGCTGGGCAACTATGATTTGATCCATAAGGGTAGGTTTCGCCACCAAGGTGGAAAGGAATCCTCGAGGAACAATGTGAAGGTTAAGCTTACGAAATTCCTCGTGGAGAAGTGGTTGACTTTGTTTTAACATTAAATTGTTACAATATGACTTACGACTTAGTGCATCAGCCATGACATTGGCCTTTCCAGGAGTGTAAGTGATTCCTAAATCGTAGTCGGTGAGCAACTCAACCCAACGTCTTTTCCTGAGATTCAAATCCGGTTGGGTGAAGATATACTTCAAACTTTGGTGATCAGTGAAGATTTCACAGCGATTACCAAGAAGGTAATGTCGCCATGTTTTGAGTACATGGACTACAGCTGCAAGCTCTAGATCATGAGTAGGATAGTTATCCTCATGTGGACGCAACTGTCGAGATGCGTATGCAATCACTTGACGATCTTGCATGAGAATGCAACCTAGTCCTTGTCGTGAGGCGTCGGAATAGATTATAAAATCCTTGGAAAAGTCTGGTGGTACCAGTACAGGTGCAGATGTCAGGCGTCTTTTCAGTTCCTGAAAACTGGACTCGCACTATGGGGTCCACTCAAACTTTTTATCTTTCTTGAGGAGTTCGGTTAGAGGTTTAGCAACTTTGGAGAAGTTCTCGACGAAACGTCGGCAATAGCTCGCTAAGCCAAGAAAACTCCTAACTTGCTTGACCGATTCAGGAGGAGTCCAATCAAGTACGGCTTGAACTCGCTCGGGATTGACAGCAATACCCTTGCCAGAGATCACATGACCTAGATAGGTTACTTCTGGCAACCAAAATTCACATTTAGAGAATTTGGCACAAAGGCGGTGCTCTCGAAGCTTCGTCAATACCAACCTTAAATGCTCGGCATGATCTTTCTTGTTCTTGGAGAAAATGAGTATATCATCGAGGTATACCACGACGAATTTATCCAAATACTCCATGAATATAGAATTCATTAACCGAGAAAAGGTAGCTGGGGCATTGGTTAATCCAAAGGACATGACGGTGTACTCATATTGGCCATAACGAGTAACGAAAGCCGTTTTAGGAATGTCCCCGTTCTTGATTTTGATTTGATGGTAGCCCAACCTCAAATCCATCTTGGAGAAGACTGAGGATCCATCGAGCTGATCATACAGGTCGTTGATCCTGGGAAGCGGATACTTATTCTTTATGGTGACTAGATTGATAGGTCGGTAATCTACAACCATCCGCTCCGTTCCATCCTTCTTCTTGACGAAGAGGACGTGGCAAGCCCAAGGGGAAGAACTAGGACGGATGAAACATTTTTGCAAAGACTCATCGAGTTGTTTCTTTAGCTCAGCTAATTCTAGTGGTGCCATCTTATAGGGTCTCCTAGAGATTGGGACAGTTCCAGGGATAAGATCTATCACGAACTCGACATCTCTGTCAGGTGGAACTCCTGGCAGTTCTTCTGGAAAAACATCCGGGAAGTCACGGACTACCGGGATATCTTCGAGTTCTGGTAGAGGGCTGGCATTAAGAGAGTAGAGCTGACGTTCAGCCATTCGAGTCAAGACATCGACTATCTTGCCGGATGGATGTGTAAGTTGAACGGTCCTAGTAAAGCAATCAATCTTGGCATAATGAGTTGTCATCCAATCCATACCCAAGATGATGTTTATGTCCGAGGACTTGAGAGCGATTAAAGATGCAAGGAAAACAAGTCTATCGACAAGGATTTCATTTCCATGGCTTACCCTAGAGGTTTTCCACTTTGAACCAGGAGTTTGAATAACCATAGAAGTAGGCATGTCACAAAAAGTCATGTTGTGCAATCGAGCATAGCTCTCAGATATGAACGAATGGGATGCTCCAGTATCAAAAAGAACAGATACCGGATGGCAGTTTACGAGAAGCGTACCAAGGACGACGTTAGGATCCTCATAAGCTTCTTCGGCAGAAACATAGTTGACATGACCACGTGCAGTGGGGATTGGCTTGACATAGTTCACCTTGCCGGTTGGCTTACCACGGCCAACGGGTTTTCCTGGCTGATTCTGGGGACAATCACGCATGTAGTGTCCCGGTTCTCCACACTTGAAACATGTCACAGTGGTGGTGCGTGGAGCAAAGTTGGAGGGTGGACCTCCATAGGTCTTAGCAGGTGCAAACTGTTGGGTTGGACGAGGCGCCTCATAGGATGGCCTCGGTGTATACTTGGGTGGCAGAGCAGTGTTAGGAACCCACACACGGCGCTTGTGAGAGCCAGAGCCGGATGAGGAACCAAAGTCTCGAGTATGCTTGCGGGTGGCCTCGAAGTCGGTCTGGCCTGTCTCAGCACTGATAGCCTTGTTAACCAACTTCTGGAAGGAGGTGCACTCGTGCAGAGTAGATCTCGACGAAGTTCAGGGCTGAGTCCCTTGCGGAACCTCGCCTGTTTCTTGGCATCGGTGGATACTTCTTCAGGTGCATAGCGTGCTAGATTACCAAACTCATGACTATAGCCGTCCACAGTTAAACGGCCCTGGGTGAAATTGTAGAATTCCTCCCGCTTGCGATCCATGAGACCTTCCGGAATGTGATGTTCACGGAATGCCTCACTGAACTCAACCCAGGTAGTGACTTGGCCAGCAGGACGCATAGCTTCAAAGTTTTCCCACCAAAGACTGGCAGGGCCCTCAAGATGATAGGCGGCGTAGATAACCTTGTCAGCTTCGGCCACACGGGCAGAGTGTAGCTTGTGGGTGATACTACGTAGCCAGTCATCTGCATCCAGAGGTTCAGTGGAGTGATGGAACTTTGGTGGACACATCTTGATAAAATCGTGGATTGACACCTCGTCATTCCTCTGACGGAAACCAGTGTTTTGCTCTATGCGTTCCAGCAGACGGTTGGTCTCTCTTTTGTTCCGTTCTGCTTCAAGCATAACTTCCGCCAAAGAGGGTGGCTGGGGCAGATTCCCATCTCTAGCCCCACTAGCCTCACCCTGCTCCTGAGCAGCAGGAGTGTTGCGAGTGTTGACCATCCTAGGAAAACAAAACAACGGTTTAGACAAGGATGGCAAAAATTTGACATAGAAGTGTAGAATGTAATGGATGACACAGAATGCAGAGATGTTCATCCGTACGACATGGTAATATAGGAACTGCTATATATACACCAGTGGTCATACACACCATACAAAGTTTAGTACAAGCCAAGGCTGAAGTACAACTGCGGTGAAAGACGATACATCCCATCAGAGGCATTCCAAGCTCCTATACATTATTTAACTACACCTCCGGAATTCAGTACACACTAAGTCATATTCCACAAGACGCGCAGGACTGTGGAAATACAACTACTACAATACTACTACTACCACGGACTAGCTCAGACATTCGCGTAGTAATCCTCGTAAAGATTACCACCGTAGCCTGGAAGTGGTACAGATGGATCTTGGAACTCGCGAGCACTCGAAGGCTGTGGACCATAGGGGCATGGGTGTGGTCTCGGTCCCGATGCTGGTGGTAACCGACGCCCACGTGGAGGTGTAATACCCCCAACGTCACGCCAATCCATGCGATCAGGCAGACGAGTCCGCACGGGGTACAAATCCCGCATGTCCAGATATCCGGCGTGCACAGCAGGTGCAAGCCGTGTCAAAGTAGCCCAGTGAGCGGCTCGGGTGTTATACAGCTCCATTCGGAGGGCACGGACCTCACGGTCCCTATCCTCCAACATCTGAACAGTAGTCTGAAGCAGTGGCTCTTCATGAGCAGCATCAGTATACAGACCAGTGTAGTAGCCTTCTTCTCCGGGGAGTGAGGCTGGCATGTAGCAGAACTCAGTGTTCAGCAACAGGGCATGCCTAGCACGGAGAATGGTCATCATCGAATAAGCGGCATCCTGTACTGCCATCTCGATGGTAATCCCGAGTCCATAAGACCAATGGATGGGATCATTTGCTCCGGGATATGAGGGGTATATCCGGACTGTGCAGAAATACTGACTTTGATTAAAATCCCGATACTGTTCCTCCACGGTGTATTCAGGATACCAGCGATAACCGGTCTCAGTCATCACACGGACTAGCATGGCCGTGTGATCGGGCACATTAATGCACCGAGTCAAACGAACCACTTGGTGTGGGATGCGGCCAGACATCTGAAACACGAAATAATGCAAAGGCATTAGTGTTTCTGGAAGAAATCGGGCAGCATAACAATTGTAAATGCTCAAACAAAGATTTGAGACATCATACAAATGATAGCATAGCCACTCAACAATTCCATAACAAGGTTCCGGTTCAACAATCATCATACTAAAAGGATAGAAACTGAACTGAGGCTTGAAACCAACAATCCTAAGAGTCTACGGATTAGTAACACGTGAACCTAGTAAGGATAAGAGGCCTAGTCCTAAATCCCCGTAGAAAGAATAGACAGACTCAGATCAGAAGGGCATAAGGTAAAGGAGTAAAAAGAGCCTTACGTTCCCTTCCACAATCAATTCCCCTACATATAACTAAGAATTTTTCTAGACTCAACATCGACCAGTTTGGTTTGAGAAACCTACAAGCAGTCCAGCTCTGATGCCAACGCTGTCAGGACCCCGATCCTAAGTCACACCGATCTAGCTGTAACACGTCATATCACTTTGCGGCCTCACGCACGGTAACCCCACGGGTGCCACCTTACCTGGCCCGGGACCGTTTGCGCATTTTGGCACACGTATATGACAGTGTCGCTAGCATCCATATGACAGAGAACCCGGGCCGACATGGCTAGTTATAAACCAAAAGTGGCACTAAATTACAGAGACAGGCATCCATGACCCAGCAACGAACGTGTCGGTCATCAACGTATGAACCCAAGTCGTAGCAAGCTACATGGACTTAAAGGAACAACGCGTGACATTTCCCCTAAGGGACAGACACAGGAACGAACAAGGACACATGACGGCCGGCCTACGTGTTCCGAGCAGTAGCAAGCTACCAAGGCTCATTGGAATCACTAGGAGGCATTTCCCTGTAAGATAGGCTACCAAAGGAAAACAATTAGGTGTCGGATCCCACACATACCAAGCATTTCAATCATACACGCAATATGCTCAATATGTGCAAATACAACATTGCATCACAACAGAACTCTATGACTCAAAGTACTTTATTTAAAAGGATCCAAGAGCCATACATAACATATTCATGCAGGTAGGGGTCACATGACCCAACACTCAAGTCATACAGTCATACAAGCACAAGCGGAAGCTACATGTCTGAGTACAGACAACTTAGAAAATAAAACAGGCTTGGTGTAGCCTGACTATCTACAAGGCCCTTCACAAGCTCCAGATCACCGTCTGGGTGTCAAGCTACTCGTCGACGTCAACGTCTATGTAGAACCCATCAGCAGGGGCAGGGTTCTCCTCTGCAACAGTTATTAAGCAAACATGAGTACAAAGGTACTCAGCAAGTCTTACCAAGGAACCTATCATACATGCAACATTATCAAAGGGGGATAGTGGAGTTTATAGCAGAATGCCAGCTTTGACCTTGGCTAACCTATACTACAACTCTCAACGGATTGCAAGATGTTATTACGAACACGAGTCCACTACTCACCACATCAATACACTACCGAGGATCCTCTTCCGTCATCCTACGGAAGGGCCATCCACGGCACTCACACTTATCTTGAGGCTTTTAGTAGTATCCATCAACTTGTCTATGAACTGTAAGAGTAACCAAGTAGTTCGTACCGCGAACAACGGCTATTCGAATAGTTTGATAACCCTGCAGGGGTGTACCTCTTCACACACGCTTCCACCACTTATCGCCGTTTATTCGGCGTGTACTCGGCAACCTTCAAGCGGAAGCCCAGCGAGGGTGTCGGCCACGACCTGACTAACTACACAAGTCTCTCGTCCAGGTTTATCGCCTATTTGGGTTCCATCCATGGGGAGATCCGGCCGGGGTGTCGCTCACGGCCCCAAACGATGTGTACAGGGTTCCCGAGTCACCAAACGGGCAACCGGTACACCGTGCCACGTACCTGTCGCATCACAACCCACCCCGAGGGTCAGCATTGTGTACGACCTCCAGTAAGCTATAAACACCAGAAACTAGTTGCAACTCCTGGACAGAGATCAAGGGTAATTAATAAGCCGAGAGGGTCAATTAAGGATCCCAATGCATGGTAGTAGTTGTAACTTGAACCACACATACAGATCTCGGGTCCTATGGACGATTCCAATGAAACAACCCACCATGTACTCCTACATGGCCTTTCATCGATACCTTTACCAAGCGTATTCCACACTTCCTTCTCTTTATCGGTAAGGTCATTTCACTCTGATCCATCACCCAGATGAACCAGACCAGACACAACTCTAAGCATAGCAGGCAACATAAGTAAATAGCATGGTGGATCACACATCACATGGCTCAATCAACTCCTACACATGCTAGTGGGTTTCAACTATTTACTGTGGCAATGACAGGTCATGCAAGGGAATAGGGTTCAACTACCGCAGCAAGTAGTAGTTCACGCGCTGTTGCCTTAATGCAGTAAAAGAGAGTAGGAGCGAGAAGATTGGGTTTGTATCGGAATGATCAATGATTGCTTGCCTAACAAGGTAGTTGTCGGGTACTCCTCTTCAACTGGATACGCAGCAGTATCCTCGGGAGCAGGACCTAACACAGGGAATACCGACGATACAATCATTAACAAATAGATGCAACAATATGATGCATGTTTATGACATGGCAAGATGCATGTGTGTTGGCTAATGCAACTAAAACCAGAAGGGTTTGAACCTATTTGAATCAAGGATTCAAATTGAAGTTCAAACTATTATTTAAATAAGTGCATAATCATGTTTTTGATGTATACAGCAAGTTAACTTGTTCTAACATGCATGAAACCAGTGCCATTAGAAAGATTGGATTTTTCTGATCATTTTTCATATATAAATCTTTTTCATCTGAGCTATGGTTGATTTTATATGATTTTTAGAAGTTTTGGGTATTTTCTGGAATTTCCTGAATTATTTTAAATCTAAAAATCCCAGAAAAACCTTTATTGCGTCAGCATGACATCATGCTGACGTCAGGCAGTCAACAGGGCCAGTCCAAGTCAAACCTGACTGGTGGGTCCCTCATGTCAGTGTCTCAGGAACTAATTCCGGTCATAACCAGGGTTGAATGGGTTTGACTAACAGCGGGGGCCCACTGTCAGTGACTGTGGTGACTAAACTAATTACTGTTAGTTCCTAATCATCGGGCCACGTCAGCCCGCCGGAGTTTGGCCGGCGGCGACCATTTCGCACGGCGGTGACTCGTCGGAATCCCTATTCCGGCATCCATTTGCCGCGCGGATGGGCTCGGTGTGCTCCTGGTGATGCACCGCATCCAGCGGTGCCACTGGTTGGACGAGGGGTCGCCGGAGTCGACGGCGACGAGCTCGTCCGCGGCGGTGCTCACACGGGGTTGGTCGGGATGGTGTTGTAGAGCACGGGAGGAGGAGCTAAAGCTCGCTTTAGCTTGCTGGTGACCTACTGAAGCTAACGGCGTGCTCAGCCACGAAGTACGGTGCCTATGGCCACGGCGGTGAGTTGGCCGGCGGCGGTGATCGTCGGTGAGCAAAGGGGACGGCGGCTACAAGGCCTAAACGAGCTCGTGGAGAGGGGGGTTCGAAGCGTGAGCTCACAGCGGTCGTAGAGGGCGTCGAAGTGAGCTCGGGGACGGTCGGACGACGGCGTACGGGCGGCGGCGATCTCCGGTGCCGGAGGTTGAAGACGACGGCGAGGAGGACGTTGCAGAGCTCCTGGCGTCGTGTGCGTCGGTGGGGAGCTTTGGGGCGATACGGTGGAGCTAGTGGTGCTTCAGGGAGGCGAGGAGGTGGCGTGGAGCGTGGTGTCAGCGGTCGTCGGTGACGAGCTCGCTCGGGGGAGCTCGGCGGAGGGAAGAGAGGAGGGGAGAGACACGGGAAGGAGGGGGAAACGGTCGGGGTGGCTCCGTGGCGACATTCTAGACCGTCCAGAGGGCCGAGGGGCTAGCCAGGCAGGCAGGAGGTGGCCGGCGCATCGGCGGCGCTCGCCACCGAGCTGCTTCATGCGCTGGCGCGACGAAGAAGACGGTGATGCCCCTGGTGGGCTGGGCCGGCTGGGTCAGCAGGTAAGTGGGCTCAGGTAAGTACTCTTCCTATTTTTCTTTTCCTATTTTCTTTCTGTTTTATTTCTTTTGCAGCTTTGTTCAATTAATAAAAATGCCTAAACATTTTTATAACTCATGACACTTGTCATACCTACTGTATATAATATGAACAGTAGGAAACATTATAGTTCATGATTATTTGAGCATTTAAAATATTTTATAGCATTTAAATGCCCAAATTCAAATACCATATGATTTAATCCAAAGCCCTAGATTGTCCTAGAAAATTGTGCACCATTTTTGGCAGAGGTTTAAGACCAAGGCAGAAATGATGAACATTTTGAAGGGCATTTTGGGTACATTGGAAAATATTTTAGCAAACCCTAGTTGTTAGGGGAGGGGTGCTGGGGTTTCTGTTAATCCCATTTCAAGTTTCTTTGAAAGTAAACATGATGCACACTCTAGTTAGGTCCTAATGCAAGTGCTGGCTAGGGATGTGACATAGTCCCTGCAATAGCAGCTACTATGAGAGCAGCAGAAACGCTCCCAGCAATATGCCAAAGGCTGCTACCAAGACAAGGAAGAAGAAAACTTCTGATAGTGAGGATGAAGATTTTGTGGCTGAAGAGGTCACTTCAATGAAAAATGTTGTCAACAAGGAAGAATCTGCTAAAGTTGTCAAGCCTGGTCTGAACAAGAAGGCCCCTGCCAAGAGAGCTCCAATGTCAAAAGTCAAAGCATCCACTCAAGAAACAATGGTGTTCACTCTTGAAACAAGAAATGATGAGCCAGCAGGATCTAAGAAGAGAGCTAGGAAGACCACAACCAGAGTGGTTGGCAAGCCATCTCTGAGAGATGGTGATGATGCTGATGAGCCTGTTGCACCTGCAGCAAAGACTCGGAAGCTCATAGGAGATGCCATCAGATCCAGGGCTACTCCATCTAAGCCCAAAGCTGCCCCCAAAGCTTCAGCACCAAAGAGATCCACTAGAGACATTTCGGTAGCTGAAAAGAACAAGGCCCTAGTTCCAGATGTTCTAGGGGAAGAGGAAGATCAAGATCAAGAATCCTCAGATGATGATGAATCCACGATGCTCATAAGCCAAAAATGCCAGATCATAACGATGCCCATCTTTTTGCTGAAAACATGAAACTGAGAACGGATGCAGGTCTGAGACAATGGAGACAGACTGATCCATATGCCACCAGAAGAAAGACTGCTGTGGACTATAGATTTCACACCAAGGAACATTGGGATTTCTATGAGACACTATTGTTGGACAAGAAGCCCATTGTCTGTGACATGGAGTGTGTGGACTGGAAATACATTGACAAACATGCTGATTTCTTTCCAGGTGTGCATGAAAGCTTCAGGCAGAAAGAAGTTGACAAATTTGTGGGAAAGAAACTGACTAGATTTAACGATGAGATGATCATGCAATTCTACTGCACTGCTCATTTCTATCCAGATGGTAGAATTGTATGGATGACTGAAGGAACGAGGTACCAATCAACCGTTGCTGAATGGGCAAGTTTGATCTATGCCCCCAAGGAGGATGAAAATGACAAAGATGTGTATGCCAAGCCCAGGATGGATCATAACTCCATGGCAAATATGTACAAGCCAATTCCTGACGCAGATCTGCAGATTCACAAGTTTGGCTCCATATATCATCTGTTGTCTGGTCTGACTACCATCAACACTATACTGAGGCACATTTTGTTGCCCAAGTCAGGAAATCATAGAATGATCCGAGGCCACTCCATCAACTTGCTCCATATGTTTGATGTTCCCGTGAAGTTCAAGGTCATGAGCCTGATTGTAGAGACAATCAAGAGGACAGCAGCAGACCAAAAAAGGTCTTGTGGATATGCCCCTCACATTCAGATGCTTATCAACTCGAGGTTGGAGAAACGGACATATCTACTTGACAAGAGGCATCTGTCTCTTAGGCCAGAATTTGAGGATAATGAAGTTGTCATGGATGCATCCCATCCTTCTTCAGTTGAAGGCCAAGAGAAGATTGCTCAAGCAAAGGCAGCTAAGCAAGCAAGTGCTTCTGGAGCTCCTAAGACCAAGCAAGAGCAGCTCGGTTATCTGCTTGAGGCCACTCTGAGGATTGAGAAGAGTTTGGCCTACTTGAATCAGAATCAAGCAAGCCTTGAAAGGATCATTGAGACAAAGTTCTATGATTTATAAGTGAAGGTCACAGAGATCCAGGCCACCCCGGCGGCGTCGTGATGCTGCGCGCCTCCACGCTGGTGGGGACAAGGTGCATCGCAGGGAGGATGACCTCGCCAGGAAGGCTGCTCTGCAGAAGGAATTGTAGGCCCGGCCCCCTGCCACTGACCGGGCACATGAAGAGGTGGTACCACGGCGGCCGGTGCTGCGGGTGCCTTCCCCGCAGGCATCAGATAGTGACGGGCGTCGGCGGCGTCCAGATGATGGTGCTACCTGTGCGTCTCGGGGGGGATGAGGTGGACTGGGAGGTGGTACGGGATGATTCATCCCGTGCTCCCCACTCCCCTGGCCCTGGCCGCCGTGTTGCCCATCGCTATGACCGGGATGATGGCCCCACAAGACGGAGGGATGATCCTCCTACCGCGCGGTCCTCTCGTGCTTGCCGCTCGGTGGAGGTGCTCGGTGCCTCTGTTGAAGCAAAGAAGAAGAAGAAGAAGCACAAGAAGAAGAAGGCACCTAGGGTGGTCGCATGTCCCGTTCCGAATGGAGCTTCGGAGTTGGTGGCTCCGGAGCTGACACCGCAAGTCGGCCGCCCCAGAACTCGCGAGGAGACTATGTGCATCAATTGCGGCTGTGCGGGGCATTTCTGCTCAGAGTGTGAGGCTCATCCCCGATGCCCCACGACCCTAGCATACCTTGGGTACGGGTCTGAGGGGGTGGTTTCTACTATCTCGATGCCGAGATTGAGGAGGAGGTGCTTCGGTCACACTTGGCGACAGTCACTCTGGCCCCCGAGCAGGTCCTGCCATCTGGGGTGGTGATCTCGGCCGACCTCATCCATGCTGAGCTCGCCGCCTACATCGGCGACTTCCGTGACTCCGACTTCACCTGGGAGGTAACTGACACGGCCCCCCTCATCTTCTCGGTCCCCTTCCCTTCCACTGAGCTGCTCTATGTGTGTTCCCACGACTTCGTCCGCTGCCCCATCAAAAAGGTCTTGATCTCCGTTCGTGCTACTGATGCGGAGCCAGACCTGGTGCCTTCCTTGGAGAAGGTGTGGGTCCTTGTCTACGGCTTGCCCCGTGGCGGCAGGGCGGCGTCGCAGGGTGGCAAGCTTGACCACATCCTCAAGGCGATCTCTGAGCCGGTGGGCACGCTGGTGTCCGCTGACCTGACCTCCTTTGAGGTACAAGTGTTCTCCCTGAGTATGCACCATTGCGAAAGTTCGTCATGCCGAGACACCACGTGATGAACGGGTGTGATAAGCTCTATGTTCAAATATAACGGGTGTAAGACAGTTTTCCACATGCAGAATACTGGGGTTAAACTTGACGAGCCTAGCATGTACAGACATGGCCTCGGAACACTGGAGACCGAAAGGTCGAGCATTAATCATATAGTAGATATGATCAACATAAGATGTTCACAATTGAAAACTACTCCATCTCACGTGATGATCGGACATGGTTTAGTTGATTTGGATCACGTGATCATTTAGATGACAAGAGGGATGTCTATCTAAGTGGGAGTTCTTTAGTAATATGATTAATTGAACTTTAATTTATCATGGAATTAGTCCTGATAGTATTTGCAAATTATGTTGTAGATCAATAGCTCGCGTTATAGATCCCCTATGTTTTTGATATGTTCCTAGAGAAAACTAAGTTGAAAGATGTTAGTAGCAATGATGCGGACTAGGTCCGTGATCTAAGGATTATCCTAATTGCTGCACAAAAGTATTATTGAAAGGATCGATAAGAGTATGTGTCTAGAGGGGGGGTGAATAGACTCTAGCAAGAATAGTGACAGCTTTTAGAATACTTGAAGTTGAAGTGGAGATTTACCACATGTTTAACTTTCACAATACACAACAAGCATGCATGACAAGAGTATATAGGTATTGTGAAGTAAATCATGCAACATTGACCACTTTACTAAAGCAAAATCTAGCCTTTTCCCAACTTTAGTTCTTGGTAGATTTTAGCAACTTAGCACAAGTCAAGCAATCAACCTACACGTGCAATTCTAAGAGTTTAGCAGCGGAATGTAAAACAATTGCATATGAAGGTAAAGGGAGGAGTTTGAAGGAGCAAACACAAGTGAAGACAAGGATGTTTTTGTCTTGGTTCCGATAGGTGGTGCTATCGTACATCCAAGTTGATGGAGACTTCAACCCACGAAGGGTAACGGCTTTGTGAGTCCACGGAGGGCTCCACCCACGAAGGGTCCACGAAGAAGCAACCTTGTCTATCCCACCATGGCCATCGCCCACGAAGGACTTGCCTCACTAGGGGTAGATATTCATGAAGTAGGCGATCTCCTGGCCCCTACAAAATCCTCGGTTCAACTCCACAATCTTGTCTGAGGCTCCCAAGTGACACCTAACCAATCTAGGATACACCACTCTCCAAAAGGTAATAGATGGTGTGTTGATGATGAACTCCATGCTGAAATGCTTCAAATGATAGTGTCCCCAACACTCAAACAGATCCTCACAGATTTGGATATGGTGGAAGAAAGATTTTAGTGGAAAGCAACTTGGGGAAGGCTAGAGAACAAGATTCATATGGAAGGAATGGAATATCTTGATCTCAACACTTGAGTAGGTGGTTCTCTCTCAGAACATGAATGATGGAAGTGTAGGTATGTTCTGATGGCTCTCTCCACGAGTGAAGAGTGGGTGGAGGGGTATATATAGTCTCCACAGAAAATCTAACCGTTACACACAATTTACCATCCATCGTGGGACCGATTCAGAGAACTCGGTCAGACCGATTCAGTTCATCATGTGACCGTTATGCATTTCGGTGGGACCGATATGATCAACTCGGTGGGTCCGATTTCATTAGGGTTAGGGCATAACGTAATCTCAGTGAGACCGATTACACAAACTCGATGGGACCGATTTTGGTAATAAGCTTACAGAGAGTTGGTTAGGCAAACTCGGTGGGACAGATTTGCTCGTTTCGATTGGACCGAAACGTTACGAAGAGGAAACAGAGAGTTTGCATTGCGAACTCGGTGGGACCAATTGCTCATCTCGGTGAGACCAAAATGTTTTGAAGGGAAACAGAGAGTTTGCAATCCCATCTCGGTGAAACCGAGATCCCTTTCGGTGAGACCGAAATTATTAGGGTTTTTGGTAGTGGCTATGTCAAATGAACTCGGTGGTGTCGATTTTGAATTTTGGTTTGGGACATATGTGGATGTGAGGAAGTGGTTGAGGGTTTTGGAGCATATCACTAAGCACTTTGAGCAAGCAAGCCATTAAGCAACACCTAATCCCCTTTTAATAGTATTGGCTTTCCTATGGACTCAATGTGATATTGGATCACTAAAATAGAAAATGTAGAGTCTTGAGCTTAAGCCAATCCTTTTGTCCTTATCATCTTGAAGGGGTTCCACATCCTCTAGTCCATGTCACTCCATTTGTTGAACTAGTTTGAAATATACTAGATGAAAGCATTAGTCCAACAAGAGATATGTTGACATTAATTACCAAAATCACCAAGGGAGCACTTGTGCTTTCAATCTCCCCCTTTTTGGTAATTGTTGATAACATACATCAAAGCTTTAGATAAAGATATGAAGGATAGCAAGTAAAGCTTTGGAAGGACATGTAACATGCATAGGCTCCCCCTACATGTATGCAATCATGTGAATATGGAATATGAGAACATGTGAAAGCATAGACATGACAGAGCTAGCAATGAGTTACATGTATCTTGGCTATATGCATCAGAGCAAATGATATGAAGTGTATCCTCATGTTCATGATTCCTTCTTGCAAACAATATGTACATTAGCAAGAAATCTTTATGCACATGAGTGTGATGCATTTATTACCTTGTGATCTTGAGCTGGCTTTATGAAGGGATGAACCTGAGTAAACAAGGTTAGATAACACAGGTACATCTACTAGACAGAGCAACAAAAGAGCCACACGAGTACCAAGATTATGATAACATGTAGAGAGTGAGTACTAGATATTCTTGAATACAGATATGTTGCCAAAGGTAAAAGATATGCAATGAGTTGAAAGACTTTCTTCCCTAGCAGTCTTTCTCCCCTTGAATCTTATATTGGATAATGGAAGAAAGTATGGTAACAGAATCAGAGCAAAACAGATCAAATCAATAACATAGACATATATTTCCCCTCTTAAAGACATGTAACTTCTCTCCTCTTGAACACCAGGCATCTGGGGCAAGTGATTTTTTTCTCCTCTTGAAGAGATGTTCTTATTGATGTGAGCTCTCTCTTCTTTAAGCTTTGAACTATCTCTCCCCCTTAAGCTTTGATGTGAACTCTCTCTCCCCCTTTGACATCAATTTCCAAGAAGGGATCTTCTGGAGTGTGAGTCAAAATAGGTTTGGTCCTTGAGTCACAGAGCAGAGCTGTTTAAAAATGTGATGCTGGTAGAGGACAAGTATCATTGAGTGGAGCTGGAACATATATGCAGGATGCAAATGACAAATTGTTTCCTCGGTATTGAAATCGGTAGCACCGAGTAGTTTTCTTCGGTGGCACCAAGATGGTTCGGTTCAACCGAAAGAGGCAAATCGGTGGGTCCGAGTTCAGCACAGAGAGAACAATTTTCCATCTCAGATCACTAGGCAACTAAGATCTCACAAAGATTTGCAGGGAATTAACTAAAGGATTTGCAATGAATTGGATGCAGAAAATGCAAGATAAAACAGAGAAAAGAAAATCTAGATGAAGTTTTTTTTAGTTAAGAGAAGGGGAAAAATGCAAGGAACAAATGCAAAAGCACAAAGAAACACTTAGAGAACTTCATCTAGAATTGGTCGGCGGAAAAGTCACCTATGTTAGAGTATATTAACTTAGGAGTCAAGTGAAGACACTTGATCATAGGTCATACTAATCGTTTAAGCTCAAAATGGGATTGCCATTTCTCATTTAGGCATTTTGATGTATTCACATCTCGTTGAGCTGCTTTGACCCATGACTTGAGGTAACGCTTCTCTAAGATGGAGTAACATACCTTGGGTAGTGGTGTTGATCTTGATCATGTAGTTGAACTTGTGTGGGTTGCTCAAGGTTGATGTAGCTCATCAAGAATTGGGAGCACCACTTGATGTTTGAGTTCATCTACATACATGAGTTAGTCTTGCAAGGAAGAGCACTTGTGTATCCAAAATAACAACCATAAAAACTTGATACCAAATGAAATTTGATATACAGAAATTGTCAAAGGATATGTTGACGGGTTTCATCCTTCCTTGTCTTCAACCACCACGGTGTAGAGACTTGGTGATATAGAGATTTCTTAAGATATGAGTGAGTTGCAATCTCATGGATTTAAATTAATCCAAGTGCCTACAAGAGTTAGATAGCATGCAAGGGTACAAATATATCCAAGACATATGATCATAAGAGAAAAAGTCAAGGATTAGTCAAAGGCTTATGCCTTGCATGCATCCAAATGGAGTTCCTACTCCAAGTTTGAGGCATCAATAATGTTCAATTCACCTCTCAACCTGCAAAACACTTTCTCATCAAGTGGTTTAGTAAATATATCTGCTAATTGATTATCGGTGCGAACATGTTTAAGATTGATATCACCCTTAGCAACATGATCTCGAATGAAATGATGATGAACTTCAATATGCTTAGTTCGAGAGTGTTGCACGGGGTTATGGGCAATCTTAATAGCACTTTCATTGTCGCAAAGCAATGGAACATGTTTCACATAGATCCCATAATCTTTAAGAGTTTGGGTCATCCAAAGCAATTGAGCACAACATGAACTAGCGGCAATGTATTCCGCTTCGGTGGTGGATAAGGATACCGAGTTTTGTTTCTTGGAGGACCAAGACACAAGAGATCTACCAAGAAATTGACAAGTACCCGAAGTGGACTTTCTATCAACCTTGTCATCGGCATAGTCTTAATCGGAGTAGCCAACAAGATCAAAAGAAGACCTCTTAGGATAACAAATGCCAAAATTTGGAGTATGAATTAAGTATGTCACTATCCTTTTCACAGCCTTAAGATGACATTCTTTAGGAGCTGCTTGGTATCGTGCACACATGCACACACTTAGCATAATATGGGGACGGCAGGCACATAGATATAACAATGAACCAATCATAGAGCGGTAAACCTTTTGATCAACCGGTTCGCCATCCTTAGTCAAGTCAAGATGTCCACTAGTAGGCATGGGTGTAGTCATACCTTTGCATTCTTTCATGTTGAACTTCTTGAACAAGTCCTTGGTATACTTTGTTTGAGAAACACAGGTACCCTCCTTAGTTTGCTTGATTTGCAAACCAAGAAAGAACTTGAGTTCACTCATCATAGACATCTCAAACTTCGACATTAGCTTTCCAAACCTCTCACTAAAATGGGGGTTAGTAGAACCAAATATGATATCATCAACATAAATTTGGCACACAAATAATTCACCATTAACCCTTTTAGTAAAAAGAGTGGAATCTATGTTTCCAATCTCAAAGCCTTTTTCAATAAGGAACTTGGTCAAACATTTATACCATGCTCTAGGAGCTTTTTTAAGACTATAAAGAGCTTTGTGTAGTTTGTAAATATGATTGGGTTTCTTGGGATTAACAAAGCTGGGAGGTTGATTAACATAAACTTCCTCCTCAATTTCACCATTGAGAAAAGCACTTTTAATGTCCATTTGGTACAAGGTGATATCATGGTGATTAACATAAGCAAGTAAGATGCGAATGGATTCAAGTCTAGCAACGGGGGCGTATGTCTCACCGTAGTCCATACCTTCGACTTGAGTGTAGCCTTGGGAGACGAGACGTGCTTTGTTGCGGACAACTTGACCATCCTCATCTTGCTTGTTGCGAAACACCCATTTGGTACCAATGATGTCGTGGTTGTTCTCGGGCTTCTCGACCAATGTCCACACTTGATTTCTCTCAAAGTTGTGTAGCTCTTCATGCATAGCGGTCACCCAATCTGGATCATCAAGAGCATCTTCAACCTTCATAGGTTCAAGGTTAGATATGAAAGAGTAATGTTCACAAAAGTTAGCTAAAAGAGATTTAGAGCGAGTGATTCTCCTGGTTTGGATATCATTGTAGATTTGCTCTATGGGATGATCTCTAGCAGTTCTTGCTCTAACTCATGAAAGCTTTTGCTTGGGTCGGGGTGGAACATCCTCTTCATCTTCTTCTTCTTCTTCTTGTCCTTCTTCATTGTTGTTGGTGATGTTGTCCCCTTGTGGAGGTGGAGAAGGAGGTTCATGAAGTTCATCTTGATGCACATCCCCGTTTCCTTCGTCATGACGTGTCCCACTTGTGGATGCCTCCAAGTCAGCTTGTGGTGCACCTTGTCATGAGGTAGGAGCTTCCACATGGACGGACGAAGTACTCTCTTTCACCTCCGTTGGACGGATCTTGCCAATAGACAAGTCTTGAATTGCTTCCAAAGGATCTTTATCTCCTACATCAATTGGCAATTGCTCTATTTGCGAGCCATTAGATTCATCAAACTTCACATCTACCGTCTCTTCAACCTTTCGGGTGAAATTGTTGTAGACACGGTAAGTGTAAGAGTTTGAGCCATAGCCAAGTAGGAAACCTTCATGAGATTTAGGAGCAAATTTAGAACGATGATCCTTATCAAGAATGTATCACTTTGAGCCGAATACTCGAAAGTATCCAACTTGGGGTTTGTTACCGGTGAGAAGCTCGTATGCCATCTTGCCGAGAAGCTTGTGAAGATACAAGCGATTTGTTGCATGACAAGTTGTCTCAACCGCTTCCGCCCAAAAGTGTCTTGGAGTCTTGTGTTCGTCAAAGATCGTTCTCTCCATTTCGATGAGTGTCCGGTTCTTCCTCTCAACAACTCCATATTGTTGAGCCGTGTACGTAGCTAAGAACTCATGTGAAATCCCTTCTTCGTCAAGGAAGGTATCCACATTTGCGTTCTAGAACTCCATTCTGTTGTTGCTGCGAACCTTCTTGATCTTTACTTCAAATTGATTTTGGGCCTTCCTAGAAAAGTTTTTGAAGATATTTTGGACCTGCGACTTATCATCAAGAAAGAACACCCACGTAAATCTTGAAAAATCATCAACAATGACTAATCCAAAAGAGTTACCACCGAGGCTTTTGTAAGCATTGGGACCAAAAAGGTCCATATGAAGTAGCTCAAGTGGTCTTCTAGTTGTCATGATGTTCTTCACGGGATGACTTCCTCCAACTTGTTTTCCTACTTGACAAGCACTACAAAGTCTATCCTTGTCAAATATAACATCTTTAACACCAAGGATATGATCACCTTTAATTAGCTTATCAAGATTTCGCATACCGACATGACCTAACCTTCTATGCCACAACCAACCTTTAGAAGATTTAGCAATAAAACAAGTGCGAGGTTGGGCTTTCTTAGTGAAGTCAACAATGTATAGTTCACCTCTACGAATGCCGGTAAAGACCATATTGTGATTATCTCTACAAAAGACTTGGCAATCAACATGAGTGAATAGAACATTTAGCACAAAATCGGCTAATCTAGACATGGAGAGAAGATTATATCCGAGAGATTCTACAAGCATTACATTCTTAATTGAGCTATCGTTGGATATGGACACCTTACCAAGGCCAACAACTTTACCCTTAGAGTTGTCACCAAAGGTAACATATTTTCGTGGACCATCATTTCTAGCAAGCTCATTGAACATGTCCTTGTCTCCGGTCATGTGATCTGTGCAACCACTATCAAGTACCCATTTCTTTCCTCCGGCTGCGTAACCACGAAGATTTGCCATAAGAACAAAATGTCTCATTTGTTAATCAAGGTCACTATCATCTTCCTCATCATAGTATCCATGTTCCTCATCGTCATGTGATTGATCAACACCTAGAGAGAGTGATTCATTAGAAGTATGGCCGTAACAATGTTCATATCTATGAATTCTAATGACTTCAGAAATCATATTTCTAATTATGACAACATCTCCTTTGGCATGCATGAGTTCACGAAGCTCAAACAAACAATCACCAAACTTAGGATCACTAGTACTCACCTTATTTAAGGCAGTAGACTTATGGAGAATCTCATCCAGATTTTTCAAGGAATAATTTGGGAATCGTTCCTCTAGAAATCCCCATATAGTATAAGCACATTCAAGAGTTGGCAAACATACAAGCAAGTTTCTAGGCAATCCTCTAGTGATAAGATTAACAGTCCTAAGATTTCGAACCATGTCAAGTTTATCATTGATAGTAGGATTCAAAGCATCAATGGGGGGCATACAAGGATTATCAATGTACTTCTTCAAATGATATTCATTGAAGATCTCAAGAATCTCATTTTTCCATTCATGAAAGTACTCTCCATCAAGCATAGGCACTCTACGTCTAATACTCCCCAACGTAGACTCATCCATCTTCCTCCAGTGGTGATTAAACCAAAGCAATGGAGGCCAATGCTCTGATACCAATTGAAAGGATCGATAAGCGTAAGTGTCTAGAGGGGGGGTGAATAGACTCTAACAAGAATAGTGACAACTTTTAGAATACTTGAAGTTGAACTGGAAATTTAGCACATGTTTAACTTTCACAATACACAACAATCATGCATGACAAGAGTATATAGGTATTGTGAAGTAAATCATGCAACATTGATCACTTGACTAAAGCAAAATCTAGCCTTTTCCTAACTTTAGTTCTTGGTAGATTTTAGCTACTTAGCACAAGTCAAGGAATCAACCTACACGTGCAATTCTAAGAATATAGCATCGGAATGTAAAACGATTGCATATGAAGGTAAGGGGAGGAGTTTGAAGGAGCAAACACAAGTGAAGACAAGGATGTTTTTGTGTTGGTTCCTATAGGTGGTGCTATCGTACATCCAAGTTGATGGAGACTTCAACCCACAAAGGGTAACGGTTGTGAGAGTCCACGGAGGGCTCCACCCATGAAGGGTCCACGAAGAAGCCACCTTATCTATCCCACCATGGCCATCACCCACGAAGGACTTGCCTCACTAGGGGTAGATCTTCACGAAGTAGGCGATCTCCTGGACATTACAAACTCCTTGGTTCAACTCCACAATCTTGTCGGAGGCTCCCAAGTGACACCTAACTAATCTAGGAGACACCACTCTCCAAAAGGTAATAGATGGTTTTTTGATGATGAACTCCTTGCTCAAATGCTTCAAATGTAGTCTCCCCAACACTCAAACAGTTCCTCATAGATTTGGATATGCTGGAAGAAAGATTTGAGTGGAAAGCAACTTGAGGAAGGCTAGAGAACAAGATTCATATGGAAGGAATGGAATATCTTGATCTCAACACTTGAGCAGGTGGTTCTATCTGAGAACATGAATGATGGAAGTGTAGGTATGTTCTGATGGCTCTCTCCACGAGTGAAGAGTAGGTGGAGGGGTACACTGATGGGCCTCTAACCCCTCGTTGGTTACCCCAAGTGGAAGGTGAAAGATGCAGTGTTGTGGAAGTTTTTTCCCTTAGCAAAGATGCCAAGGATCAAATCCCCAGAGACTCCTAGGTTCAACAAGTAGGTGTCAACTGCTAACGACGTGGATTAGCAATCAACGTGGACCTGCACACAGATACAAATAACTTTGCTCCCAACGAGTACAGAGAGGTTGTCAATCCCTCCGGCCTTGTAGTTCACAAAGGATTAAACGCAAATGATAGTAGTGATAGATAATGTTTGCAATAGTAAATAAAAGCGAAAAGTAAATAGCGGATGTGATCAATGATGGTAATATGGACCGGAGTCTCATGATATTCACTTGTGATGTCTCTCTCCCAAAAGACGATAAAATAGCTATGTGAGGTAAACGAATTACAGCTGGGCAATTGACAGGACCACGAACGCAAACCAATGCTGATTACATTGCAAGAAAGGTTGAGGTTCAAAGCATGGGCGGTACGCCAAAGTAAGTAGACCGAAATCCATCAATATCTACTACTAATCATCCACCTTGAGATATCTATCCAGAACATCTCGCTGGTATTAAGTTGCGAGTCCCACCCATAGTGTAAACTCAATGCAACAGACAACTGCATTAAAAGAACTTTGCATAAAGTCAACAATCCTTGCACCCGCGGGCACAAGCACCGTTGTTATCCCCCTTGTGGCAACAGCACATCCCCTAGACTCATGTTTCTGTCACTCAAGCTAGTCATCGAGGGGCATGAACCCACAATCAAGCATAACGTTCCCTCTTGGAGTCACTACGTATTACTTGGCCAAAGCAATAAATAACAACGGAGAACATGCAAGAATTACTTATGAACATAAATATAAAAGAGGTAGATCAAATATATTACTCAAGATCAATCTGAACATAATCTCATAATCCATCGGATCCCAGCAAACTCATCATAGCAACAACATAAGGATTACATATGTGCCTCGATCATGTAGGGCAGCTCACGAGGACTAATTAGTGAAGCACAGGAACGGGAGGAGAACATCACGTAGCTACTGGTCATGGACTCATGGTCCAAGGGACACTACTCACAACTCATCCGGGAGGCGTCCATGGTGGTGGAGAAGCTCCCGATGGTGATCCTCCCCTCCGACAGGGTGTCGGGAAGAGTTCTCCTGGTGCTCCCGATCTTGGAAGCGGCGGCGGTGGCGGAACAGAGATGAGATCACAAAAAAGAGTTTCCGTCCCGAGGGTTTCGAAGGACGCTCTAAATATATGCCGAAGGGGGGCACCAGACGGGGCTCGGGGGGCCCAGGATCCCCCCCCGGCGCGGCCCAGGGGGGGCGCGCCGCCAGGGCGCCTAGAGCCC
>LR738710.1:476928959-476965022 GCA_902687465.1 Secale cereale | reverse complement strand
GGGAGGGTAACTCAGGTGGTAAGTCTAACTGGTAGCCGTCTACTACTCGTCTTGTAGTGAACTTGAAGAAGGTCAATAAATATTGGTGTGAGCGTCCCATCGACATGGAAATGCTTGGTCCCTTCGAGAGGAGTGGTTTGTGGATACGCCCGGTCTTTGACGCAGAAGTTTATTTCTTGATGATGGTGGTCGGTGTAGTTCTTCCTTCTTGACATGTTGGTCTTCAAATGTCTTCTAACCAGCTGACCTTCTCTTCTTTTGTCTTCGGGCAGACAAGTAGGTCATCAAATAATGATGTTACCCAACTTGTCCAAGTACTCCATGAAGTCTACGTGTTACGCAAGGTAGGCTGGGGTATTGGTGGTGGTCTCCGTTGAGTATTTGCAAAGGCCTTCCTGACTTAGAGCCAAGGCCCGTGGTCGGGATCTGACCATGTTGTGGCTTGGTGGGGCTTAAGGGTTTCAAGGATTCTAGTGAGTGAGTGAACGTTTATTATCTTATCCTTGGGCACGGTTTCTGAGACGCCAATAGCCCCATCTAGTACTCCAAACGAATAACCTTATACCACTAAATGCATCCTCTCGTATAGACCAACTTCAATCACCACTCATGCCATACACATCCTCATGACTCCCAAGAGGCGGTCTAACAAAATTGTACTTGTCTACGATCCCCAAATCCATATGTATGTCTACCCCTAAAATCCATGGGTAGATCATACATGCTGCTAAGCTTAAATTAAACTCCACAATCCAAGCACTCAACCTATTCTTGCAAGGCTCAAGATAATGCATCTCTATTCTTAGGAAACACGTCATATGCCACTCCAAGATCTTGTTTCCTTCCAATGGGTCAACTCTAATAGGCCATTAACTTCCATTGATCACCACATAATCCAACAATTCTACAAATCCGATGTCTACGGTGTTCCAGAAGATCTCAAGTCCCTATAATATCCAAATACTTGGAAGGACTATGCATTACGATAGTAAGTCCACCAAATTCCCACCATCATAGTCAAGTAATCCCCAAGGTCATGATTATATAGATCCCTAAATCAACTCCGACAAATAATCCAATCTCCTAGTTTATTGTCCACCGATAAACATGGTATCAAGATCAACGGTCTAAATCCAATTTACTGCGAACCATGTAGACATACTTAGCATCTATACCCAATCAGAATCACCTACATAAATCCAAATCTCATGTCCAACGAGTACTCCTACATTTCCCCCAAGTCATTCTCAAAATGTTAACTATCTTCTATCAATATCCCCTGGCTAGGTCAAATCCCTATACCTCCAAGAATTTCAATTTGCGATCACCATTGCCCTGCAAATCCAAGTTACTCCAGGGTGGTGATAGTTACGCTTCCCTATTAACCATGATCCCTCCAATATGAAAACCTCACAATCCATCAAGGCCTCAGATAATTCCTCGAAGTCACTGATATAAAGTCACCAAGTCATCTGTCTTATATCCTCAAATGGGTCTATCTATGACATCGTCAGTTCTTGTGCTATATTAGGATGACAATGTGCTCGTTCACTATATCCACTAGTTCTATTACGAACCCAGTGTCGTGCAAGGTTATAGAGGCTTAACTGGTTCTCTTGTAATTCTATGGGTTAGGCACCTGGTTAAGGGTTTGTGCTGGAGTATCTCGTGAAGTCTCAAGGGGCTAGGAATGGGTTTTTAGTCTGGAGGGGTAAACATAACTTCATGGGGTTGCACTTGGTCGTGGAGGTGGTAGCAGAAGTCTTCATTGTTAGTTGGTTGCCGACAGGGAATCCTTGATACTTTTTGTCTTGCTGGTCTTCAGTTGAGGAGAGAGAAGAGAGGGAAAAAGTAGCATAGAGGAGGGGAATGCCTAAAGGGGATTCTGTAGTGCAAGTGCAAACAAACAGGTTCAAAAAGGCCGAAACAAAAGAAACAAGGCAAGGAAGATGATATAGCCATGCACTTGTTACCTAGGGCAAAAGTGCGACTTATATCAAAACACAAACAAATAAAAGCAAGCAACACACAATCATGGTTCTATTCGAACCATCATACGGATTCGACTGCGCATAGGGGTACACGACTCATCCTACCCTAGGGGTTCTCGGACTCAGCAGTCGTGACTTGAGCCTCGTGCAGTCTTCCAAGTTTCCTTAGGTGTTGATATGTCCCTTGTAGTTGTTTGATGAACGATCCGGGTTGAGCCTGAAGAATCTTCAACAACTTCTCGCCTGATGAGGTGATGTGGTGAAGGTGTCTCCTTGTAGCTGGCGTTGACTTGGTCTTCTCTTGTCTCTTTAATCATGATGATCCCTTGTGTCATTTGGGGCGTCGAGGGTACCAGGTAGGCAATCCTTTATGCAATGATATTAACAAGGCATAGTAGAGGTTCGACATGTCAGTTATGTTGATGACAACATCGACACCAGGAGCGGGGGGAGAAGAGAACCGTTTTCCTGCTCACTATAGTGAGGCGGACCAAATGGCGAGGTTCTCATCCACCGGTGGTTGCCGATACAACAATGGTAGTGACAAGGTTACTCTGTTAGCGATGTGTATCATGATCTTGCATAACTCATGCCATGTCCATCGTAGGCCAAGGTCGAACCATCTTCTAGGTCTTCATGTCCTCATTTCTCAAGGATGTATCTTCTGTTGGCATCATCTTGTTGCAGTGTTGCCAATCTTGTGTTCAGAAGAGGTGGTCAAGGTATCATCCTTCTAGATTATCCACGAGGATTTTAGGAAATCCAGTGGTCTGGGGCATAAGGGTTCTAGCGACCAAAGTTTTGAAGGGGAAGAGATCAAGTATAGCCTAGTTTTCGAAAAACTGAGAAGGGATGAGAAGTATAGATAGTTTTGAAAACTAGTAATAGTTTTGGAAATAGTTTTACCCTAACTAACGACCATGCTAACTAAGGCTTCCTACAGTCAACCTGGCTCTGATACCAGCTCTATGGGGACCCCGACTCATAAGTCGTGATCACCGAATGCACGTGTACAATGATCCCAAAGATCAATGCTCACTGAACACACAGAAGCTGAATAACAAGAGTCTTACATCCATACATACCGTATTACACAAATTGTGACCGTTATGGTCAAATCTTGAATATATCATTGCAGCGGAAATTTTCAATAACAACTTGGACCCATGCCATATGCCTTAACCCTACAGGAATTCTGACTGGGTAGCGTCCTAGCTCGCATGCTCGTCACCAAGAAATCTTCATCATATCCTGTTCTCTCCTGCCTGGCCAATAAAATAACCAGTGACAAGCCAATGAGTACTTTGAATGTACTCGCAAGCAACCCAAGTGTGATGACAGAATAATTATGCAAGGCTCTACTGCTAAATTGGCAGTTTTGCGGAAAGCTAGATTTTCATATGCAAGTATGATCAACATATAACATGGACATGCATGTGTCTGCAAAAAGTATCAGGAGGTTTCGGACATCAATATCGAGAAAGATTCATGAACAACTCTTGCTCACGCTCATCGTGACTTTCTCACAATCACATCAACAGATTTACCCAAGCCGTGTTGTTTTCCAGAAACTTAAGGACATAGTCTAAGTAGCACCACCCAACTGTCCTTGACGGTGGACACGGCTATTCGAATAGTTTTACACTCTGCAGAGGTTGCGCACTTTACCCACAAGATCCGGGAAGCTTTCGTGTCACCCACGATCCCACAATACCTCAAGTACTCAGGGGAAGCATGTCACACCCTGATTTTCATGTCACATTGCTTAAGCTAATTATCATGTTAAAAATGTGGATTTACAAAAAAACTTTTGAGTGTTTTTGACTTTGCTTGATTGACTTTTGTCTGCTGTTTGCTAGTGCTCTAAAAATCAAATAAATCCTCCAACTCTTATACTTCATCTCCTTGACCCATTTTCCTTTTCCCAATGACCATGCCATGTGTATAGACCAGTATAGAATTTTCTTATAAAAATATTTTGGCCAAATAGTATTTTCTAAAATTAGTTTTCCAAAAACCCCTGAATTGAGGTTTGCACTACAAGTACCTTATTTAGGGTGTGAAAAATCTTTCAAAAAGTATATTTGAATCCTATTAGGTATAGGACTCCCAGAAACCACAAAAGTATAATTTTAAAAGTTATTTTTATATTTTATTTAAAAGCTTTTCCTTAAGGCCAGAAATGGTCTTTAATAGGGAAAAATTATTATATCATTTCAAAAATATTTGCCAAAATTCAGGGAAACTCCTAGGACATATATTGTCCATATATAAGAGTTTCAACACATGGTCATATTCAAAATATTGGACTAATCCTTCGAAACCCTTTCTGGATATTTCAAGCTTTTGAAATATTTACAAAGGAAATATTCTCCAAAAATTCCAGGGAAATTCTATCATGTCAAATATGACATATTTGATGATCTTGCAAAGCCTCATGCCTTGAAGATCAAGGGAACATCATCTAATCCCCTCAAAACCATTTCTGTCCATTTTGAAGTTTGAGCAACTTTACATTGCCAAACTTGTCCTAATGCTCTCAAACTTGGTGCACATGCTAAAATGATGTAATTATGCATCTATGCCAAATGGCACAAGTTTTGGAGAAGCATAACTTGGTCTAAGTGCCCCAAAACCATTTCTGTTCAAATTCAAATTTGAACAACTTTACATTACCAACTTTTTACCTGGGGCCTCAAACTTTGTGAGCATGATCATAACCCCAAATGATGATACTACACCAAGTGGTGCATCAAGGGGAGATGATTAGCTCAACTCAAACAAGGTGAAACCATTTCTGTTGATTTCTAGGGTTCACCAAAGTTACATTGGCAACTTTGCCCAAATGATCTCAAAATTGGTGGAGGGTCCTAATTATATGTGACATTTGATCCTGTTAAGTCCCATGCCAAGTGGAGGTCATTTGTCTCCCCAAAACCTGATCAAACACCTTCTGCAAGTTTGCAAAAACCATTGGTTGGACCCCTTTTACTTTTTCCCTTTACCTCAAATTCTTACCACAGCTTATCCTGATCATCTTCTACCCCCAGTAACTTCTCTGTGGCCTCAGCTCAATCATTTGAGGGGGTAAAACCCCAATTCATACTGCTGGACAGCAGTAAACTCCCTCTTCTTCACCTTCCTCCTCGTTCCAGTGGCTCCCTAGAGCATCCAAGGCCGCAGGCCATTTCTTTACTACTCCCTCTACCCTCTCGACACCGTTGGCCACGCCCTGGACGCCAGGCCATGCCAATGGCAGCCAAAAGCACGCTCTGGAGCGCGCTACAGTGCTCTGGAGCACTGCAGCCGCCCCCCAATCACCAGTACCGACAGCCTTGGGCCTCCCCCTCGTGTCCCCCGAGGCTGCCTCGACGTCCGCAACCTGCTGGACGGTCGGCCCCCTCCTCTCTCCCCCTCTCTCACCTTTGCTCGCACGTGCGCCGTGGCTGCCCGAGCGCTCCAGTGAGCAAGCTCGCACGCGCAGCCCCTCTGGCGCTCCCCGCCCCTTCTCTCCCTTCCTCTCGACTTGGACCACGTCCACGCACTCCGTAGACAGCAGCTCGCCCTCTCCCCTGGCCTCCCGAGCCGTTGCCGCAGCCACTCGTGTGCCGCGTCCACGGTGAGCTGCGGGGTGTCTATTTAAGACCGCTCCAGACCCTCCTCTCCGTCCCATTTGCTCCCTCTCCCTCCCAAACATCCTGTGGACCCATCCCTCGCTCTTCCCATGCCCTGCAGCCACCTCCCTGGCCGGAGCAGAGCCACCGGCCGCCGCTCAAATTCGGGCGACCCAGAGCCCCTCTCTCCCTCTTGGCCACTCTGGTGCCATCGCACGACCACCAGGGAGCTCCCCGCCTCCGCAAATCCTCCCCGAGGCGCCCGTGCGCTCGAAGCCCAAAGTGGCTGAAGCCCTCCTCCGCCACGGTTGGACCCCTGCTCGATCTGGTCCTCCCCGGCAGGCGTGTCACCCACGGCCGGATGCGCCTCTCCGCGCTGGTCGTTCCGGTGGCCGGAGCGTCGCCGGAGACGGCTTGAGTCGACGGGGCCATGCCGGTGAGCGCTCGGCCGCACCTCCCCTGCCTCGCCTCTGTCCGCGCGGGAGGAAGAAGAACCTGCCGCTGGGGCCCGCGCGTCAGCGACCCAGTGGGCGGGCCCCTCCATTTAAGTGGAAGCGGGTCTGGCCTCGGCCGCCTTCCCCGCGCGGAAACGCCCTTGCTGGCGGGCGCCTTCGACGTGGCCTGGCCCTCTGCGCGCGGCTGTGCAGTTGGGCCGGCCCAGTGCACAGAAGCACTAAGCTTCGCCATGTGCGCAGTGAAGGGTATACCCCCCCTTTTCCTTTTCCTTTTTCTTTATCCAGTCAACTTCTAAAATGCTTGAATAATTCATTTGAACTCCAAATTGCTTGATTCAAATTTACTATGGCTCCATAAATCATGCTCTATCACATGGTGCAACATGCACATTATTCCAGAGACATTTCCTTCACACATATTTATCAAATCCTAATATTTCATTTTCTGTGATGAACTTTAGAAAATCACAGAGAGCTCAATCTTGATCCAAATACAGTGGTTCAAATTCCTAGATGCTTGTCATATCCAAACTTAGTTTTGGAACATTCTTATTAATACTTTCTGTACCCCACCAAATATTGAGCCATTTCTTCATATTTATCAGCTTTGCAAAATCATAGGAAATTCATTTGAATTCCAAATCCAGTGAAACCAACTCCTAGATGCTTCTAAAATCATGACTTGATGATGGGTGCCTTGGCTCATCATTCAAGAATATATTTTTGTACACTTCTTTCAAATTCATAAACCCCTTGATTCTATCACATTGAAATGTCCTAAGTCATCAATTGATCCAATGCCTATGAAACCACCTTGGTTATTTTTCATATGACCAGAGGTATCCTAGAAAAGTCCAACTCCTATTTTTAGAGCACTTATATTTTTGCTTTGATTGTGTTGCTTATTATGATTGTTTCCATCGTTAGTTGACGAAATAAACGGAATACTCGGAGATGGACCAGAAGGTTTGAAGACTCGGAAGAATAAGGCAAGCAACCCTTTGACCATGTTCGAGAAACCTTTTTATGCATATCTCATAGCACCTTATTAGCAATGCATCGGAATCATGTTGAGGTGGAAACCACTTTGGTTGCTACCTCTGTTACTTTACTATTGAAACTTGCATCAAACATGACCCTACCTTCCTATGAGGGTTGTGTGGGTGGGAGTAGTTAGGTTGCTTTAATAGTGGCTACGCAAATGGGATGGGTATATGCATGGTGACGGAGACAGGATACTTTCAAAAGACTTTTCGAAAACCCCGTCGGGTGCCACTTATGCCCGAGGGAGATGGTGAGATGGGTAACCACTTGATGACGAAGTGGTGTACCGAGGAAAGTGTGTGTGTTGTTTTGAAAAATGGATTGGTTTAAGTTGCGACCGTTATTCCAAACTTACATGCGCAACCACTCTACCCTTATATGGGAAAGGGCTTTATTGATTACCTAGGTCGATACTAGCATGGTGCCTGCATTACTAGTGACGGGGGTGACATGAGGTCACTCTCGGGACGGGGTCGTGCTTGGATAGGCGGCCATGACTGTTTTCACAGTGCACCGAACACACCGTTGGTACCCCGTGTCAGTGGTATGTGATGAATATGGGAGCGAGTCTCCCCAATTATTAAGACGTGAAATGTTGGCACGGGGCTGCTACCAATCGAGTGGACTATATGTTAGTGTCGCCTAGGGAAAGATAGTGATCGGGTGCTTACCCCGGGTACCTGAGGTGCCACGGGTCGTGGATGTCATGGAAGTTCCCCGGATCTAGTGGGTAAAGTGTGCAACCTCTGTAGAGTGTCAAACTATTTGAATAGCCGTATCTGCGGTCAAGGACAGTTGGGTAACCGCTCTTGGGCTACGTCCAATGTTTGCGAAACCTGGTGTGTGTGTGAGGAAACAACACGATTCAGAGATATTGTTGATGTGATTCTTGAGGAAGTCACAATGAGCTTGAGCATGAGTTGATTACAACTCTTTCTCGATAATGATGTCTGTGACCTCCTGATACTTGTTGCAGACACATGCATGTCCATGTTATATGTTGATCATACTTGCATATGAAAAACTAGCTTTCCGCAAAACTGCCAACCTAGCAGTAGAGCCTTGCATAATTATTCTGTTATCACACTTGGGTTGCTTGCGAGTACATTCAATGTACTCATTGGCTTGCCACTGGTTATTTTATTGGCCAGGCAGGAGAGAACAGGATATGATGAAGATTTCTTGGTGACGAGCATGCGAGCTAGGACGCTACCCAGTCAGAATTCCTGTAGGGTTAAGGCATATGGCATGGGTCCAAGTTGTTATTGAAGATTTCTGCTGCAATGATATATTCAAGACTTGACCATAATGGTCCTATTTGTGTAATACGGTATGTATGGATGTAAGACTCTTGTTATTCAGCTTCTGTGTTTAGTGAGCATTGATCTCTGGGATCACTGTACACGTGCATTCGGTGATCACGACTTATGAGTCGGGGTCCCCACAAAGCTCCCGGTCATTATCTTTCCCTAGACGACACTAACATAGGGTCCACTCTTTGGTGCACGGCCCTCGAGTACAAACAATAGATCATGGGTCTTGCCCTTATTCAATGTCATGCGTACACGAAGGGACCAACGGTGTGTCCGGTGCCCTGTAAAAACAGTCATGGTCGCCTATCCAAGCACGACCCCACCCCGGGAGTGACCTCAAGTCTCCCCCATCACTAGTGATGTGGGCACCATGCTAGTATCAGCATAAGTAATCAACAATGCCCCGTCCCATAAGGAGTAGAGTGGTTGCACATGTTTGGTTGGGACGGTAATCACACATAAATCAAATCCATCTCTGTAAATAACACTTTCATCAAGCCACGGTACACTACTTCTTCACCAAGTAGTGCCCTAGTTCCTCATCTTCTCCCAGGGGCATTAGTGGCACCCACTGGGTCATTTGCAAGTATGCTAAACCACACTTGTTTCTCTCAATGCATAACCCTGACCCATTTTGCGTAGCCAACTACTATAGCACACATCTATCTACTCCCACCGGCATAACCCTCATAAGAAGGAAGGATCATGCACAATGCAAGTATCAATTAGGAAGTGCAGTGGCAAACCATCAAAGTGGTTCCACCTCATCATGATTCCGTAGCAACAACATTATGGTACTATATGGCATGCATAAAAAGGTTTCTCAAACATGGTCAAAGGGCTGCTTGCCTTGTCCTTCCGAGTCTTCAAACCTTCTGGTCCATCTCCGAGTACTCCATTTTATTTCGTCAACTAACGATGGAAACAATCATAATAAGCAACACAACAAAGCAAAAATAAAAGTGCTCTAAAAATAGGAGTTGGACTTTTCTAGGATACCTCTGGTCATATGAGAAATAACCAAGGTGTTTTCATAGGTATTGGATCAATGGATAGTTTGGAACATTTCAATATGATGGAATCAAGGGGTTTATGGATTTGAAAGAAGTGTACAGAAATATATTATTGAAAAATGAGCAAAGGCACCCATTTAACAAATCATGATTTTAGAAGCATCTAGGAGTTGGTTTCACTGGATTTGGAGTTCAAATGAAGTTCCTAGGATTTTGCAAAGTTGACAAATATGAAGAAATAGGCCATTATTTTGTGGGGTACAGAAAGTATTAGGAAAAATGTTCCAAAACTAAGTTTTGATATTACAAGCACCTAGGAATTTGAACCAGTGCATTTGGATCAAATATGAGCTCTCTGTGATTTTTTGAAGTTTATCACAGAAAATGGTATAATGACATTTGATAATTATTTGTGAAGAAAAAGTCTCTGGAAAAATGTGCATGTTGCACCAACAGGTAGATCCTGATTTTAGAAACTACCAGAAATTTGAATCATCAAATTTGGAATTCATTTGAATATTTGGGAGATTTTTGAAGTTTACTAGAAAAAGGAAAAGAAAAGGATCATCTACCTTATTGTGCGTCCTGTGCGAGGCTTAGGGCGGAGCGTACTGGGCCTGGCCTAGCTGCCTCGCTGCACAGGAGGGGAGGGGAGACGTCGAAGACGCCTTTCAGGAGGGCGCCACCTAGCGGGGTAAGCGGATCAGGCTGAAGCCATCTCCACTTATCCTGACTGGTGGGCTGGCCTGGTCGCCACAGCCGCTGACAGGCGGGGCCGCTCGCCAGCTGGCGGGGCGGTCGTCCTCTACCCCGCGCCTGAGGCAGAGGAGCGACGGGGAGATCCGGTCGAGCGGCGCTGGCGCCCGCCCCGACGGCTCCGGTCACCAGTGACAGTCCCAGCACACCGGAGGACTCAACGAGGAGTGGCGATCTCGTCCATGCGCTCAGCACCCTCGAAGGAGCTCGGATCATAGAGGATTTTGGCGGCGGCCTGCGGCGAGACTTTGGCCACGGCGGTGGATAGGGGGCGAAGGAGAGAGAGAGCGCGGGTCCGGGAGGACCAGGGGAGGGGAAGAGAGGGGCTAGAGATGAGGGAGGGCCCAGGGAAGGCCCTATAAGGCGAGGCCATGGCGCACCGTGAGCCAAGCTCACGGGTGCCCGTGGAGATAGCCGTGGCGGTCGAGGGAGGGGCCCTGGATGGGTCAGCGGTGCCCGTGGTGTTCGTCCAGGAGCGAGGGAAGCAAGAGGGGGAGCGAGGAGGGGCCAGAGGCTTTGCGCGTGTGAGCGCGCCCATTGGGGCTCTCGGACGGTCAGGGCGCGCGTGAAGGAGGCAGCAGGAAGAAGAAATAGAAGGGGGCCGACAGCGTGCCGTGTTGTGGGCGTCGAGGCAACCTCGACGGACACGCTCGCTCTGCGCAATGCTGCCTGGGTGCCTCGGGAGGGCCGAGCTATAGTGCCCTGGCGCACTGTAGCATGCTCCAGAGCGCGTCTTTGGCCGGCATGGTCATGTCCCTTGCACCCTGGCCGTGTCCCCCGGTGTCCAACAGCTCTAGGGGTTAATAAACAATGCACAGACGGCCTCGGATGCCCTGGGGAGCCAGTAGGAGAAGAGAGAGGCAGAAGAAGAGGGAGAGAGGGGCTGTCCAGGGAGGTAAAATGAGGGTTTTCACCCCTCAATCATTGAGCTCTGGTCATGGGAGAGTTACTGGAGGTAGAAGGTGACTAGGTGATGCTGTAGTAAAAAGTTGAATCAAAGGTTAATAGTAAAAGGGGGCAAAACAGTGGTTTTGGTAAAATGGCAGAAGGTGTTTGATGTGGTTTTGGGCAAGAAAATGACTTCCAATTGACATGAGACTTAACAGGATTAAATGGCACATACATTTAGGCCCTTTCGCCAAATTTGAGCTCATTTGGGCAAAGTTGCCAATGTAACTTTGGTGAACCCTAGAAATCAACAGAAATGGATTTCTCAAGATTAGGTTAAGCAAATCATCTCTCCTTGATGCACCACTTGGTGTAGTGTCATCATTTGGGGTTGTGAGCATGTACACAAAATTTGAGGCCCCAAGTAAAAAGTTGGCAATGTAGAGTTGTTCAAATTTGGATCTGGTCAGAAAGGGTTTTGGGGCACTTAGATCAAGTTATGCTTCTCCAATACTTGTGCCATTTGGTCTAGATGCATATTTACATCTTTTGAGCATGTGCACCAAGTTTGAGAGCATTTGGACAAGTTTCGCAATGTAAAGTTGCTCAAACTTCAAAATGGACAGAAATGGTTTTGAGGGGATTAGATGATGTTTCCTTGATCTTCAAGGCATGAGGCTTTGTAATATCATCAAATATGTTATATTTGACATGATAGAATTTCCCTGGAATTTTTGGATAATATTTCCTTTGTAAATATTTCAAAAGCTTGGAATATCCAGAAAGGGTTAATGAAGGATTTGTCCAATATTTTGAACATGACCATGTGTTGAAACTCTTATATATGGACAATATATGTCCTATGAGTTTCCCTGAATTTTGGCAAATATTTTTGAAATAGCTAAATAGTTTTTACCTATTAAAGACCATTTCTGGCCTAAAGAAAAGGCATTTAAAAAAATATAAAAATAACTTTTAAAATTATAATTTTGTGGTTTATGGGAGTCCTATACC
Source organism: Secale cereale (assembly GCA_902687465.1). Classification (NCBI taxonomy): domain Eukaryota; kingdom Viridiplantae; phylum Streptophyta; class Magnoliopsida; order Poales; family Poaceae; genus Secale; species Secale cereale. The sequence goes on along the minus strand of LR738710.1, from coordinate 476,952,934 downwards.
TAATAGGATTCAAATATACCTTTTGAAAGATTTTTCACACCCTAAATAAGGTACTTGTAGTGCAAACCTCAATTCAGGGGTTTTTGGAAAACTAATTTTTAGAAATTACTATTTGGCCAAAATATTTTTATAAGAAAGTACTATACTGGTCTATACACATGGCATGATCATTGGGAAAAGGTTTTGGATCAAGAAGATGATGTATAAGAATTGGATGATTTATTTGATTTTTAGAGCACTAACAAACAACAGACAGAAAATCAATCAAGCAAAGACAAGAACACTCAAAAGTTTTTGCCAAACCACATTTTAGCATGATTATTAGCTTAAGTATTGTGGCATGAAAATCAGGGTGTGGCAGTTACGAGGAGGAAACAGAGAGTTTGCATTGCTAACTCGGTGGGACCGATCGCTCATCTTGGTGAGACCGAAATGTTACGAAGGGAAATAGAGAGTTCGCAATCCCATCTCGGTGAGACCGAGATCCCTTTCGGTGAGACCGAAATGATTAGGGTTTCTGGCAGTGGCTATGTCAAATGAACTCGGTGGCGCCGGATAGATCTTTTCGGTAGGGCTGAGTTTGACTTTTGGTTTGGGACATATGTGGATGTGAGAAAGTGGTTTAGGGTTTCGGAGCATATAACTAAGCACTTTGAGCAAGCAAGCCATTAAGCAACACCTCATCCCCTTTTAATAGTATTGGCTTTCCTATGGACTCAATGTGAGCTTGGATCACTGAAATAGAAAATGTAGAATCTTGAGCTTAATACAATCTTTTTATCCTTATCATATTGAAGGGGTTCCACATCCTCTAGTCCATGCCACTCCTTTTTTGAACTAGTCTGAAATATAGTAGATGAAAATATTAGTCCAACAAGAGATATGTTGACATTAATTACCAAAATCACCCAGGGAGCACTTGTGCTTTCAATTATGTCCTTGATGCACCGCTAGGTGACAAACCTATTGCAGGAGCAGATGCAGAGGTTGCGAATGTTTGACAAGCTCGGTATGATGACTACTTGATAGTTTAGTGCGCCATGCTTTGTGGCTTATAACCGGGACTTCAAAGACGTTTTGAACGCCATAGAGCATATGAGATGTTCCAAGAGTTGAAAAATAGTATTTCAGACTCATGCTCGTGTCGAGAGGTATGAGACCTCTGCCAAGTACTTTGCCTACAAGATGGAGTAGAATAGCTCAACCAATGAGCATATGCTCAAAATGTCTGAGTACTACAATCGCTTGAATCAAGTGGGAGTTAATCTTCTAGATAAGATAGTGATTGACAGAGTTCTCTAGTCACTATCACCAAGTTACTTGAACTTCGTAATGAACTATAATATGCAAGGAATGATGAAAACGATTCCCGAGCTCTTCGTGATGCTCAAATCAATGAAGGTAGAAATCAAGAAAGAGCATCAATTGTTGATGGTTAACAAGACCACTAGTTTCAAGAAAAGGGCAAAGGGAAGAAAGAAACTTCAAGAAGATTGGCAAGAAAGTTGTCACTCCCGTGAAGAAGCCCAAAGTTGTACCTAAGCCTGAAACTGAGTGCTTCTAACTTCAAATGAAATGGTCACTGGAAGCGGAAGTTCCTCGAATATTCGGCGGATAAGAAGGATGGCAAAGTGAATAGATGTATACTTGATATACATATTGATAATGTGTACCTCACTAGTGTTCATAGTAGCCCCTGGGTATTTGATACTTGTTCGGTTGCTAAGATTAGTAACTCGAAACAGGAATTGTAGAATAAACGGAGACTAGTTGAGGGTGAGGTGACGATGGGTGTTGGAAGTAGTTCCAATATTGATATGATCATCATCGCACACTCCCTGTACTTTCGGGATTAGTGTTAAACCTTAATAAATATTATTTGGTGTTTGCATTGAGCATGAACAAGATTGGATCGTGTTTATTGCAATACGGTTATTCATTTAAGTGAGAGAATAATTGTTATTCTGTTTACATGAATAAAACCTTCTATGGTCATACACCCAATGTCAGGGATATACCACGCAGTATGACCCATCCAGAAATATGACCCGGACGGACTTGGCGGTTTACTTGAGACCTAGTTTACACTTGGCGATTCTTTGGTGACCCGCCCTGACCAGACGGTTTATAAGCAACCTGCCTAGTTAGTATGACTCACTGGTAACCCGACGGACGACGGACGGATGACAAGGCCCAAGGCCTAGAGGGCCAGTTTATGTTAATAGTGGGCCGGTTTATGAGGAAAGCACAAGGAATATTCTCCTACAAAGGAAGCAAGACTAGGACTCCACTTGTAATAGAGTAATCCTAATCCTACTTGGACTAGTCATGTAACCTACCCCTTCAACATATATAAGGAGGGGCAGGGCTCCCCAAAGAGGGACAAGGAACAACAAACAATCTCTAGGGTTGGACACAAGAAGGAGAGACGGCTTATGCAGTGACTCCATGAGGGTCATAATGAGATCTAGCCTCGAACATCATGTAGGGCTATTATCGGATGATGTTTCTCGGGGCCTGAAGCAGTCTAAATCCTTGTCTTGCATTGCATCTCTCGATTCCGCTCAACCCCTCTCAAGCTACTACATAGATGTGTTGGTCTCACGAGTAAGTCCTCACACTAGGACATCTGCCATGACAATTCCATGATAGTTAGCGCCCACCGTGGGGCTTGCGCATGATGGTGTTGAGTTCTTGGAGGGAGCTCCCCCAGGGATCGAGGGCGACGTGATCAGCCGGATGATGAAGAGCCAACGCTAGGATGATCTACATCATTGACGAGTAGTCGGAGCGACCTACACTAGATTTGATTGAGAAGAAAAAAAGAATTAGGGTTTGGCATTCGGTACACACGGACTCCACGTCAGTACTGCCCTTGCGTGCAGCTTATCATATTTTGGTAGGTGTTCTGCAATTCGAATCCCACCAAGCCATGGGATCTTCGTCGCCTGCTCAGTTAATCGCTTCTTTGCGGACCGTATGCCCTGGCAGGTTCCAACTCGGTCTCGTAGCGTCGTTATGGAAGGGAGCAAGGAATTAAACTACTAGTGGACAACTAGTACTTGTCGCCCGGAGGGAACAGTCTAGCTATATTTGGTTGGTTTTTGTGGTGCTGACTATGAACCGAGGCATCCTTCGACAGGCGTGCATGTGGGCTAGTTAATCACTTGAAGTGCATGGATTACCTCACATGAAGACCAAGACGCACCCTCAAGTTATTTAATAGATGGAAAAGCTCAAGCTTTATGCTAGCTTGTACGTGCATATTTCTTTGACAAAGACATCTACATCACGATCGACTACTACTTCATATTTACCGTTGTGGACGCTGATGCTTATGCGCGCACACTGCGGGCGCTCCGCTCCCCTCCCCTCCCCCGCGCCACGGGCCACTCCTGCCGCGGCGGCCACCAACCTCGCCTTCATGGCCATGATTGCTGCCCCATCCTCTCCTGCGACCACCTCTCACATCGGACCGGCCCTGTCTGGGGGAGAATCCCCTCTCTCCACCGGTCTGTCCTGGGTCCCAGAGTCTCCACTGGTAGCATCCTCAGATCCGGCCTCGCCGCCGCGGATCCTGGAGAATCCGGCCTCGCCGCCGCGGATCCTGGAGCACGCCTCGCTGGGGAGCATCGCGGCCTCCTCCGGCCCAGCGGATCTGGTACTGCCTCTCGCCCCGCGCCTTAAATCCATTATAGTGGCTCCATCCCCTGCTGTCCCCATTGCCGTTTCGGGTTTGGACGGTGGCTGGACAGAGGTCAATCACCAGAAGAACCGGCGCCCCTCCTTCGACACGATGGGCTCAGGCGTGCGGCCTGGGGAACACCTACCGGACCACCACAAGCGCTTCAATGCAGCCCCTGCGCGCGAGGCCTTCTTAAGCCGTTTCCGCGGCTGCTGTTTTCGTTGCCTGAGCAAGCGCCACCGCCGTGTTGACTGCCGTTACCCGATCCACTGCGTCATCTGCGAGTTGCCTGGACACATCGTCAAGCAGTGCCCCCAAAATCCACAAAATCAGGGTAGAGGTGGTAGTGCACGCAACCGGCTCGGCCCGGTGCCCCCCCCGGCGTCCCTCCTCGCCAGGCTCTGCATCCCTCCGCCCGTTGCCTCAGGCATGCCTTCCCCGTCGTTGACCATGCTGCGCCACATCGACCCCGCGCGCCGTCCAAGGGAGAGCCGCTCGGTAACCGTCGCCTCCCCGACGGTGGACCAGGCTGTCTTCTTTCTGCGCAACCACGCCGCCACCTTGCGCGTCGCCAACGGCGTGAACGCCACGTCCCCGATGGCGGTGGGGAGGGCACTCGAGGCTCAGCTCACCGTCCCCGAGCACATGCTGCACAGCACTGCCCACCACCCGGAGCACAACCTCGTCATCTTCAGCCAGCCTGCGCACCAGGTCAATGCCGTCCGGAGGGGCTCGATCCGTGTCGATGGCGCCACCTTCAACATCGCGCCTTGGCACGAACACGACCACGTCGTCTTCGATACACTACAGCTGCACGTACGTGTCATCATCGAGAAGGTCCCCATGCAGTACTGGTCGGTGGAGGGGGGTGAGGAGATCCTCGGCAAGCGAGTGCGAGTCGACCGCCTCGACAGCCGGACGCACGAGCGCGGACACACCAAACCTTTCGCGTGTTGGGTCTGGACCAACGACGTCGCCAACATCCCCACCAAGCATACGATGGGGGTGCTGTCGCGTGGTGCCGGTCGGGTGGAAGTGATGGAGGGCTTCTCACCCCCCGACAGGCGCGTCGCTCCCCCGCCGGCCACGGCGGACTACACCATGCTCATCCACGTCGACCATGTGGAGGACTAGACGCCTCCGTCGCCGCGCTCCTCCCATTCAGGGCAGAGTGGGCTGCCGTCCTCTGACTCGGACTCCGGCGGCCGCCCCTACCCCGAGGTCCTCCCCGGCACATGGACAATGGAGGTTGAAGATGGATAGCGGAGCGATCGCCAGCACCGCCTAGGCCGGGCTCTCAGGACCCCGATACTAAGTCACACCGATCTAGCTTGTAACACATCATATCACTTTGCGGCCTCACGCACGGTATCCCCACGGGTTCCACCTTACCTGGCCCGGGACCGTTTGCGCATTTTGGCACACGTATATGATAGTGTCGCTAGCATCCATATGACAGAGAACCCGGGCCGACATGGCTAGTTATAAACCAAAAGTGGCACTAAATTACAGAGACATGCATCCATGACCCAGCAACGAACGTGTTAGTCATCAATGTATGAACCCAAGTCGTAGCAAGCTACATGGACTTAAAGGAACAACGCGTGACATTTCCCCTAAGGGACGGACACAAGAACGAAGAATGACACATGCCGGCCAGCCTACGTGTTCCGGAGCAGTAGCAAGCTACCAACGCTCAGTGGAAGCACTAGGAGGCATTTCCCTGTAAGATAGGCTACCAAAGGTAAACAACTAGGTGTTGGATCCCACACATACCAAGCATTTCAATCATACACACAATATACTCAATATGTGCAAATACAACATTGCATCACAACAGAACTCTATGACTCAAAGTACTTTATTTAAGAAGCTCCGAAGAGCCATACATAACATATCCATACAGGTAGGGGTCACATGACCCAACACTCAAGTCATACAATCATACAAGCACAAGCGGAAGCTAACATGTCTGAGTACAGACAATTTGGAATAAAACAAGCTTGGTGTAGCCTGACTATCTACAAGGCCCTTCACAAGCTCAGGATCTCCGTCTGGGTAGCAAGCTACTCGTCGACGTCAACATCTATGTAAAACCCATCAGAAGGGGCAGGGTTCTCCTCTGTAACAGTTATTAAGCAAACATGAGTACAAAATTACTCAGCAAGACTTACAACAGAACCTATCATACATGCATCATTATCAACAAGGGTAGTGGAGTTCATTGCAGCAATCCCGCTTTGACTCTTGGCTAACCTATACTACAACTCTCAGCAGATTGCAAGATAAGACTACGTACACGAGTCCTCTGCTCACCACAACAGTACACTATCGTGGATCCTCTTCCGTCATCCTACGGAAGGGCCATCCATGGAGTGGTCCGTACCGCGAACAACGGCTATTCGGATAGATTGGTAACCCTACAGGGGTGTACTTCTTCACACACGCTCCCACCACTTATCGCCGTTTACTCGACATGTACTCGGCAACCTTCAAGCGGAAGCCCAGCGAGGGTGTCGGCCACGACCTGGCTAACTACAAAAGTCCCTAGTCCAGGTTTATCGCCTATTTGGGTTCCATCCGTGGGGACATCCGTCCGGGGTGTCGCTCACGGCCCCAAACGATGTGTACAGGGTTCCCGAGTCACCAACCGGGCGACCGGTACACCGTGCCATGTACCTGCCGCATCACAGCCCACCCCGAGGGTCAGCGCTGTGCACGACCACCAGTAAACTACAAACACCAGATACTAGTTACAACTCCTGGACAGAGGACAAGGGCAGTTACTAAGTCGAGAGAGTCAATTAAGGATCCCAATGTGTGATAGTAGCTGAAACTTGAACCACACATACAGATCTCGGGTCCTATGGACGGTCCCAATGAAACAACCCACCATGTACTCCTACATGGCCTTTCATCGATACCTTTACCAAACATGTTCCACACTTCCCTCTCTTTATCGAGTATGATCATTTCACTCTGATCCATAGCAGGCAACATAAAAAAATAGCATGGTGGAACACACATCATATGGCTCAATCAACTCCAACACATGCTAGTGGGTTTCAACTATTTACTGTGGCAATGATAGGTCATGCAAAGGAATTGGGTTCAACTACCGCAGCAAGTAGCAGTTCACACGCTGTTGCCCTAATGCAGTAAAAGAGAGCAGGAGCGAGAAGATGGGTTTGTATCGGAATGATTAATGGTTGCTTGCCTGACAGATTGGTTGTCGGGTACTGCTCTTCAGTTGGATACGTAGAAGTATCCTCGGGAGCAGGACCTACCACGGACAACACCGACGATACAATCAATATACAAACAAATGCAACAATATGATGCATGCTCATGACATGGCAGGATGAATGTGTTTTGGGCTAATGCATCTATAAACAGAAAGGTTTGAGCTCGTTTGAATCAAAGATTCAAATTTATACCCAAACTACTATTTATTAAAGTGCATTATCATATTTTAATGTGAACAGCAAGGTTAACTTGCTCAAACATGCATGAAACCTGTGCCATTGGAAAGATTGGATTTTTCTGATCAATTTTCATATATAAATCTTTTCTATCTGAGCTACTGTTGAATTTATATGATTTTTTGAAGTTTAAAGCATTTTCTGGAATTTCCTGAATTGTTTTAAATCAATTAATCCCAGAAAAGCATTTACTGCGTCAGCATGGCATCATGCTGACGTCAGCAAGTCAACAGGGCAGCCCAGGTCAAACCTGACTAGTGGGACCCATTGGTCAGTGTCACAGTTAGTTAACTAACTAATTAGGATTAGTTTAGGCACTAACCTAGGTTTGACTAAGAGGCAGGGCCCAAATGTCAGTGAACCACGGGAGTCAAACCCCTGGTCAAACTGGGTTGACCCGCCGGCGTTTAGCTGCCGGCGAGGCCAGACGCGGCGGTGAGGTGCGGAATTCGTGCTCCGGCGACCAAATCGATGGCGGAGCACGTCTACGTGCTGCTGGTGAAGTGCCGCATCGAGTGGTGGTGGTGGTTGGCCTCGGGGTCGCCGGAAACGACGCCGGCGACGAGTCCAGCGGCTGCCGGAGCTCGGTTGAGCTCGGGTTAGTCGCTAGAGGGCACGGCGAGGCTCGTGGTGATGTGCTCTAGACTCCTGGAGGTGCGGTGAAGCTAATGGACAGGGTGGCGCGGTTGTTGGCTGGCCGGAGCCTCGTCGGCGACGAGCTCCGCGGCGGCGCGTGCAGGTGAGCTTCATGCAGTCGGTACAGGGCTCGAGGGGGGAAACATAGAGGATGGGGAGGTAGCTAGGCTCATGGCGGTCGCGTTGGAGTTGACGGCGAGGTCGGGGATGAGCTGCTGCGACAGTGAGGTCGTCGGCGATCTCGACGGCCGAACGGGGGAGAAGTGCTCGGGGACGGCGTGTTGGAGCTTCCGGCATTGCGTGGCTCGTCGGGGAGGCGTAGCAGACGATGGCGGAGCTCGGGGACATGTCGGCGAGGTGAGGGGGGCTCGGTGGCTGCAGCTATGGCGGCAGGACGGCGGCGGCTATGTCGGCCATGGTGAGGAGAGGGCGAAGGAGAGAGGCATGGGGAGAAGTGAGGCGTCCAGGGCGTTCGGGCGACGACGTGGAGGCGAACCAGGCATCGTGGAGGCGGGGAAGTGAAGCAGGGCGGCGGGCAGCTGTGTGGCGACCGTAGGCTCGCCGGCGTGCTCCTCCGTGCCTGCCTGGCCAGAGGAAGCAGCTGCGTGGAGCGGCTGCTGGGCTGGGCCGGCCAGGTGGGCCACCAAGTGCGCCGGTCTGGTAAGTCCCTCTCTCTCCTCTCTTTTCTATTTTGTTTCTGTTTGTTTTCTTTTTCAACTTTGTTGAATTAATAAAAATGCTATAACATTTTTATAAATCATGAAACTAGTCATGCCCACTGTATATAATATGAACATGATGGAACATTTTAGTTTATGATTATTTGGGCACCTAAAATATTTTATAGCATTTAAATGCCCAAATGCAATTACAATATGAATTAATCCAGAGACCTTTGGATGTCCTAGAAAATTGTGCATCATTTTTGGTAGAGGTTTAAGACCAAGGCAAAGATGATGAACATTTTTGAAGGGCATTTTGGGTACATTGGAAAAGATTTTATTAAACCCTAGTTGTTAGAAGAGGGGTGTTGGGGTTTCTGTCATTCCCATTTCAAGTTTCTGTAGAAAGTAAACATGATGCACACTCTAACTAGTCCTAATGCAAGCACTGACTAGGGATGTGACAACTCACCCCCACTCAAAAGAATCTCGTCCCGAGATTTGGGTTCCTCCGGAAAAAGGGTGGGGTACTCAAGTCGAAGACGATCCTCTATTTCTCAAGTAGCTTCACTCTCGGAATGATGTGACCATTGAACCTTGAGAAACTTGATATTTTGACGTTGAGTGGTACGCTCGGTTTGATCGAGAATACGAGCGGGGTATTCTCGATATGTGAGATTGTCCTGGAGATCAAGCGTTTCGTGGTCCACTCCGCGGATAGGATCCGAGAAGCAATGCCTGAGTTGAGAAACGTGGAAGACATCATGAACTCTGGAAAGGTGCGGGGGTAGTTCCAATTGGTTGGCAGCTTCTCCTCGTTTGGCAAGAATGCGAAAAGGACCGATGTAACGAGGAGCCAATTTGCCTTTGATACCGAAGCGATGGGTTTCCTTAAGAGGGGTAACCCGAAGATAAACCTTATCATCGACTTCAAAAGTCACAGCCTTATGATGACTATCATATTGGCTCTTCTGGCGAGACTGGGCTGTTTTCAGTTTCTCACGAACGATGCGAACTTGCTCTTCTGCTTCCTGGATCATATCCGGACCAAAGAATTGTCTTTCCCCTGTTTCTGACCAGTTAAGAGGCGTTCGACACCTTCGTCCATATAGAACTTCGAAGGGAGCCTTGCCCAAGCTGGCATGATAACTATTGTTATAAGCGAATTCGGCGAATGGAAGACACTTCTCCCAATCCATACCGAAAGAGATGACAGAGGCTCGAAGCATATCCTCCAGAATTTGATTGACTCGTTCTACTTGACCACTTGACTGAGGATGAAAGGCGGTGCTAAAAGAGAGATGAGTCCCCATAGCATTTTGGAAACTTTCCCAAAATCGAGAGGTGAAAAGACTTCCACGGTCAGAGTTAATCTCCAACGGCACACCATGAAGAGATACTATTCGAGAGATATACAAGTCTGCTAGCTGGCTGGCAGTTATACTCTCTCGAACAGGTAGGAAATGGTCTACTTTGGAGAGGCGGTCGATAACGACGAAGATAGCATTATTCCCTTTCCTGGTCCTGGGAAACCCGGTAATGAAGTCCATACCGATCTTATCCCATTTCCATTCAGGAATAGCTAAAGGTTGAAGGGTGCCAGCAGGCTGTTGATGCTCTGCTTTAACTCGATGACAAATGTCGCAATTAGCAATGAACTGAGCGATTTCTCTCTTCATCCTAGTCCATCAGAACCTCTGGCGTAGGTCCTGATACATTTTGGTGCTACTGGGATGAATCATGAGAGGAGATTCATGAGCCTCCTTAAGGATCACCTGCCATAGTTGTTGTTTCTTGGGAACCCCCAAGCGGTTCTCGAAGTACACAACACCTCGATCATCCATAGAGAAACTTTTAGCAACACCGCTAGCAATGTTCTCCTTGATCCGAGATATACCTCTATCATACCGCTGGGCAGCTATGATTTGATCCGTAAGGGTAGGTTTCGCCACCAAGGTGGAAAGGAATCCTCGAGGAACAATGTGAAGATTAAGCTTACAAAATTCCTCGTGGAGAAGTGGTTGCCCTTGTTGTAACATTAGGTTGTTACAATAAGACTTACGAATTAGTGCGTCAGCCATGACATTGGCCTTCCCAGGGGTGTAAGTGATTCCTAAGTCGTAATCTGTGAGCAACTCAACCCAACGTCTTTGCCTTAGATTCAGATCCGGTTGGGTGAAGATGTATTTCAGGCTTTGGTGATCAGTGAAGATTCCACAGCGATTACCAAGAAGGTAATGTCACCATGTTTTGAGTGCGTGGACTACAGCTGCAAGCTCTAGATCATGTGTAGGATAGTTATCCTCGTGTGGACGCAACTGTCGAGATGCGTATGCGATCACTTGACGATCTTGCACGAGTATGCAACCTAGTCCTTGTCGCGAGGCGTCGCAATAGATAATTAATTCCTTGGAAAAGTCTGGTGGCACCAGTACGGGTGCAGATGTTAGGCGTCTTTTCAGTTCCTGAAAGCTGGACTCGCACTGTGGGGTCCACTCGAACTTTTTATCTTTCTTGAGGAGTTCAGTTAGAGGTTTAGCAACCTTGGAGAAATTCTTGGCGAAGCGTCGGCAATAGCTAGCTAAGCCAAGGAAACTCCTAACTTGCTTGACCGATTCAGGGGGAGTCCAATCAAGGACGGCATGAACTCGCTCAGGATTGACAGCTATACCCTTACCAGAGATTACATGACCCAGATAGGTCACTTCTGGCAACCAGAATTCACACTTGGAGAATTTGGCATAAAGGCGGTGCTCTTGAAGTTTCATCAATACTAGCCTTAGATGCTCGCCATGATCTTTCTTGTTCTTGGAGTAAATGAGTATATCATCGAGGTATACCACGACAAATTTATCCAAGTACTCCATGAATATAGAATTCATTAGCCGGGAGAAGGTGGCTGGGGCATTGGTTAACCCGAAGGACATGACGGTGTACTCGTATTGGCCATAACGAGTAACAAAAGCCGTCTTGGGAAAGTCCCCGTTCTTGATTTTGATTTGATGGTAACCCAACCTCAAATCCATTTTGGAAAAGACTGAGGATCCAGCGAGCTGATCATACAGGTCGTTGATCCTGGGGAGCGGATACTTGTTCTTTATGGGGGCCAGATTGATAGGTCGATAATCTACAACCATCCGTTCCGTTCCATCCTTCTGCTTGACGAAGAGGACGGGACAAGCCCAGGGAGAAGAACTAGGACGGATGAAATCCTTTTTCATGGACTCATCGAGTTGTTTCTTAAGCTCGGCTAATTCTAGTGGTGCCATAGTATAGGGTCTCCTAGAGATTGGGTCAGTTCCTGGAACAAGATCTATCACGAACTCGACATCTCTGTCAGGTGGAACACCTGGCAGTTCTTCTGGAAAGACATCCGGAAAGTCACAGACTACCGGAATATCTTCGAGTTCTGGTGGAGGGCTCGCATTAAGAGAGTAGAGTTGACGCTCAGCCATTCGTGCCAAGACATTGACTGTCTTGCTGGATGGGTGTGTAAGTTGGACAGTCCTAGTGTAGCAATCAATCTTGGCGTAATGGGTTGTAATCCAGTCCATACCCAAGATGATGTTTATGTCCGAGGACTTGAGAGCTATTAGTGATGCAAGGAAAACAAGTCTATCGACAAGAATTTCATTTCCATGGCTTACCCTAGAGGTTTTCCACTTTGAACCAGGAGTTTGAATAACCATGGAAGTGGGCATGTCACAAAACGTCATGTTGTGCATTCGAGCATAGCTCTCAGATATGAATGAAGGAGATGCTCCAGTATCGAAAAGAATAGATGCCGGATGGCAGTTAACAAGAAGCGTACCAAGGATGACATTAGGATCCTCATAAGCTTCCTCAGCAGAGACATAGTTGACATGACCACGTGCAGTGGGGATTGGCTTGACATAGTTCACCTTTCCTGTTGGCTTACCACGGCCAACGGACTTTCCTGGCTGGTTCTGAGGACACTCACGCATGTAGTGCCCTAGTTCTGCACACTTGAAGCATGTCACAGTGCCAGTGCGTGGAGCAAGGTTGGTAGGTGGTCCTCCTTAAGTCTTGGCAGGTGCATACTGTTGAGTTGGGCGAGGCGCCTCATAGGATGGCCTCAGAGTGAACCTGGGTGGCAGAGCAGTGTTAGGAACCCACAAACGGCGCTTGTGAGAGCCAGAGCCGGATGAGGAACCAAAGTCACGAGGATGCTTGCGTGTGGCTTCAAAATCAGTCTGGCCCGTCTCAGCACTGATGGCTTTGTTCACCAACTTCTGGAAGGAGGTACACTCGTGCAGGCGTAGATCGCGGCGAAGTTCAGGGCTGAGTCCCTTGCGGAACCTTGCCTGCTTCTTGGCATCGGTGGACACTTCCTCGGGAGCATAGCGTGCCAAGTTGCCAAACTCGCAACTATAGCCATCCATGGTTAGTCGGCCCTAGGTGAAATTGCAGAAATCCTCCCGCTTGCGATCCATGAGACCTTCCGGAATGTGATGTTCACGGAATGCCTCACTGAAGTCTGCCCAAGTAGTGAGTTGGCCAGCAGGACCCATGGCCTCAAAGTTTTCCCACCAGAGACTAGCAGGGCCCTCAAGATGGTAGGCGGCATAAGTAACCTTGTCAGCTTCGGCCACACGGGCAGAGTGTAGCTTATGAGTGTAATTGTGAAGCCAGTCATCTGCATCCAGAGGTTCAGCGAAATGATGGAACTTCAGTGGGCACATCTTGATAAAGTCATTGATTGACACCACGTCATTCCTCTGACGGAAGGCAGTGTTCTGCTCTATGCGTTCCAGCAGACGGTTGGCCTCTCTCTTGTTCCTTTCTGCCTCGAGCATAACTTCAGCCAAGGAGGGTGGTTGGGGCAGATTCTGATCTCTAGCCCCACTGGCCTCACCCTGCTCCTGAGCAACAGGAGTGCTGCGAGTGTTGACCATCCTAGGAAAACAAAACAACGGTTTAGACAAGGATAGCAAAACTTTGACATAGGAGTGCAGAATGTAATGGATGACACGGAATGCAGAGATGTTCATCCGTACGACATGGTAATATAGAAACTGCCATATATACACCAGTGGTCATACACACCATACATAGTTTAGTACAAGCCAAGGCTAAAGTACAACTGCGGTGAAAGACGATACATCTCATCAGAGGCACTCCAAGCTCCTATACATTATTTAACTACGCCTCCGGAACTCAGTACAAACTAAGTCATATTCCACAAGATGCGCAGTACTGTGGAAATACAACTACTGCGACACTACTACTGCCACGGTCTAGTTCAGACACTGCCGTAGTAATCTTCATAAAGATTACCACCATAGCCTGGAAGTGGAACAGGTGGATCTTGAAACTCTCAAGCACTCGAAGGCTATGGACCATAGGGACATGGATGCGGTCTTAGTCCCGTTGCTGGTGGTAACTGACGCCCACATGGAGGTGTAATACCCCCAACGTCACGCCAATCCATACGATCAGGCAGACGAGTCCGCACGGGGTACAAATCCCGCATATCCAGGTATCCAGCGTGCACGGCAGGTGCAAGCCGTGTCAAAGTAGTCCAGTGGGCGGGTCGAGTGTTATAAAGCTCCATCCGGAGGGCACGGACCTCACGGTCCCTATCCTCCAGCATCTGAGTGGTAGTCTGAAGCAAGGGCTCCTCATGAGCGACATCAGTATACAGACCGGTGTAGTAGCCTTCCTCTCCAGGAAGTGAGGCTGGCATGTAACAGAACTCAGTGTTCAGCAGCAGGGCATGCCTAGCCCGGATGATGGTCATCATCGAGTAAGCGGCATCCTGCACTGCCATCTCGATGCTAACCCCAAGTCCATAAGACCAATGGATGGGGTCGGTAGCTCCGGGATATGAGGGGTATATCCGAACGGTGCAGAAATACTGACTCTGGCTGAAATCCCGGTACTACTCCTCCACAGTGTACTCAGGATACCAACGGTAGCCGGTCTCAGTCAACACATGGACTAGCATGGCCGTGTGACCTGGCACATTAATGCACCGAGTCAAACGGACCACCTGGTGAGGTGTGCGATCAGACATCTGAAACACGGAATAATGCAAAGGCTTTAGAATTTCTGGAAGAAATCGGGCAGCATAACAACTGCAAATGCTCAAAAAAGATTTGAGACATCATACAAATGATAGCATAGCCACTCAACAATATCATATCAAGGTTTCGGGTCCAACTAATCATCATACTAGGAGGGTAGAAACTGAACTGAGGCTTGAAACCAACAATCCTAAGAGTCTACGGATTAGTAACACGTGAACCTAGTAAAGATGAGAGGCCTAGTCTTAAACCCCCGTAGAGAGAATAGGCTGACTCAGATCAGAAGGGCATAAGGTAAAGAAGTAAAAAGAGCCTTATGTTCCCTTCCACAATCAATTCCCCTACATACAACTAAGAATTTTCTAGACTCAACATCGACCAGTTTGGCTTGAGAAACCTACAGGCAGTCCGGCTCCGATCCTAAGACACACTGATCTAGCTTGTAACACATCATATCACTTTGCGGCCTCACGCACGGTATCCCCACGGGTGCCACCTTACCTGGCCCGGGACCGTTTGCGCATTTTGGCACACGTATATGATAGTGTCACTAGCATCCATATGACAGAGAACCCGGGCCGACATGGCTAGTTATAAACCAAAAGTGGCACTAAATTACAGAGACAGGCATCCATGACCCAGCAACGAACGTGTCGGTCATCAACGTATGAACCCAAGTCGTAGCCAGCTACATGGACTTAAAGGAACAACGCGTGACATTTCCCCTAAGGGACAGACACAGGAATGAAGAAGGACACATGCCGGCCAGCCTACGTGTTCCGGAGCAATAGCAAGCTACCAAGGCTCAGTGGAAGCACTAGGAGACATTTCCCTGTAAGATAGGCTACCAAAGGTAAACAACTAGGTGTCGGATCCCACACATACCAAGCATTTCAATCATACACACAATATGCTCAATATGTGCAAATACAACATTGCATCACAACAGAACTCTATGACTCAAAGTACTTTATTTAAGAGGATTCGAAGAGCCATACATAACATATCCATACAGGTCGGGGTCACATGACCCAACACTCGAGTCATACAATCATACAAGCACAAGCGGAAGCTAACATGTCTGAGTACAGACAACTTGGAAATAAAACAGGCTTGGTGTAGCCTGACTATCTACAAGGCCCTTCACAAGCTCAGGATCTCTGTCTGGGTAGGAAGCTACTCGTCAATGTCAACGTCTATGTAAAACCCATCAGAAGGGGCAGAGTTCTCCTCTGCAATAGTTATTAAGCAAAAATGAGTACAAAAGTACTCAGCAAGACTTACAACAGAACCTATCATACATGCATCATTATCAACAAGGGTAGTGGAGTTCATTGCAGCAAGCCAGCTTTGACTCTTGGCTAACCTATACTACGACTCTCAGCAGATTGCAAGATAAGACTACATACATGAGTCCTCTACTCACCACAACGATACACTACCGTGGATCCTCTTCCGTCATCCTACGGAAGGGCCATCCACGGCACTCACACTTGTCTTGAGGCTTTTAGTAGTATCCATCAACTTGTCTATGAACTGTATAAGTAACCAAGTGGTCCGTACCGCGAACAACGGCTATTCGAATATATTGGTAACCCTGCAGGGGTGTACTTCTTCACACACGCTCCCACCACTTATCGCCGTTTACTCGACATGTACTTGACAACCTTCCAGCGGAAGCCCAGCGAGGGTGTCGGCCACGACCTGACTAACTACACAAGTCCCTAGTCCAAGTTTATCGCCTATTTGGGTTCCATCCATGGGGAGATCCGGCCGGGGTGTCGCTCACGGCCCCAAACGATGTGTACAGAGTTCTCGAGTCACCAAACGGGCGACCGGTACACCGTGCCATGTACCTGCCGCATCACAGCCCACCCCGAGGGTCAGCGCTGTGCACGACCACCAGTAAACTACAAACACCAGAAACTAGTTGCAACTCCTGGACAGAGGACAAGGGCAGTTAATAAGTCGAGAGAGTCAATTAAGGATCCCAATTTGTGGTAGTAGCTGAAACTTGAATCACACATACAGATCTCGGGTCCTATGGACGGTCCCAATGAAACAACCCACCATGTACTCCTACATGGCCTTTCATCGATACCTTTACCAAACATGTTCCACACTTCCCTCTCTTTATCGAGTATGATCATTTCACTCTGATCCATCACCCAGATGAACCAGACCTGACACAAATCTAAGCATAGCAGGCAACATAAACAAATAGCATGGTGGAACACAAATCATATGGCTCAATCAACTCCTACACATGCTAGTGGGTTTCAACTATTTACTATGGCAATGACAGGTCATGCAAAGGAATAGGGTGCAACTACCGCAGCTAGTAGCAGTTCACACGCTGTTGCCCTAATGCAGTAAAAGAGAGCAGGAGCGAGAAGATGGGTTTGTATCGGAATGATCAATGGTTGCTTGCCTAACAGATTGGTTGTCGGGTACTGCTCTTCAGTTGGATACGCAGAAGTATCCTAGGGAGTAGGACCTACCACGGAGAACACCGACGATACAATCAATATACAAAAAAATGCAACAATATGATGCATGCTCATGACATGGCAGGATGAATGTGTTTTGGGCTAATGCATCTATAAACAGAAAGGTTTGAGCTCATTTGAATCAAAGATTCAAATTTATACCCAAACTATTATTTATTAAAGTGCGTTATCATGTTTTAATGTGAACAGCAAGGTTAACTTGCTCAAACATGCATGAAACCAGTGCCATTGGAAAGATTGGATTTTTTTATCAATTTTCATATATAAATCTTTTCCATCTCAGCTACTGTTGAATTTGATTTTTTGAAGTTTAAAGCATTTTCTGGAATTTTCTGAATTATTTTAAATCAATTAATCCCAGAAAAGCATTTACTACGTCAGCATGGCATCATGCTGACATCAGCAAGTCAATAGGGCGGCCCAGGTCAAACCTGACCAGTGTGACCCACTGGTCAGTGTCACAGTTAGTTAACTGACTAATTAGGATTAGTTTAGGCACTAACCTAGGTTTGACTAACAGGCAGGGCCCACATGTCAGTGACCCAGGGGAGTCAAACCCCTGGTCAAACTGGGTCAAACCTGACCAGTGTGACCCACTGGTCAGTGTCACAGTTAGTTAACCCAGGCGAGGCCAGACGCGGCGGTGAGGTGCGGAATTCGTGCTCCGGCGACCAAATCGACGGCGGAGCACGTCTACGTGTTGCTGGTGAAGTGCCGCATCGAGTGGTGGTGGTTGGCCTGGGGGTCACCGGAAACAACGCCGACGACGATTCCAGTGGCTACCGGAGCTCGGTTGAGCTCGGGCTAGTCACTAGAGGGCACGGCGAGGCTCGTGGTGAGGTGCTCTAGACTTCTGGAGGTGCGGTGAAGCTATTGGACAGGGTGGCGCGGCCGTTGGGTGGCCGGAGCCTCGTCGGCGACGAGCTCCGCGGTGGCGCGTGCAGGTGAGCTTGGTGCAATCGGTACAGGGCTCGAGGGGGGAACAGAGAGGATGGGGAGGTAGCTGGGCTCACGGTGGTCGCGTTGGAGTTGACGGCGAGGTCGGGGACGAGCTGCTGCGACGGTGAGGTCGCCGGCGATCTCGACCGCCGAACGGGGGAGAAGTGCTCGGGGACGGCGTGTTGGAGCTTCCTGCGATGCGTGGCTCGTCGGGGAGGCGTTGCAGACGGTGGCGGAGCTCGGGGACACGTCGGCGAGGCGAGGGGGCTCGGTGGCTGCGGTTATGGCGGCAGGACGGCGGCGGCTGCGTCGGGCATGGCGAGGAGATGGCGAAGGAGAGAGGAAGGGGGAGAAGTGAGGCGTCCAGGGCATTCGGGCGACGACGTGGAGGCGAACCAGGCGTCGTGGAGGCGGGGAATTGAAGCAGGGCGGCGGGCAGCTGTGTGGCGACCGCAGGCTCGCCGACGTGCTCCTCTGTGCCTGCCTGGCCAGAGGAAGCAGCTGCGTGGAGCGGCTGCTGGGCTGGGCCGGCCAGGTGGGCCGGTCTGGTAAGTCCCTCTCTCTCCTCTCTTTTCTATTTTGTTTCTATTTGTTTTCTTTTTCAATTTTGTTGAATTAATAAAAATGCTAGAACATTTTTATAAATCATGAAACTAGTCATGCCCACTGTATATAATATGAACATCATCGAACATTTTAGTTTATGATTATTTGGGCACCTAAAATATTTTATAGCATTTAAATGCCCAAATGCAATTACAATATGAATTAATCCAGAGACCTTTGGATGTCCTAGAAAATTGTGCACCGTTTTTGGCAGAGGTTTAAAACCAAGGCAAAGATGATGAACATTTTTGAAGGGCATTTTGGGTACATTGGAAAAGATTTTATTAAACCCTAGTTGTTAGAAGTGGGGTCTTGGGGTTTCTGTCATTCCCATTTCAAGTTTCTGTAGAAAGTAAACATGATGCACACTCTAACTAGTCCTAATGCAAGCACTGACTAGGGATGTGACACGGGCGCCAGTCGCCGACCTGGGCTGCCGCGGCATGCCAAGTGCTCGACACGGGCGTGGCCGCGATGATGATGGAGATGCTGGCCGCGGCAGCCGCCGCACCTGGAAAGACGCCCTGCTACGACGCGGTCGTGCTCCAGCCCATCGGCCACCGGCGCCGGCTCCGCATCAACGCAGCCGCTCACCCCCTCCCCGGCGCCACTCCAAGGGCACGCACACTCATCGCCATGGCGACCAAAGGCCTCAGGTTGGGACGGCGCACCCCTCCCAGCATCGTCAGTCCCCTGCACTGCCAACACCTCCGCCTAGAGGGGAAATCGACGCACCAAGGAACAGTGGCAAGGACCCCGTGGACGAGTTCTTCAGGGCAGCAAAACGGCCTACGGTAGCCTCGGTCATCGTCGATAACATGGAGGCAGACGTTCAAGCTGCTGCAGATGCCATGGTGGCCGCCCCCCTTCATTTCGACAAGGGGCAGAAGATGGAGGCTACAGCGCTGGAGCTACAGCCTGACGCATTCAGGCCGACACTGGCTGCACCAACCTCCACCACGGGCCAATTCAATCGCAAAACACACACGGCGGCCTGCACTTTGGAGGTGCAGCTGGGCGCGGTGACCAGCCGCGTCTGTCAGCTGGAGATCGCCGGCGCAGAAGATGAACAAGTCGAGCCGCGCCGCCTCTTCCACAGCAAAACTCCTCCGCTGCTAACCTCCTCACCAGCCCGCCGTCCATCAGCCCCCCAAGGAGTCGCGCCACCCCGACACCAACTCGTCACAGTGCACGCCAGGCTGCCCACCCAACCTCCGTGCTGGTGGCCCAATGTGCTTCCCTCCGCATCGTCAAGGAACTGGGGCTGCTTGGGCCAAAAGAGAAGATGACGGCGGAGGTCGCCGCTGCCCTGCTACGACGTTTTGAGGAACTGCTCACTGATGTTGACATCGCGGTCATCGCCAAGCTGATGCGTCTGGACGCGGACGCCCTGAAGATCGCGGCTGGCATGGCTGGCCCCGATGGAGCCGCCGAGGAGGCCGTAGTTTAGCTATGTTAGTCCTTTTTACTACCCCGCTCCGGTGGCGGCCGATGTCGTGTCTGTTTAAGTTAGGTTTTCTTCAAATCTATATTGCTAGGAGGTGGCTAGCTCGATGCCGGCGTGTCTTGGGGCCTATTGGTGGATGCCGACGTGCCAATGTCAGCAAGGTGGTGTATTGCATGGGCCTCAGGCCAGTTAGTATTTCCAGTTACCGGAGCTACACAAGTTTCCCCCATGAATGACAAGCTCATACCGATCATGTGCTGGAACGTGTGTGGGCTAAACCACCCTGCAAAGCGCGCCTCCGTTCGTGAGATAGCCACAGCAAATCAAATAGTGATCCTGTGTTTGCAAGAAACAAAGATAGATGCATGGTCTCCTAGTCTAGTCCGAGAAATTTGCGGACCAACGTTGACTGATTGCATCGCCCTACCGGCCATTGGTGCTAGTGGCGGTGCAGCAATCCTCTGGAACAAAGAAGTCGCCACTGTCACCTCCCACGCCATTGGAGCCTTTGCCATCACGGCAAAGGTAACCATTCTTGGCCAACCACATAGCTTCTGGCTCTCCTCTGTCTACGGACCTGCTGATGATGCAAGAAAGGATAGTTTCCCCCTCGAGCTTAGCCGCACAGCTCCTCCCAGCTCTGACCCTTGGCTGATCAATGGAGATTTCAACCTCATCTACGAGGCACGCGACAAAAACAAACTTAATCTTAACCGTAGGCTTATGCGTAGATTTAGGTCGGCCATCGATGCAGCTGGGCTAAAAGAGATAAAATGCAAAAAATCGTCGATTCACTTGGAGCAATGAACGTCAAGACCCCACGCTTTTTAGTATAGATAAATTTTTCTGCAACCAAGCCTGGGAATCCCTATTTCCCAGTTTTGCAGTGATGGCGACATCTACGGCTACATCCGATCACTGCCCTCTGATCATAGCTGACACAAGTGCACCGCCGCGCCATGCGAGTTTCAGATCCGAAAGTTTCTGGCCTCGCTTCCCCCATTTCCATGCAACGGTGGCGTACACATGGAATAGGCCGGTGCAATCCCCATGCGCTTTCCAACGCCTGCACACAAAGCTGGTGCGCATAGCGCACCACCTGAAGATCTGGAGCAAGGAACATTTTAGCGATGCGAAGCTGCAGTTCCCCATAGCTGCAGAGATTGTGCTACAGTTGGATGTGGCGCTAGAGAGGCGGCGTCTGTCTGACGGCGAGTTTAACCTCCGAAAGCTTCTGAAGCTACGCCTCTTGGGGCTGGCGGCGATCGACCGTGCCATAAAACACCAGGTGTTGTGGAATTGTCACGGCAGATGTCTGGATTAATGGACTTTAGGTGTGGAGCCGCGCATCTATGTAGTAGCTTGAGAGGGGTTGAGCGGAATCGAGAGACGCGATGCAAGACAAGGGTTTAGACAGCTTCGGGCCCCGGGAAACATCAGCCGGTAATAACCCTATGTGTTGTTTTAGGCTTGGTCTCATTATGATCCTTGTGGTGTCGCCGGTAAACCGGCTCTTTGTGTCTAGCCCTAGAAACTTGTGAGAACTTGTCTAAACTCCTCCCTCTTTAGGGAGCCCTGCCCCTCCTTATATATGTTGAGGGGGCGGGTTACATGACTAGTCCTAGTAGGACTAGGATTGATCTATTACAAGGAGTCCTAGTCTTGCTTCCTTTGTAGGATAATATTCCTTATGCTTTCTTTATAAACCGGCCCACCATACATGAACCGGCCTTCTGGGCCTTGGGCCTTGTCATCCATGATCCGCCTGCCGGGTTACCAGTAAATTGCCAAGTGTAAACCGTCTTATGTAAAACGCCAAGTCCGGCCGGGTTATAATTCCGGCCGGTTTATACCGCGGGGTATATCCCCGACATTAGCCCCTAGTTTAGCTTGGATTTATTCATGGTAAACTTATGCTGCAAAATAACCACAAGAACAAATTTGATAGGTTGTGCTCCGGGTTAAGAATTCTTGTAAACCGGCATCTGACCATCCTTAAGTCCTTGTCCTTTCCTTCTTCTAGAAAATCCGGGTCAATAGACCAGCTCCATAATCAACTTGCTTGCATAAGAAATATTGTAAATCCAGAATCCATTTGAATCAGCCTTTCAATGCTCTTACTTGACAAAAATATTGATCTTCAAATATTCAATTGATATCCAACCGGTTTGGAAATGTAGAACTTGTCGGTTTATGATTACCACCATTGTCGGGTTATAAAAATTGATAATTCTGGGTCATGACTGTTTATAAATGCCGGGCTATGATTGTTTGCCAACGCCGGGTCACACAATTAATCTTCCTGATTTGCTAGAACTGAGAATTTGAAGATATTCCTCGTTTATATGCATATTACCTGTAGCCCCCAAGTCTTAAGAGGAGAACATAGTGATAGCTTAAGACTTGTTTCAATATAAATCTTGCAATCTTGAAGAAATCCGGATTGTTCATCCCAATCACTATGAAACTGAATATTCCATATTATGTAGCCCCCAAGTGCCGGGTCATTATGCAATAATGAGCAGGGACTTTGAAAATACGATCATGTAAACTTTGAACAGCAACATGTAGCCCCCAAGTGCCGGGTCATTATGCAATAATGAGCAGGGACTTTGAAAATATAATTATTGAAAATAACATTATGTAATGTAACTTCCATCGTGGGGTTTGAAACCACGTCCACAAGGTTAAGAGCTTTGAGCTTTACCAACTGAGCAGTGGACCCTTCAATATAATGGATTAATACTTGTGTACCTTGAATTGTTGACAGGAGCTATTGGTAGCCCCCAAGGGCCGGCTCAATATGATGTGATGAGTCGGGTCTTCAATAAGGTGAGCAAAAAATGACTTTGCATTAGCCCCCAAGTGTCATGGTGCATGCTTGCAGCGACATGAGACTTGCGTATTTGATATAATCTCAATCTGAATAATGTAGCCCCCAAGTGCCGGGTTGTAAGCCTGCTGCGACTCGGGACTATTCCTTTATAGAATAAATCACACCCATTGATGAAATAATATCCATTGCGCTTAAAGCGACTTTGAAAACCTCAATCATAATATTGATAACCATAGTAAAAATCCAGCCATGTTGGCTATTAAAGGTTTGAATAATATAATCCGGTTTGAAAACAGGTTCCAGTGATGTTTGATCACAATCAGGCCGGGTTAATACCGGTCATTATCTTATCTCATACTGGCGACTTATAGTCAAAAGCCAGGCCGGTTTAATGAACACCGGTCATTATCTTATCTCATACTGGCAACTTATAGTCAAAGCCAGGCCGGTTTAATAAACACCGGTCATTATATTACCTGTGATCAAGTGTACCTGACGTCCTTAATCCGGTAGGCATAATTGAATGTGTAGATTCTGATGAGGCTCTTGGCTCTCTTGGCGTTTGCCCAATGATTGTTCCGGGTTATGATAACCACAGGTTTAAATCATGATGGTGTTCTATGACCCAGACTTTGTAAAACACGTGGTCAACTTTGACGTTGCCCGGTTCCGATTCAAAAAACCATAGAAAACTTTGAAAAATCACAAAACACAAAACACTGTTTGCAAATAAGACCATGTAGTCGAGGCTTTTTGCGAGCTGCCAGGCTCCATATGTGTCAATCAATGGGTGCGACCCAAAGGGCTATGATTTTTTTTCTTTTGCCATCAAAGGATGTACTCCAAGGGGCAAGAACTGTTTCTTTTGCCATCAAAGGATGTACTCCAAGGGACAAGAACATATTTTCTTTTGCCATCAAAGGATGTATCAACCAAGGGGCAAGAATTTTTGCATTTGCCATCAAAGGAAGTACTCCAAGGGACAAGAACATTTTCTTTTGCCATCAAAGGAAGTATCAACCAAGGGGCAAGAAGTTTTGCATTTGCCATCAAAGGAAGTACCCCTAGGGACAAGAACATTTTTTTCTTTTGCCATCAAAGGAAGTATCAACCAAGGGGCAAGAA
>LR738710.1:476706452-476928609 GCA_902687465.1 Secale cereale | reverse complement strand
GTACCCCTAGGGACAAGAACATTTTTTTCTTTTGCCATCAAAGGAAGTATCAACCAAGGGGCAATAATTTTTGCATTTGCCATCAAAGGAAGTACCCCTAGGGACAAGAACATTTTCTTTTGCCATCAAAGGAAGTATCAACCAAGGGGCAAGAATTTTTGCATTTGCCATCAAAGGAAGTACCCCTAGGGACAAGAACATTTTCTTTTGCCATCAAAGGAAGTATCAACCAAGGGGCAAGAATTTTTGCATTTGCCATCAAAGGAAGTACGCCTAGGGACAAGAACATTTTTCTTTTTGGGGTCCGTCGCCCTCTAGTGACCGCGGAGGTAGGGTACCTATAAGAGAGTTGCGCTTGTATGGCAGGTCCTGTTTGGTCCCTTATAGAATTATCCTGCATATCAAAATAGATAGATCAAAGCATTTTGTTTTCTTGATGAAAATGATATATATCAAGAGAAATAAACTTTGGATGGATATCACCTGAGTGAATTTGGACCTTATGATCCTCATCGGTGTCTGTTTAGTCAAACCGGTATGTCGAATAGACCGGTTCGCTTGGCGGACCGTAAGACGACCGCAGCATCAGAGGCAGCACAGACACATGAATCGGCCGCGGTATTGTAAGCCGGCGGAAATGAGCAAGTTATCCTCCGTGTTGTAAACCGGTGCGGACGCGTGAACCGGCCGTCCGTTCAACGGGTAGTGTGACACAGAGGAAACGCCGTTTGTAGAATATTGCCAGCACGTGCTTTATTCCCGCAATAGAATAATAATTTCCCCTGTATATAAAAATACCAATAGGGCAGTATAATGGTGCTCATAGGAAAAAATGTCTTGATAAAATATATAGGAGGGATAACACCTGATTTGCTTGAACAACAGATGGGTCGGCCGGCGTCGGTAAGCTAATTATCCACCTCATTGTAAGCCGGCGTGGTCGCGAAAGATGGTCACGGCGTTGTAAACCGGCGTGGTCGCAAGAGACGGCCACAACACTGTAAGCCGGTGCGGGAGCCCGTTGAGTAACGACGACCACTTGTGCAGAATGATGTTGGCGTGCCTCCATTTCCACGGCATAATATCACTTTGTAATGAAAAAATTTCCTGCGTATAAAATACAGCATGGCAAGGTATTTTTGCTCGGATGAATTAATATGTATTAAAAAATAAATAGGATAGATATCACCTGATTCGTATGGAGAACAGATGAGCCGGCCGCGTATTGATGTAAACGCAGCAACGGGGGTAGTGACTCGCACATGTATCCTGCTGGACCGGTTTATGAGGACGGGTGCGGCACCGGCGTGTTAATGTAGACCGGACCATGGAAGCGGTGGCGTGCGCACATCCATTGGCAAGGGAGTCGGCCGCGGCGTTGGAGACCAGCGCGCGTGGGCGCAGACACACGAGTCGGCCGGCGCGTTTGATGTAAACCGGACCGCGACACGTATGTTCGTGAAGCCGCGCGGCACAACCGAACATGCATCCGTGGTATAACATCACCCCTTTTTCTTTTAATAGTCAACCTGTGTAAAAAATACTACAAGCCAGAGTAATTTTTGTCGGATAAATTAATATGTGCTAAAAATACTGAGAATAGATAGCACCTGATATATTTTTCGGATCAATATGGACACCCATACTTGACCTTGTAGTCTCGTTTGTTTATTCCAGCCTTTCAACGGAAACTGACTTACTTTCGGCAGTTGATGTACAAGTTTGTCTCGGGACTTGATTTTGCTAGCTGCAATTTGATGGTAGTGGCTCGTGATGTAGTATTGGCCAATTTCACATACAGTGTACCAGTAGTGCTCCAAACTAACAATTTCCTTGGAACTTGTGCCTTCAAGTGGAGACGCAGCAACGTAAATACGGTGCTTGTGAATTGAACTTGCTCTTGGAGTCTCTGGACTTCCGTCGGGTACGTAACAGAAGCCAGATTGTCTGTTGGGACTCAGTCAAACACAGAGGCGGCTGATTTTTGTCTCAGCTCGTGGTGTATTTTTATCACCGCAATTGCAGCCCTTACTGCATTCCCAGCCTGGCACAATCTCAGCTCTTTCCAGAGACTAACTTCCAGCTGCTAAAAAGTTTGTCGCCTGGGTGAGCGAACCACCACGCTTCTAGCCAGGCGGGTTTGACAATGCAGGGCTGATTCAGAAGCGGAGGCGAGGCCATAGAAAAGAACAGTTGTAGCCGCGGCTATGAAGATGCGCGTCGACTTGGCCACGACTGTGTGAAACTGCACAATTCTGAAGAACCAACGACAACAGCTGTGAAATATTGTTGAGCTTTCTTGTGTGACTTGCAGTCGGAACAACGCTTATAACTGAATCTCCCATCTAACAGACCATCTTGCATGGCGTCCATCTGGTGAAGGTGTAGGGGTTGACTCAGACTTGCAGGGTCGCGTGCGGACGGTTCGGAGGCGGAAAACGGCGGCGACTCGGCTCGCCGGCTCGACGGAGAGCAACAACTTGGCCGCAGAGTCACGCAACCAGCAGCGAAGAAGTCTGTATCCATCCCCCGTCCAGCGATGGTCTTAGCGTTTCACAACGAGGCAGCGGCGGAAGCAGCCAACACAGGCGGCTCAAGGTCAGGGGCAGTTTTACAGCCGGTTTAAGGCAGAGGCAACACCCTGGTGATTCGGCGGATTGAGGCTGCGGCGACGGGGCGCGGTTGAAGCGCGGCGACCCCCTGGCGTGGCAGCGACGGCGGAAGTGTGATGGCGATTCTGATCAGCGACGGCTCAAGGTGAGGTCGCGCGGGGGTGATGGCAGTAGCAGTGCAGCGCCGGCGCGCGACGGCGGGTTATCCATCTCCTCGGACCAGTCGTAGTCGTGACTGAGGTGGGCCGGCCGGCACGGCGGGTTTTGAAGCGAAGGCAGCACGGAAATCACGGGAGGTCACAACGGAGCGGAGGCGGGGTCAACTTAGGACCGGCTTGAAGCTGGTTGAAGTGACAGAGACCACGGTGGTAGGAACGAAGCGACGGTTTGGCATCCGGCGGCCGTTTGATCGGTTTAGAGCAGCCTAGAACGGACACGACACAGTCAAGGCAGGTTTCCTCCTCCGAGTCGTGGTAGTTCTCGACAAATCCATCCCTGTATCGGGTCGTGGTCCTTCTCTAATTCATAAACTTGATAGCTTTTGCACACACGGGGGTCAAACTCCGTAGCCTCACCTGACGAATATGATGAAGTACTAGTACTTGATAATTAGTATGGGCTAGCTGACTAGCTCGGTCTCCACGCGGACGATTCGATGATTCTGACGGATTTTGTTATGTGCGCTGCAGCGGCGTCGCCTCTGCTTGTCCAACAGTCTTCGCCTTCTAACCCGCAAACAATAGTCATATATGACTTTCTCGGGAGCAGCAGACGACAACTTGGCGGAACGGCTGGTGCCTGGACGCATTAGAATTTTGTCCATCCCGACAATGTGCAGTAGCAGTCGGAAAAATTGATCTCCTCTCGGTTTCGACTTGTAAAGGCGGCGGCTCGGCGCAACCCTAAATTTTCTTTTTCGACTTCAATCTCATGGACTGTAAAATCTTCATCTGGAAAATTGCAAACTTCTCGACCCTAATTAAGATCCCTCCAAGAACTCAACACCACCATGCGCCGGCCCCACGGTGGGCGCCAACTGTCATGGAATTGTCACGGCAGATGTCCGGATGAACGGACTTTAGGTGTGGAGTCGCGCATCTATGTAGTAGCTTGAGAGGCATTGAGCGGAATCGAGAGACGCGATGCAAGACAAGGGTTTAGACAGCTTCGGGCCCCGGGAAACATCAGCCGGTAATAACCCTACGTGCTGTTTGAGGCTAGGTCTCATTATGATCCTTGTGGTGTCGCCGGTAAACCGGCTCTTTGTGTCTAGCCCTAGAAACTTGTGAGAACTTGTCTAAACTCCTCCCTCTTTGGGGAGCCCTGCCCCTCCTTATATATGTTGAGGGGGCGGGTTACATGACTAGTCCTAGTAGTACTAGGATTGATCTATTACAAGGAGTCCTAGTCTTGCTTCCTTTGTAGGATAATATTCCTTATGCTTTCTTTATAAACCGGCCCACCATACATGAACCGGCCTTCTGGGCCTTGGGCTTTGTCATCCATAATCCGCCTGCCGGGTTACCAGTAAATTGCCAAGTGTAAACCGTCTTAAGTAAAACGCCAAGTCCGGCCGGGTTATAATTCCGGCCGGATTATACTGCAGGGTATATCCCCGACACCAGGCATCTCGCCTGACCTGGCTCCGTGCGGGCGATGCGGGAACAAAAATTTTCCATGCAAAGATGAGATCACGCAGAAGGAAAAACCACATCCACAGCTTAAAGGTGGGCGACGTGATTGTCACAGCACACGAAGAGAAACAAGCAGCCATATATCACCATTTCCACGACAATATTGGGACGAAGACGCCAAGATTGACTGGCATCAACTGGCAGTTACTGCAAATGCCAATGATCCAAGCTGCCGGCCTTGACAACCCTTTTTCTGGAGAGTAGATCTGGCAGGCCATCAAATCATCGCCATTAGAAAAAGCACCTGGCCCCGAGAACCTGCTGGCCCCTGATCAAGACGGATGTCTTACAAGCTTTCAACAAGTTCTACCATCTTGCTGGGAGAGGTTTCAGCAACCTAAACACTGCCATTGTAGCTCTCGTCCCAAAAAAAGATGGCGCAGAAGCAATTCAAGACTTCAGACCAATTAGCCCGATCCACTCAATTTCTAAGCTGATTGCCAAGGTGCTCTCCATAAGATTATCCTCGGTGATCCATCATATAATCTCGCCGGCCCGGTCTGCCTTCTTGAAGTCCAGAAGCACACAGGATAGCTTCCTTTTCGTTCAAAATGCCATTAGATATCTTCATAGGAAAAAGATGTCGGCCCTACTGTTTAAATTAGATATAGCTCGGGCTTTCGACAACGTCTCCTGGGAGTACTTGCTAGAACTGCTGCAAGTGCTTGGCTTCTCTGCGCGATGGTGCGACTGGGTTGCACTGCTCCTCGCCATGGCATCATCATCTTCCTTACTGAATGGCACTAAAGGAAAGAACATTCGACACTGCAAGGGGCTGAGACAGGGCGACTCGCTTTCGCCACTTCTCTTCATCATCGCCATTGACCCCCTTCACAGATTGCTTCAGCAGGCAACTGAGCTAGAGCTGCTCGCCCCCATGCCTGGCAGAGACATCCCCCTCCGAGTCAGCCTCTACGCTGATGATGCTGTAATCTTCGCCAACCCAGAGAAAGTAGAGGTCGACGCCCTGCAGGACATTCTTCGTGACTTTGGCCATGCAACTGGGTTGCAAGTAAACCTCTCCAAGTCAATAGTTACTCCCATCCGCTGTGAAGAAATCAACTTGCAAGACATCTTGGGCAATTTCGGGGGGGCAACCATGGGTTTCCCTCTAAGGTACCTCGGCCTCCCACTAACCCTCTCCAGGCTGCCCCTTGTCCACATCCAGTTCATCCTTGATCGGATCAGGGCAAGGCTTGTGGGATGGAAGGGCAGGCTCATGACCATCGCTGGCAGAAGGGTGTTGGTCCGCAGCATGCTCACGGCGCTGCCAACCTACGCCCTTTCCGTGCTCCGGGCGCCAAGGAAATTTCTTGCTGAGGTCGACAAAGTTCGACGAAGATTCCTATGGGCGCAAGAAGAAGAACTCACTGGAGGTAAATGCAAAGTCACCTGGCCAGTGGTTTGCACTCCTACTAATAATGGTGGATTAGAAATCTTAGACCTCAACCGCTTCATTAGAGCACTCAGACTTCGATGGCTATGGCTGTCCTGGACAAGTGCCAACAGACCTTGGTTAGGCATGCCACTGCCATGCGACGAGGAAGACCAAGCTCTGTTCAACGCCTCCACCTTGGTCACGATAGGCAACGGCGAGATGGCCTCCTTCTGGCACTGCTCATGGACTGGTTCGGGAATCCTCAAGACAGCTTTCCCTGCCCTTTTCAGGCACTCAAGAAGAAAAAACAGACCAGTCAAGCAAGCCATGACAAATGACACATGGTTGCAAGACCTTGCCCATGGAGACACTCAAGCCATTTGGGCTGATGTAGTTAGATTGCACACATGGCTGCGAACCACTGACCTTCGTCTTCAACCCCATGTTAGAGACACAATCATATGGAAGCATGAAACATCAGGAATATACACTGCTAACTCTGCATATAAGGCTCAGTTTCATGGCCTCATCAGGTCGGATGTCCAGAAGATGATCTGGAACACTTGGGCACCTGCCAAGCTGAAGGTCTTCACCTGGCTGCTTCTCAAAAACAGATTATGGCGCAATGACCGCCTCCAACGTAGGGGATGGCCCAATGGGTACTTCTGCCAGCTGTGTGTCCAAAATTTAGAAATCTCCATGCATTTGTTCTGGCAATGCCCGCTGTCTCTCGCGGTCTAGGAAAACGTGGCGGCTGGCTATGGCTGCAGCACACTACACCCGTCGCAATGGCAGAGCAAGGCCAAGCCGACGACCATCATTGCTGAAATGATTGGTACGGCGCGACCTGAGCACAAGAAGGCCATCAAGACAGCCATCATCCTCATCCTCTCGGAACTTTGGAAGGCAAGGAACGACGCCACTTTCAGAGGCAAGGTGGCAACGCAGTCGAGCATCTGTGCCGCCATTCGGCGCACTCTTGATCTTTGGCGCCAAGCGGGAGCAACATTTTTGGAGCACCCTTTCTGGGACCCTCCCTGAAAGTGTCACCATAGTTACAAAGTTGCATAAGTTTTGTATTTTTGCTTTTCCTGGATACAAACCCGCCCCTTTGTTTTCTACCATCTGCTCCCTGCTATCAATCACTGCAAGCCAGCAATCTGCTGGATCTTTCAAAAAAAATTACCGTTGCCGCTGACTACTTCACCTCTGCTATGGCTTGCTTCATCCTCGTCACTGCCAGTCTCGAGGCCGATTACCGCCCCGGGCCTCGCGCTTCAAGCCGCCCGCATTCGCCTCCACAAACGAGGTCTTCGGCCATGACCCACCAACCTGCTGGCTCTGCCTTGTGCCGCCCTCACCACAAGATCGTTACTGCCTTCGCGTGCACATGCGTCCACGCATGCTCTGCAGGTGGATCAAGTCCCCAGGAAACAATTTTTTGTTGCTGCTACTCGGCGCGTGAAGAGAACCAGACGCAAAACATTGATCCGTTCAAGTACTGTTTCAAGTTTCAACTAGTACTTCTCACGTGTACCGAAGCAACTACTAGTACTCTACTCACGTGGAGGCCAAGGCTGATCTAAAAATCATATTCTTTTCTTAGTTGATACCCATGACGTCCTATCAGTTTATCGACTCATGACATCCATGAAGTATGATCTTCCGTTGCTGGACCGTGACACAAGGTTTACACTATGGCAAGTCAAGATGTGGGTGTTGTTGGCACAAGCCGATTATGATGATGTACTGGATAGTTTTGAAAGCAGCACTATGCATTATCCAGCGCCGGCATCTGTGTTCATCCGACAAAAAATACCAGGTGTTATTTTTCCAATGTATTTTCAGTACGTATTAATTCATCCGATCAAAACTACTTGGCCCTACTGTATTTTATATGCAAGAGAATTATTTATTACAAGGTGGTATTATACCGCGGAGATGGAGGCACGCCAACATCATTCGGCACAGGTGGTCGTCGTTACTCAATGGACTTCCGCACCGGCTTACAACGACGTGGCCGTCTCTCGCGACCGCGCCAGTTTACAACGCCGTAGCTGTCTTTCGCGACCACGCTGGTTTACAACGCGGAGGACAACTTGCTCGTCTACGCCGGCTTACAACACTGCGGCCGACTCATGTGTCTATGCTGCCTCTGATGCTGTGGTCATTTTACTATCTGCCCTGCGGTCTGGCCTACTCCACACGCCGGGTTGGCTAACGAACACCGATGAGGATCATAAGGTCCAAATACTGCAGGTGATATATGTCTAGATTATTTTAAATAGCACGTATCAACTTTTTCCTTTTGAGAACAATTACTCCGGTTTATGATATTATTTATGCAGGACATTTGGTCACTGCAAGAGCGGCAGCGACTCGCCCGCGTCCATACTGCCTCTAATATTGCAGTTGGTTTTTCCGTCCGCCTCCGCGGTTTGGCATATATAAACACAATGTGGCTCGCTTACCCATTCGCATGATTTACCGTGCCGCTTCACCATGGTGGTCAACTGATCGTCAACTCTACGGCGGATAAATACTGGCCTAACATATCAGGTGAAATCCATCTAGTATATTTTTATTATATATTTCTTTCTTTAAAGGAGCGATTACTCCGGCTTGCAAAGTTATCTAAATGCCGGACCCTAAACCACCATATTGGTGCAAATTTAAAGGCCAACTCACCCGTCTGCGCCGATTTACAACGCCGCAGACAACTCACCCATCCGCCCTTGTGGTCGGCTCACCAGACTGCACCGGCTTACAACGCTGTGGCCGACTCATTTATCTATATCGCCTCTAATGTTGCGGTCGTCTTAGCTGTCCGACTATCGCAGCCTGGTCTACATCAACATACTGGGCCACACCTGTCTGCATGAGCTGTTTATTGAGTATGAGCGAGTCATAGCTTGGGTAGCCCGGTTTTCTTTCAACAAAATGGAGCCAAATTATCACATACTATCAACCGCCGTCTGCACTAGGTGGCTCAATGGGTAGGCGCACAAGTCACCGCCACTACAGTTTGGTTAACTTCAAATCGCGAGTTGGAAGGAACAATTGGCCGAGTTGTTGACATGGCTCATACGTGTAATGCCCAGTATGCGACTATGTCTCCTACATGTCGAGGCACGACTTAGAAACATAAGCGCATACTAGAATGATCTCAAGTATGGTATCTTTACACATCTCATGTAAAAGTTCAGGGATGAAATAGAAAAGATAGTTGGCTTACACTCGCCATGTTACACAATGAATACAATTGCATACATCATCCAAATAACATAGGGTATGACTACGGACGTAAATCCAAATGAGAAACATACCAAAAACACAAGCCCATATCCTCCTAGTAAGAACCACAACTGATCGTCGGCATACGAAATATAGTAATGTCAACGATCTTCATCGAACTCCCAGTGAAGTTCTGAACCATCTCCTGCATTGTTCTCAGCGGTACCTGCATCTGGTGTGTGTGTTGAATCTGTGAGCCACAAAGGACTCAGCAATCCCGTTCCCGGGTATCAAAACTACCAAAGCCTTAGGTGTGGAAAGGCTATAAAAGTGGTTGCAGCAAGCACTAAGCACTAGCTTACGAGTTTAGAGCGAGATGAGAACAAGTGCCAACGATCACCAAGTTGATCAAGAAGTGATCCTAATTACTCACGATCAAACATAACCCCACCGTGTTCACTTCCGGAAGCCTTTCGGAAAGAGACCATCACGGTTACCCACACAGGGATTCTTATGAATATGGTGTCAAGTTTTCTACAACCAGATATTAACAAATTCCCATCTGCCACATAACCGTGGGCACGACTTTCGAAAGATCAAACCCTGCAGGGGTGTCCCAACTTAGCCCATCACAAGCTCACGATCCGCGGAGTCGCAACTCCAAAGTGGGAAGACCTGAGTATCCTCGGAATCGCGTGCTCAAGATATTTCGGCAAAGGTAAAACTAATCCAGCAAGACCTCCCTGCTTGCCGACACCCTGATAGTAGCCGCGCGTATCTCGTCTCAGGCCACGACCGGATGGGACATCCTACAGGTAATACCAGATACCTCGGGTTTCCCCGAGGCGGCCCTGCAGTCCGCCCAGTTTGGACCAACACTCATGAGGAGCACTGGCCCGGGTTGTTAATTAAGAACTCGGGTTTGCAATGCCCTATGCAAGTTCTAGTTATTAGGCAAATGTAAAACCAATGTTGGGCCATGCTGGAAAAGCTTTAAACAGAGCGAATTATCAAGGGGGGCCCATAAACCCCAACCGTGTTAGGAACGCAAAATCAAGGAACATAACACCGGTTTATCGGTTCCTAAGGTGGCATGAGTGGAACAAAACACCAAGCAGAAGGCTTAGCCGTCCACCCATTACCAATATGTAGGTGCATTAGTTTAACAGGTATATATATATTGTGTTATCCCAATAACAAGTTCATCCTGGAGCAGTCTTCAAAACTTCACCTGCAACTAACAACACTATAAGAAGGGCTGAGCGATGCGTACTTAGCCAAACAACGGTTTGCTAGGAAGGCGGTTAGAGTGTTTCATGGCAACAATAGGAGGTTGACAAACAGGAATGGGCATCGAGGCATATCTAAAAGAATGAGACAACTAGCATAGGCAAAGATGGAGGTGATATCGAGGAATGGTCATCTTGCCTGTTGAGTCCATGGAGGGATCGTAACCTTGCTCCTCAAACTCAGTCTCGAAAGGAACCTCGAACTCTGAATCGTCACCCGGCTCTAACCAACACAACAATGCAAACACCGGAACAACAATCAATCAACATGCAAGATCACAACACATGTAGGAACACAAGCAAAATGAAAAACAAAACTAATATGGCCACAAGTGGTTATGTAGTTGTTTTAAACAAGCCCGCAACAAGTTTTATAAGTTGTTTAACATGGCAAGGGTGCAACTAGGATCAACAACATCATGCTAGCAATTTAAATGGGCCGGAAAGAACAAACCGCAATTTGCGGAAACTCCCATGTTCATAAAACACAATTAGGACAGATCTAAGAAAGTCATATTTTAAAGTTGTTAAACATGCAAAGTAACAGCACCATCTTAAACTACACATTTTTCCACCCGAAAACCATATAAAGTTTGTCAAATTTGGAGTTGTGGTTATTTAGTTATGAATTTAATAAGTTTGAGCATATTTAAAACTCCAAATAATTTAAACATCAATTTAAACGTTTTTAACATGGCAACAAACTGCATATAAATATTCTACACTAAAAACTAGGCATTTTTCATATATAAAGCATTTTCAACATATGCAAATATTTAAAGATACGAAATTAAAAACAAAAACAGAAAAGAAAAAGGGGTAAACTGACACAATCTGGACCAGCCACACACGCTGACCCGTGGGTCCAGGGAACTGGCGTGGCGGCTGTGTGGGTGCGGAGAGGGGTGTGAGGAGCTGAGAGGCCGACAGGTGGGACCAGCATGTAAGTGGCACAGAAATGGCAAAAATGGGGGTTTATTCCACTGCACCGGCGGGAATCGAACCCTGGTCTGCGCGCTGCGAGGGAGAGGCTTAGGCCACTGAGCTATGCGTGTGCGTCTCACAGGGTAGGGGAACGATGCCTTATGAGTAAACTGGAGATGCAGAAAACAGATGGGAAACGGAGCCGGTCGGAGGAGCTCGTCGGAGCTGCTCTGGCGACCTAAACGGGCGGCGGAGGCATGCGGTGTGCTCCTGGAGGAGTTCCGCACCCTCGATAAGCACTAGCAGGGCCTATTGAGCACTACAACATCGCCGGCGGCAACGAACAAAGGCGGCGGCGACGAGCTACGGTGCGACAGCTGCGGGGCCTAACGGAGCGGCGAGACAACGTAGCACACCCTACACGACACGGCGAAGATGATGGACACCCGCGGAGGAGCTACGATGGTCGGGGCACTCGCCGGAGACGAAGCCCGACGGCAACAAGCTCGGGCGCGCGCGGCGAACGTGGCTAGAGCGTGCAAATGAGGAAGAAAAGGGGTCGGGGAGGCGCGCAAACTCACCACAAGCACGGAGGTGTGCTTGGTTAGATGAGAGGAGGCCAGAGACGGTGGAATCTCGCCGGCGAAGAACGGAGGCCGACGCGGGGGAACTCGACGAGGAGGTAGTCGAACTTGGCGTCCCTTAGGCCGTAGAGGTAGCAGGAGACGTAGTCGACGACGGCGGACTTGACAAACACGATCTCTAGGGCGTAGGTGGCCGGAGAGCACATCAGTGATGAGGTCGAGCACTCTGCTGCGCGTGGGAAGGCGATGGAGCGGTGGATCTGGTGGTCTAGGTGGCCTGGCGGCGGTCGAGGAAGGAGGAGGGAAACCCTAGTGGGTTGTTGGGCAAGGCGGGGGCTTAAAAGAGGGGCCAGGGCGACGACGGTTCGCGACGGCGTGCTCGCCCACGGTTCCCATGGCAACGGCGAGAGGAGGATGAAAAGATGGGTGAGGAGATGGATGTGGTCGCTGACACGGGGGCCCGAGGCGTCCACGTGGGTGCGACGTAGAGGGGGTACGTGGGGGCTTGGGTGAAAAGGGGCAGCGGGGACGCGCGCGGGCTGCTGCTGGGCTGCTGGCGCGCTGGCTGCTGGGCCGGGGGAGAGGGGCCAGGCCCAAGCGCTGCTGGGCTACGCTGCTGCTGCTGTTTCTTTTTCTTTTTATCTTTCTTCAGACAGAAAACAAAAAGAAAAAGCACAGGCCAAAAGAAAAGGAATTAGAAGAGAAGTAAAATATCCCCTAGCTCCTAGATTTATGACCTATTTTATAAAAATGACTTGGGCATTTTTAGAGGTAGAAAAATAAAATAAGTTTGAATATGGTTCAAACTTCTGTCATTTTTGAACCTGGCCAAATCATTTCAAAATGAGGCAAGGCTTTGCAAGGAGACTGAGGTCAAGGTAACAAAGATGTGGGGAGGATATGAACGTTAAAGGAGAAGGTTAAGCCACTTGCAAAAATGCTTAAAGAATGGAAGAAGGGAAGGGAAGAGAGGTGAGTGGTGCTAGAGGAAAAAGGTTTTAAGAAAGAGCATGATCTTGCTACCACCATCACACAAGAACAAGGTGCACTCACTTGACAAACTAGGACAAGAACCAACACAAAGACAAGAAAAAAATACCATGATGCTCATGATGCAATGATGATGATGAGTAATGCATGGATTCATAAATAAAATACAATATGTCAAATGCAATGACAATGAGAATGCATAAAAGGAAAAGTACAAGGATCAATTGATAAATGCTTTATTGCCATATATGGAAGGTATCACATACAGGGTTTTACAAACTCTCCTCCACTACAAAAATATCTCGTCCCGAGATCTAGGACTAAAAGAAAGCGGGATACTCAGAGCGGAGATGATCTTCTTGTTCCCATGTAGCTTCTCGGTCGGTATGGTGTGACCACTTCACTTTCAAGAATTTGATGGACTTGTTGCGGGTCTTGCGCTCAGTCTCTTCCAGGATAGCAACGGAGTGCTCACAATAAGACAAGTCTTGCTAAAGATCAATCTCTTCGAAAGGAATAGTGCGTTCAGGCGTCTTGAAGCACTTGCGGAGTTGAGACACGTGAAACACATCGTGCACATTTGCAAAGTTGGAGGAAAGCTCAAGTTGGTAGGCTAGATCGCCTCTCTTGCCAAGAATCTTGAAAGGGCCCACGTATCTTGGTGCAAGCTTGCCCTTGATACCGAACCTCTGAGTGCCCTTCATGGGAGAAACATAGAGATTGACACGATCTCCAATGTAGATAGCCAAGTCATGATGCTTGCCGTCATAGTAGCTCTTTTGACGCGATTGCGCGGCTTTGAGACTCTCACGTATGACTTTGCACATTTCTTCGGCTTCTGAGATCAAATCCTTTCCAAGGAATTGACGTTCACCAGTCTCGGACCAGTTGAGAGGGGTACGACACTTTCTGCCATAGAGGATTTCAAACGGTGCTTTGCCTGCAGTTGCTTGGAAGCTGTTATTGTAGGATAATTCGGCAAATGGAAGGCAATCTTCCCAATTCATACCGAAGGAGATGACACAAGCTCTGAGCATATCTTCAAGGATTTGGTTCACTCTTTCGACTTGAACACTAGTCTGAGGGTGAAACGCAGTGATGAAGCGAATCTTGGTGCCCATGGCTGACTGAAAGGAATACCAGAACTTGGAAGTGAACAAGCTTCCACGGTCTGAGGAGATCACTTGAGGAATGCCATGCAAAGAGACAATTCTGGAGGTATACAGCTCTGCCAGCTGAGCTGCGTTGATGGATTCTTTGACTGGAAGAAAATGAGCCACTTTAGTTAGCTTGTCAATCACCACAAAGATAGCATCATTTCCTTTCTTGGACTTGGGAAAACTGGTGACGAAATCCATCTCAATGTGATCGAATTTCCACTTGGGAATAGGTAGAGGTTGAAGGAGTCCGGCTGGACGTTGATGCTCTGCCTTCACTCTTCTGCAGATATCACACTTGTTCACGAATTGGGCAATCTCCCTCTTCATGCGAGTCCACCAATATGATTGCTTGAGGTCATGGTACATCTTGGAGCTTCCTGGATGTATCGAGAGAAGTGAGTCATGTGCTTCGTTCATTATGAGCTTTCTGAGATCACCTGTGGGAACCACAAGTCTATCCTCAACGAACAAAGTGTCTCTATCATCAATGTGATAGCACTTGTACTTAGGAGTACCCTTAGCAATACCATGTTTCACGTTCTGCACCATAGCATCACTGAGTTGGGCCTCACGGAATTGATCTTCCAAGGTAGGAGCAACTTGAAGGTTGGCAAGAAATCCTTGTGGAACAACTTGGAGGTTGAGCTTCCTGAATGATTCACAAAGTTTAGGTTGGAACGGTTTGAGAAGGAGACTGTTGCAATAAGCCTTTCTGCTCAAGGCATCTGCAATGACATTGGCCTTGCCAGGACTATACTCAATGCTTGGATCGTACTCTTGAATCATCTCAACCCAACAAGTCTGGCGAAGGTTAAGGTTTGGCTGAGTTAAGATGTACTTCAGGCTCTTGTGATCGGTGAAGATGTCCACTTTTCTACCCAACAGAAGGTGTCTCCACGTGATCAAGGCATGAACAACTGCTGCTAGCTCAAGATCATGTGTGGGGTAATTCTTCTCATTCGGTTTCAGCTGACGTGAAGTGTATGCAACGATCTTCTTGTCTTGCATGAGAACACCACCAAGACCTTACAATGAAGCATCACAAAAGACTTCATAAAGCTTGGACTCATCCGGAGGAGTAAGAACCGGAGCATAAATGAGCTTCTCTTTGAGTGTCTTGAATGCCACATCACAATCAGGAGTCCACGAGTGTTTGACATTCTTCTGCAACATGTTGGAAAGAGGCTTGGCAATCTTGGAGAAGTTCTCAACGAACCTTCTACAATAGCTTGCGAGACCGAGGAAACTTCGGAGTTGTTTGACATTCTGCGGAGGTTCCCAGTTGACAATAGCTTCAACCTTCTCAGGGTTAACGGAAATGCCCTCGTCAGAGATAATATGGCGAAGATAGAGGACTTTATCCAGCCAGAATTCACATTTGGAGAACTTTGCATAGTACCGGTGCTCACGGAGCCTCTCAAGGACCAAACGGAGATGCTTGGGATGGTCTTCTTTATTCTTGGAGAATACCAAGATATCATCGAGGTAGACGAGCACGAATTCATTGGTGTAGGGGTTGAATATGAAGTGCATCATCCGAGAGAAAGTGGGTCGAGCATTTGCAAGCCCAAAAGACATGACCGTGTATTCATAGGAGCCATAACTCGTTCTGAATGCGGTCTTGGGAATATCCTCTTCACGGATACGAATATGATGGTAACCCATCCGGAGATCGAGCTTCGAGAAAACCTTGGCTCCTTTGAGCTGCTCGAACAATTCATTGATATTGGGGAGCAGGTACTTATTCTTTATTGTCTTCTTATTCAATGGCCCGTAATCAACGCAAAGGCGTTCCATGCCATCCTTCTTCTTGACAAATAGAACACCATAGCCCCAAGGAGAAGTACTTGGTCTGATTAGACCCATACGTTCTTGTTCATCGAGTTGTTTCTTCAGCTCCTTCAACTCTTTAGGAGAAAACTTGTATGGACGCTGACATGCTGGCTCGGTACAGGGTTCAAGTTCAATGATGAATTCAACTGGCCGGTTGGGAGGCATGCCTGGAAGCTCTTCAGGGAATACATCATCATATTCACAAACCACCAGAATCTGAGAAATGGCATTAATCTCGCCCTTGTCATTGAGAGAGAATAGCTGGATTGTGTTATCTCGAAATGCGAAGATAATCACGTCTTTGGAAGGATGAGTTAGATTGACCTCCTTGTTTGCACAATCAATAAGTGCATCATGCTTCGAGAGCCAATCCATCCCAAGAATAAGATCAATGTCCGAGTTACCGAGAATAAGCGGGGAAACCAGAAAACTGTAGTCACCCAAATGAATAGATATATCCGGAGCATACAAGCTAGAAGTCATGTGTTCGCCCGGAGAAATAATTTGTAACTCTCTTGGCAAAGCCACTGTGTCCACATTGTGCTGGGATGCAAATGGAAATGACATGAAGGAATGTGATTCACCAGAATCAAACAAGACTTTAGCATGTTTAAGGTTAACTGGAAGATTACCAATTATCACATCAGAAGAATTCTCTGCTTGAGCTGCATCCATCAGGTTCACTCTTGCATGCTTGTGATTGTGCTTGACAATAGCACTGCTGATAGGTGGAGGAGGCGGAAGGCGCTTCTGAGTAAACTTGTTTGCATAGTGACCCTTCTGGCCACACTTGTTGCAAGTATCTTCTGAAAGAGGCCGATGATAGGGACCACTTGGTCTTGGAACTTGGAACTGAGGCTTGGACTGATTGCTTGGGTTGGGTGGGTGGGAGAATCCATGACCACCTGAGTGCTTGTTGTTGCTTGGAGGACGAAGCACTGGAGGAGGCGGTAGCCAGAACTTATGCTGCTTGGCAACCACTTGAGAGGAAGAGGAGGAGTGAACAACATCTCTTATTCTCTTTTTGGAAGCTTCACACTTGAGCTGAGCTGCCTCTTACTTGAGAGCCATATTGTAGAATTGGTCAAATTCATCCGGCTCGAGCAAGGTGAGAGAAAGTTGGAGTTCATCTTTCAGACCACCTCG
This sequence comes from Secale cereale, assembly GCA_902687465.1. Classification (NCBI taxonomy): domain Eukaryota; kingdom Viridiplantae; phylum Streptophyta; class Magnoliopsida; order Poales; family Poaceae; genus Secale; species Secale cereale. The sequence goes on along the minus strand of LR738710.1, from coordinate 476,911,765 downwards.
GAACTAGTATATCTTGCTCTTGGCCAATATTGGGGATATCGCTTATCGGGAACTTATCGGTCGACCCATGATAAGGGGTAAATCGGCCAGTTTATTGGCATATCGGCCGATTTATCGCCATATCGGCTCATTTATCGATTGATTTATCTTATCAGCGAGACAGCGGTAAGCGATAAATCAGCCGATTTATCGGCATATCGGAAGATATCTTGAACGGTGCTCTTGGCATCGGGGATGTCTTGCTTCGCATAACGGGCAAGATTCTGGAACTTGACATTGTATTGATAGACGGACATGGTGCATTGCTTCAGGTTGCGGAATTGCTCACGCATGCCTTCAATGACACTGGTTGGAATGTGATGAGAACGGAAATCACTGCAGAAATCAGTCCAGGAGATCTCACGACCACCTCTGGAGTCTTTGTATTGTTGCCACCAATCAGCAGCTTGATCTTTGAGTTGGAAAGTGGCAAACTTGACATAATCCTCGGGTCTTACATTTCTTGATGTCTGTGATCCAATCTTCAGCATCTAGCGGGTCCACATAGTAACTGAAAGACTTTGGTTGGTTTGCCAAGAATTGGTTCAGTGTCGCAAAGTGAGGTTGATTGAACAGATTTCCTTGGCCTTGGTTCCCTTGATTGCCTTGATTTGCTTCATTGGCTTGGAAATTCAGCATCATTTGCATGAGCATCCGAGTGTTCTGCTTGGTTGCCTGCATAATGGCTCTCCATGCCTCAGACGGAGGAGGAGGGGAAGGAGGACATTCAGGAGGATGCTCTTCTTCACCCTCTTGGTTTGTGTTGGGAACCTTTTTAGGAGCCATCCTATTAATTCCCGAAGCTTTCCAGTTATGCAATCTGGTGTTGGGGATACAGGGGAAGCACCGCGCACTCAACTCTAAACCTACATCCAGCTGTAGCCATCCGTCAACACATAACCAGTCATCCTAGGAAACTGTTTACCTCAAACCTTCGAAACGCATCCTCTATACTAGTTGTGGCAATACTCTTGAACTATCTCCCCAATACTGGGTGTCGTCGGGGTTATCTCACCACCAGACATGCATCGATGTCGGCCGCCTCTGGTATTCTAGAACCGCTACGATACTTTTGTGACGACAACACCTTGGAGCTCAACTCCCCGGGACACTGCCACAACCCCTAAATGACAGGAGGCATCGAGAACAATGTTCTTGTCACAAAGATATCGAAACAATCCAAATAATACCCGCGTGATCCTAAAAAAAATGTTCTCATCTCACCGAGGGGCCAGGGTGACGACGGTGCGCGACGGTGAGAGGAGGACGAAAAGGTAGGTGAGGAGATGGCTGCGGTCGCTGACGCGCGGGCCCGAGGCGTCCACATGGGTGCGACGCAGAGGGGGTACGTAGGGGCTTGGGTGAAAAAGGGCAGCGGGGATGCGCGCGAGCTGCTGCTGGGCCGAGGGAGTGGGGCCAGGCCCAAGCGCTGTTGGGATGCGCTGCTGCTAGCTGCTACTACTTTTTCTTTTTCTTTTTCTTTTTCTTCACACAGAAAACAAAAAGAAAAAGCACAGGCCAAAAGAAAAGGAATTAGAAGAGAAGTAAAATATCACCTAGCTCCTGGATTTATGCCCTATTTTCTAAAAATGACTTGGGCATTTTTAGAGGTAGAAAAATAAATAAGTTTGAATATGGTTCAAACTTCTGTCATTTTGTAACCTGACCAAATCATTTCAAAATGAGGCAAGGCTTTGCAAGGTGACTTTGGTCAAGGTAACAAAGATGTGGGGAGGAGATGAACATTAAAGGGGAAGGTTAAGCCACTTGCAAAAATGCTTAAAGAATGGAAGAAGGGAAAGGAAGAGAGGTGAGTGGTGCTAGAGGAAAAAGTGTTTAAGAAAGAACATGATCTTGTTACCATCATCACACAAGAACAAGGTGCACTCACTTGACAAACTAGGACAAGAACCAACACAAAGACAAGAAAAAAAAACATGATGCTCATGATGCAATGATGATGATGAGTAATGCATGGATGCATAAAGAAAATACAGTATGTCAAATGCAATGACAACTAGTAGAACGCCCGTGCGTTGCTACGGGCTTTTGAAACTAAATTACGATGTTAATAACGGATTCTGCGGTCGTGTATTGCTATGGGCTTTTGAATATAAGTTAGGATGCTAATGATGGAGCTTGCTAAAATAACCGAGAACAATGTCATCTCAGCTAACACGACACTCAGCTAACACACTTCATACTCTCAAATCCTCCACAAATGTCAATGGACACGCCCGGTCAGTGACCAAACATGAGAGAGAAGGAAAAAAGATGACCCAACCACATCCCTCATATCGTCCCTAATGTCCTATACATCCGGGTTGTCCGCAAACCCTCTATTGACACCATATATTGAGAGGATATGTGGGCTCGCGGACATGGTCCATCTTTCTTTCTTCCTCTTCATCTCCACCAATAACATGCAAGTGAGGGAGAAAATGTAGAACATGACTGCATGCACAGACAAAAAATGGCTCAAAACGGACACAATCAGACACTGACCGGACGCATCCACGGATGTCTAGGAGGTGGATTTGGTAAGTCCAGCTATAGATGCTCTCTTATTGAGAACTAAATAAAATATGTTTTTTATTCCATAACATCATGAATACGATCCGACGGATACCTAACCCAAGTTTTATATATAACTTATTCGCACAACCCTCCTCCGCTACCCAATGAGCGGATCCATAAGCCAAGCATCTCACCAATGCCACCATGTACTCCTCCCTTGATCGCATGCACTTCTTTACCTCAGGGATCGTGCTATAGATTGAACTATCAATTTCTGAGCTTCTTAACTTAGAAGCCACCGTTTCTTGAGTCTGTCTTCAGGATAAGCTTTGCCACGTCCAGATCACGTGTAAGCTAAGCAGCCCATTGACACGTCTAGAGTTAAGCAAATTCAGGGTCCATGGTGAAGGAGAAAAAATGGCATGTGCCCCCGCCAGGAAAAAATATTTTTGAACCAACCAGTAGTTAAATAGTTAGGATAGTGGTGGTACCGACCATGTGAGTGCATGTGTGTATTGATGGTGTGCATACTGTTAGCCATATTTCTTTAAACTTCTATCAAGACACAGAAATTCAAATACAAACACATAAAAAAAAAATGTGGAGTTCGTGGGCTTTTCTCATTCCCCGCCGGTCGGTTTTTCATGGGAGTACTAATGCACACTTCCTAATATCTCAACGATCCAACCTTGTAGACATGTCAAAAACGTATTTTTTACCATTATCACTTAGTTACCTGGAAAAAGATGCCATCTTTTTTTATAGAATTATGGAATGATTTTTTAAACACTTAATTTATTGGTGACTGGAGTATCAGTGATATACTCTTAAAAGGTGCGCACTTCAGTCTAGCATATCAAACATCATCTGCCTCCTAAAAATTTAAAAGCAAGTAAAATTTAAGTTTGGGTGTATGGTCTGATTACCTCAGATCCCCCAGAATGATTCAGTTCATAACCAAGCCCATGTCTGATTTGATAATTCTTCTATACTTTCTTATCCTTGTTAACTGTGCCTGCCTTGCAACTTTGAATCTTCAACTACAACAACTATAAAAGCCTTCTCCTCAAATTGTTTTCAGTAATTACTGCAGAAATATCAGATGATGAGGCTTGTGCATAACCACTAAATACATAATAAGAAACATGCCAAAGAAAGCCACCTAGGAGTATGGCAGGATGAACACCTAATTTCACTGGAGCTGGTGCTCGGAACTTGATGAACGAAGACACCACAATGCAACACATATATGGAGCAAATTAAGGAGGAACTATTTTCCAGTGGCTGAAGTAGATTGGCGGCAAGCATACCTCGTGGTCAGCCCAGGCGTGAGGCTTGAGTACCTTGGGGAAGTAGGGACGTACACACCTTGGGTTGCCTAATGAGCATCCTACTACCGGTCGTGGAGCCCAGATAGAAAATAGAAACTTAGGATGGTGCAGCCTGATAGAGCGTAGAGAAAAGGAGTTGAGCAACATGAAAAAAAATTCAGAATGATTACATGAACTCTCAAAAATAGTATAATATGGCAGAGAGCAAATTGAACAAAAAATGAAAAACATACAATTAGTAAGGCAATCCATTCTAACTTCAAAATTTTAGTGAGCCTATCATTCTAAACAATAGTACGTTTACTTAGCGCAGCTATGATATTCTCCCACTGGATCTACAATGTATATTCCATGCCAACAAATATAGTGTGTTTATGTCAGTTAAAAAGGTAAAATACCAAAAATTGGTATAAAAGAGCAAGATAAGATGCTTGTGCGTTTGCAGCATCCACACAAAATGCACGAAGCATGACCTTGCATATCTCGACAAACGCATGCTTCCCTACTTGAATACCTTGGAGTGACGATGACTGATGACGTTTCTTTTTGTAGGTCGTATCTTTCCGATCACATAATTGGCATCCTCTTTCAGATTTTGGAGTACAGAAGACTACTGTTCGTACTACTCCTAGCAGGACATACATTAATACATGAAAAGAAGAATGGTTTAAGAACATAACAGAAAATTGTACCTTGCCTCAGGGGAGATGGGCACGGGCTCTGCAGCTTGCAGTGAGCGAGATTCGTAGCAGGGGACGGCGGCGGCGGCGGCGGCGGCGTGGCCGCGCACGCAGGCGACCAACACCTACACGAATTTGGCGAGGATGGCCTCCTCTGAGGCCAGGTTGGTGTCCTGTAATCAGCAGCTTGTCAAGCCTCCCAGAATGGCACACATGACTTGGCGGCGGCGCCCGCGCTGGGAGACACGAGGCTGAGCAATAGGGGGCGGACCCTAGGACGCAAGCGCCGCTGGAGGCGTCGGTGGCACACACCGTAGGAGCGGGCGGAGGGGATCAAGCGAGGGACAGATGGGGGCCTTGCCGGCGCGTGGTCATCCGCGGTGGTGGCACCACCAGATCGGTGCCCGCTAGGGTTTGGGACGAGAAGAGGGAGGGGTTGGAGAAAAGAGAGACGATGTCGACCGTAGTTTTGTGTCGATTGGCGAGTCGTCGATCTTTTTTCGTAGTTTTTTTTTCCGTTCGAGGCATCGCTCCATGATGCATCGCTCCCTCTTTTGGTTGGGTTTTTATTGCGTTTATTAATTGGTAACGTGTTATCGGTTCCTGCCCGTTTATAACGTGTCTAGTTAGGAAACTTTGGGAAAATTAGGAAAGTTTTTATTGCGTTATGAATGAATTGATTGTGTCTGGTTAGCTTAAGTTAATTGATTGCGTTTGGAAATAATTGATTGTCATGCATTATTGCGTTTGAAAAGATTTGATTGTCAACGCATTTGGAAAATTAGGATTTGGAATTGACGGTCATAAAACTAAACTTTATTAATTGGTAACGTGTTATCGGTTCCTGCCCATTTATAACGTGTCTAGTTAGGAAACTTTGGGAAAATTAGGAAAGTTTTTATTGCGTTTGGAAAGAATTGATTGTGTCTGGTTACCTTAAGTTAATTGATTGCGTTTGAAAAGAATTGAATGTCATGCATGAATCGGGGACGTAAGGGGGGAAACGGAACCTGACTGCGTGCGGTGAGTGGGGTGGGGTTGGGGTGGGTTAATTGTAGCGAAAAAAAACCGGTTGAAAAAAAACCAGATGAGGTGGGACGAAAAAAGACCACACGATCTTTTTTCGTAGATTTTTTTTCCGTTCGAGGCATCGCTCCATGATGCATCGCTCCCTCTTTTGGTTGGGTTTTTATTGCGTTTATTAATTGGTAACGTGTTATCGGTTCCTGCCCGTTTATAACGTGTCTAGTTAGGAAACTTTGGGAAAATTAGGAAAGTTTTTATTGCGTTATGAATGAATTGATTGTGTCTGGTTAGCTTAAGTTAATTGATTGCGTTTGGAAATAATTGATTGTCATGCATTATTGCGTTTGAAAAGATTTGATTATCAACGCATTAGGAAAATTAGGATTTGGAATTGATGGTCATAAAACTAAACTTTATTAATTGGTAACGTGTTATCGGTTCCTGCCCATTTATAACGTGTCTAGTTAGGAAACTTTGGGAAAATTAGGAAAGTTTTTATTGCGTTTGGAAAGAATTGATTGTGTCTGGTTACCTTAAGTTAATTGATTGCGTTTGGAAAGAATTGAATGTCATGCATGAATCGGGGACGTAAGGGGGGAAACGGAACCTGACTGCGTGCGGTGAGTGGGGTGGGGTTGGGGTGGGTTAATTGTAGCGAAAAAAACCGGTTGAAAAAAAACCAGATGAGGTGGGACGAAAAAAGACCACACGATCTTTTTTCGTAGGTTTTTTTTTCCGTTCGAGGCATCGCTCCATGATGCATCGCTCCCTCTTTTGGTTGGGTTTTTATTGCGTTTATTAATTGGTAACGTGTTATCGGTTCATGCCCGTTTATAACGTGTCTAGTTAGGAAACTTTGGGAAAATTAGGAAAGTTTTTATTGCGTTATGAATGAATTGATTGTGTCTGGTTAGCTTAAGTTAATTGATTGCGTTTGGAAATAATTGATTGTCGTGCATTATTGCGTTTGAAAAGATTTGATTGTCAACGCATTAGGAAAATTAGGATTTGGAATTGATGGTCATAAAACTAAACTTTATTAATTGGTAACGTGTTATCGGTTCCTGCCCATTTATAACGTGTCTAGTTAGGAAACTTTGGGAAAATTAGGAAAGTTTTTATTGCGTTTGGAAAGAATTGATTGTGTCTGGTTACCTTAAGTTAATTGATTGCGTTTGGAAAGAATTGAATGTCATGCATGAATCGGGGACGTAAGGGGGGAAACGGAATCTGACTGCGTGCGGTGAGTGGGGTGGGGTTGGGGTGGGTTAATTGTAGCGAAAAAACCGGTTGAAAAAAAACCAGATGAGGTGGGACGAAAAAAGACCAGACGAGGTGGGACGAAAAAAAACCTGGAACAAAGACTACCAACTGCTCCATTAGGAGTAGAGATGAGAATTCATAAAAGGAAAAGAACCCACAAGGAAAAGGACAAGGATCAATTGATAAATGCTTTATTGCCATATATGGAAGGTATCACATATGGGGTGTTACAATACGGGATCATTTATAACCCGCCGGAGTCACCTCAACCTTCTGTGGATTCACATCGTGCTATCAACACCAATGATATACACCTTCTGCTATGGTCAAATACAGAGAATCTCAAGACAACTCCTCGAGTCGTCTTAAGACTCGGGGGCTACGATGACATGAGTCAGCAAATCTTGCAAGTTTCAGCAAATTTAAGAACCCCAGGATGATGGAGGGAAAGATAACCCGGTCCCAGAGGCAATTGCTATATTGATGAAAAATTAAAGGCCGTCAGAAAATTTCCGGCTTAAAAGAGTATATGACAAATACAAAATCCCGGTTCAATAATGAAGTTTCCGGGTCATCAGAAAGGTAACCGGTTTAAAATCCGATTCAAAGGACATCAGTCTTACTGAAGCTCTCAAATATCATGTTTACAATCTGGTTCAAGGCAAATCTGTCTCTTACAAAGCTCTGAAGCTCTCAAATCCGGTTTAAGAATCTCTGGTTCAAAAAAGAATTAGTCTCTCGCAAGTTCGAGTTTAAAGGCCATTAGAAAAATTCCAGCTGAAAATGAAGATTCCATTTTAAGATCCGGTTCAAGGGAAAGATGTCTCCCACAAAGCTTTTAAGCTCTCAATATCTGGTTTAAGAATTTCCGTTTCAAAAGAATAATCTCTCGCAAGTTCGAGTTCTCGGGAAAAATTAAAGGGACCAAAGAGAGTTTGTTGCACAACACAACTCAAACATAGGCACCCGACAAGCACATCTCAGAAATATATCACATGGGGGCTTCTGTTTATAAAGCGGAGTTCTGATTACCCATTGATCCGGCTATCAATCCAGTATTATCATAAAGAGCACAGCTCTGGTTACTTCGGTAATTCGGCTATCAAGCCAATTTTATCATAAGGGGCAAAAGAGAGTTTGATGCACAGCACAACTCAAACATAGGCACCCACTGAGCACATCTCAAAATGTTACTTGGGGGCCCTTGTTGCACAGCGACAAAGAGTTTTTAAGGCCCTTGTAATAGGCTATCAAGCCAGGCTTGGAAGCCAGGTGCATGCACCTAAAACCCCGGGTTAACCTGCCTGCATCAAGTAAGTCACTCCGTCCAGGTAAACTGGTATGATCCGCCGAACGTTTGACAAGTCAATCTTATACATACCTTGAACTTGTCAATGTTAAAACGGCGATTGGTTAATGTGGGTTCCATCTTACCAGGCTTTGTAAAATGGTTTAACTCAGCGGCCTGGCAGCCCATGAAAAGCCTCGAATTTGGGGCCTAGCAGCCCGTAAAAAGCCTCGACTACAAGTTTTCATATGCTTTTATTTGCCAAGTTTTTTCTCCTTTGATGAGATTTATAGTGTTTTTGATAAACCGGTGTTCATTAACCCGGCTCGGCTTTCAACTACAAGTTGTCAGTACATGATCAGTTATAATGACCGGTGTGTATTAACCCGGCCGCGCTTTCGACTATAAGTCGCCAGTATGAGATAAGATAATGACCGGTGTGCACTAACCCAGCCTGGCTTTCGACTATAAGTCGCCAGTATGAGATAAGATAATGACCGGTGTTTATTAACCCGGCTGGTTTTGTTTATAAACCGACAATATATGATAATTACCAATGTTCAAATTTTGGGTTATCACCCTTACTACACTAGCTTGGTAAAACCAACAGTGTGATCAAATATCACTGGAACCGTTTTTCAAACCGGGTTATATTATTCAAAACTTTAAATAGCCAACATGGCTGGACTTTAATTATGGTTATCAATAACCAATATTATGATTGAGGTTTTCAAAGTCGCTTCAGTGCAATGGATATTATTTTATCAATGGGTATGATTTATTCTACAAAGGAATAGTCCCGAGTCGCTGCAGGCTTACGACCCGACACTTGCGGGCTACATTATTTAAATTGAGATTACATCAAATACGCAAGTCCCATGTCACTGCCAGCATGCACCATGGCACTTGGGGGCTAATGCAAAGTCATTTTTTGCTCACCTTATTGAAGACCCGCCTCATCACATTGTAGTGAGTCGGCCCTTAGGGGGCTACCAATTGCTCCTGTCAACAATTCAAGGTACACAAGTATTAATCCATTATATTGAAGGGTCCACTGCTTAGTTGGTAAAGCACAAAGCTCTTAACCTTGTGGACGTGGGTTCAAGCCCCATGATGGGAGTTACATTATATAATGTTATTTTCAATGAAGTATATATAAAGTCACAGCTCAGTATTCTTACTAAGCCGGCCCTTGGGGCTACACGTTGCTGTTCAAGTCTACATGATCATATTTATAAAGTCCCTGCTCATTATTGCATAATGACCCGGCTCTTGGGGGCTACACTGGTTGAAGTTTTTTAGTATCAGGCAATTACAAGTCCCGGGTTGCTGCAAGCATGACAACCCTGCACTTGGGGGCTACATAATATGGAGTATTATATTTTTACTAGTGACTGGGATGAACAATCTGGATTTCTTCAAGGTTGCAACATTTATATTGAAACAAGTATTAAGCTATCACTATGTTCTCCTCTTAAGACTTGGGGGGCTACAGGTAATATGCATATAAAGGAGGAACATCTTCAAATTCTCAGTTTCCGGCAAATCAGGAAGATTAATTGTGTGACCCGGCGTTGGCAACAATCATAACCCGGCATCTATAAACAGTCATGACCCGGGATCATCAGTTTTTATAACACGGCAATGGTGGTAATCGTAAACTGGTATCTTCAAGCCGGCTGGATATCAGTTGAAAATTTCAAAGACCAATATTTTTGTCAAGTCAGAGCATTGAAGGCCGAGTCAAATGGATTCTTAATTTACAATATTTCTTATGCAAGCAAGCTGATTATGAAGCTGGTCTGTTGACCCGGATTTTCTAGAAGAAGGAAAGGACAAGGATTTAAGGATGGCCAGGTGCCGGTTTACAAGAATTCTTAACCCCGAGCACAACCTGTCAAATTTGTTCTTGTGTTTATATTGCAGCATAAGTTTACCATAGATAAATCCAAGCTGAACTGGGGTCAGAAAGATTCCGGATGAGGTCACGGACATGACGAGGAGTCTCGAAATGGTCGAGAGGTAAAGATTCATATATTGGAAGGCTATATTCGGACATCAGAAAGGTTCCGAGTGATTCGGGTATATTTCGGAGTAACGGGGAGTTATGGGAATTCGTCCGGGGAGTCAATGGGCCTTAAAGGGCCTTAGTGGGAAGGAGAGGCAGCACCCAGGAGGTGGCGCACGCCCCTCCCAGGCCCATTCCAAATTGGACAAGGGGTTTGGGGCGCGGGCCCCTCTCCCTTCCTTCTTCCCTCCCCCTCCTTTCCCCCTTCACCTAGTCGGACTAGGAAAGGAGGAAACCTACTCCTACTAGGAGTAGGAATCCTACTCCCTTGGCGCGCCCCTCCTAGGGCCAGCCTCATCCTCCCTCCCTCCTTTATATACGTGGGGAGGGCACCCCTTGGACACACATCAATTGTTCCTAGCCGTGTGTAGTGCCCCCCTCCACAGTTACACACCTTGGTCATATCGTTGCAGTGCTTAGGCGAAGCCCTGCGCTGGTAACTTCATCATCACCATCACCATGCCGTCATGCTGACAGAACTCTCCTGCGACCGCAACTGGATCAAGAGTTTGTGGGACGTCATCGAGCTGAACGTGTGCTGAACGCGGAGGTGTCGTACGTTCGGTGCTTGGATCGGTTGGATCGCGAAGAAGTTCGACTACATCAACCGCGTTACTAAACGCTTCCGCTTTCGGTCTATGAGGGTACATGGACACACTCTCCCCGCTCGTTGCTACACTTTTCCTAGATAGATCTTGTGTGATCGTAAGTAATATTTTTGAAATAATATGTTCCCCAACACCCGGTACCTCACGATCTGCTTGGGTCGGCCCCCGATGGCATTGTGCCTCACTAGGGTGAGGGGCATGGTGGAGATGGGGCCTCATCTGGGGAGAGCTCCTCTGGTGAGGATGATGATGACGCCGTTGAGGTTCCACCAGATCCGTCAGATCGGCGGCGTAGCCCGGTTTCTACTCGTGGTGGGTCCTCCTACCCTACTGGTATGGCCTCTCAGGTGGCGTCGGGAGGTGGGTCTGTGGTCATGACAGTCCCTCCCCTTGCCGCAACCCCGATGGCTGACTTGGAGGTCATGGAGGAGGACATGGTTAGTGTGGGGATGGAGGTGCGCCCCTTGTAGTCACCGCGCTCACCTGGGGTGGTCTGCTACTCACGCTCGCCGGGGTCCCCCCTTCTCCAGCCTTGGGGTCCCTGGACTTGGTGCCGCCTCCGCCCTTCGACAGGGCCTTGGTGACCCCTACTGCGGCTGGTTCCAAGCTTCGGGGCAGGGCTTCTCTACTGGTGGCTGCACGTCAGAGTGCGCGGCTTAGCCAGTCCTGAGTCCTTCTGGATGGTCGTGTCCCGACAATCCAGGAGAAGGCCACCATGCGGGCGGCTACTCGCGACCTGTCCTCAGGTACTCACCCCATCCCTTCTATTCCTTCTGGTTCCCATTTTTCTGTGCTTGGTTCCGCTCTGTTGTGACATCCGGCAGATGTGGCTACCGATAGTGGCATTGTGTTCGTGGCGAGAAAGGGCCCGTCCTTGAGCAGATCTCTGCTATCTGCGCCATAGAGCGGCTTGATGGGGCGTTGGTTGAAGCCCGTGCTTGTGCTGCGCGTGGTGAGCCTAGCACCCCGACGCACACTGACCTTGGTCATAGAGAGACCAGGGATGGTGCGGCGCCCCCTTTGGAGACTATGTTAGAGACGCCCTCGGCATATCCTCCCCGGGTGAGGGAGCTGCGTGGGCGTCCCCCCACTGAACACCGACTGGAGGTGTGTGGGTCTACCTCCAGGTCCTCTTCCCTCGGACCAGAGTCCTCCGCTGCCCCCCAACGCGGGGGCGGCGTGGCCGTCTGGTGAAGGCATCCCTCGACCCGCGATTGACAGGCGGGCTAGCTCGGCCCCGCTTGCGGGGCCTAGGAACTCCACTGAGGTTATTAAATGAAGCTCCTATGTTGGAACATTAGGGGCTTGGGCCTCACTGGCCAGAGGCATCAACTCATCGAGTATTTGCGTCAGGAGGAGATTGACATTGTGGGACTGCAGGAGACGATTCGCGAGGACTTTAGTATGCATGAGCTCCAAGGGCTTTCCGCCATCACTTTGCCTGGCAGTGGTTGCCTGCCACGGGGCAATCTGGGGGCATTTTGCTAGGAGTCCGAGAGGATGCTTTCTTGGTTGAGGATATGGACCGAGGGGAATTCTTCCTGAGCATGTCCGTCACTGACCGATAAGTCCACTTCACTTGGGAGGTGATTTCCATTTATGGTCCTGCGGATCATGCTCGCTCTGCCGACTTCCTCGCCGAGCTTAAAAATAAGGTGGATAGGTGCACCACTCCGGTGGTGGTGGCTGGGAACTTCAACCTCATTAGGTGGGATTCTGATAAAAGCTCGCCTAATGTTTATCGGGTCCGCATGCGTCTATTTAACGATTGCATTGCGGACCTTGTGCTCCGTGAGATAGCCCGCGTGGGGGCTAGGTTTACGTGGACGAATAAGTAGGCGGACCCCATCTGGAGTGTTTTAGATCGGGTCTTTGTGTCGGCTCAGTGGGAAGTGATGTTCCCATTGTGCTCTCTCAAGGCGGTCACTCTAATTGGCTCTAATCATACCCCCCTGCTTTTCTCGTCGGGGGATGAGGGGACCCCTAGGACCCGTCGCTTGCGCTTTGAGACATTCTGGATGGAGCAACCGGGTTTCTTTGAGATGGTTCGCGACTGCTAGCTAGAGGCGGTCACGTCCCCACCTCGTGTGTTCTATGTTGTGGATGTCTGGCATCACTGTGCTAAATTTTCTCATCGGGCGATGAAGGGCTGGGGCGCGAACCATGGTGCTGACCTCCGGGCCCGTAAAGGGGCCCTGCGATCAGATTAAGGTGTTGGATGACCTTGCTGACGGGCAGGGCTTGTCTCCTGACAACTGGCTTAGGAGATACGCCCTCGAGGCCTCGCTCATGGACATTTACAAGAGCGATGAGCTGTTCTAGCAGCGTCGAGGGGGCCAGAACTGGCTGTCGGTGTCTTGGGAACAAGGGTACCCAGACTTGCCTGCCTGCGTCCCGTGACGTGGCTCCATCAGCAGCCTGGTATGTCCAAACTTCAGCAACAGCAACTCAAGACCCTCGCGAGGGTCCAAGCCTTGCGAGGCGGGCGACAGCAAGACCTCCCTAGGGGCAGTCTCTCTAGGCTGGCTCCCCAGGAGCGAAGATATCTATGCAAGGAGCACCTCGCGAGGTTCACGTGACGTGAGCCATGATGACCAAGGCCAGACGGGTGGTAGCGGGCGGCAGCGGGCGCAGTGTACTAGTTTCCTCTTTGGTGCTAAGAGGGAAAGCGCAGGCGCGGAGTCCTAAGGGATCGGGAAAAGGTTCCATATTGGTGCAACAAGACCAAGGACCGTCAAGGGTTTAGAACAGAGGTCATCGTGGAGCCCGGTGCCGCGTCACCACCAGAGCCTTTGGCAAGCGAAGACTACTTTTGTCAGGATAACTTATACTAGTTGTCCCCCTTCAAATTTAGCCGTTGTGGGATCCCTTCCCACCAATATTTGGGAAGAGGACCAAGGCCACCATAAATAGGACCTAGCCACCACCATAGAGGAAAAGTTGGTTTTGCATCGGATCCATTACACCCCCAACCTTACCACAAGCTCATCCGAGCCCAAGAACACCTCTCCTCCGAAGGTTGTTCGTCCCTTGTACTAGTTCATCCCCACCCATACTAGGCAATCCACCACACACACTGGAGTAGGGTATTACACCTCAAGGTGGCCCGAACCAGTATAAACCTCTATGTCCTTTGTTCTTTGAGTTCGTCGAGCTAGGCCGTGGAATCGTAGGGTGAGCGCGCTAGGGAGGGAGTGTTCTTCGTGCGCACCCTAGATTTCGAACCTCTCAAGGGTTTGCGGAACCCGAAATCCGACATTTGGCACGCCAGGTAGGGGTGTGCTGAAGCCTCTCTTCCGTCGGTCGGCGTGTCACCGCTCCATCGCTTCCATGGCTGACGCTCGCCGTGCTCATCCTGAGCGACGGGCCGCCCTCGCCGCCAGCGTCGCTCAGACAGCTACTGCCGGCGGACCTCCTTGTCGTTCTCCATTGCCCGCCGCCAACGCCGCCACCGGCCCGGCGCGACACGAGCAGCAGGCCTCCTTGCTACATCCCTCGATGCGGCGGGATAGACGCACCGCAACCTCGTCGCTGAGCCCCGCTGGCTCGTCGTCCCACGGCCATCGTGGACCCGCGGATGCACAGGCTGCGTTGCTCATGGCGCGCGAGCTCCTGCGCTACCGCCCCGTCGACGACCTCTACGAGGACTGGCTCGACCGAATCGCCAAGCTCGTCAGCGCCGCTGGGGGCTCTCCTGCCCCGTCTCTCTCGCTACCTCGCTCGCCTCCCCTTGCGGGCAACGTGGCCCATGAAGCGCCTCCACCGCCTCTGCATCAAGGCGTTGTCCATGATCCAAGGCATGCAGCCCCGCGACGCGACCCACCGCGCCCGTGCATGAAGAAGGAAGCTGCCAAGAGATCCAGCGGCCTCAAGGAGGAGCGCCAGCGGTCCCTCCACCACCGTGTCGAGACCGTGTGCCCCCTGCAATGGTGGCACGCGGAAACCAAGACCAAGTTTTGCCTCCCCGACAAGCTCCGGTGTCAACAGCAGGCTGCAAGGCCCTCGCCCCCAAGCTGCGCAACGTCAACTGGCCCGGGAAGTTCAAGCCCGACCTACCTCCACGCTAAGACAGCACCCCTGACCCTGTTGAGTTCCTACAGCTCTACGAGCTGAGCATCCAGGCATCCAACAGCGACGACAATATCATGGCGAACTAATTACCCATGGTCCTCAAGGACGGCGCGCGCTCATGGCTCCTGAACCTGCCCGCAGGATCGATCTCCTCCTAGGGCGAGATGCGCGAGCATTTCATCGCCAATTTCCAGGGCACCCGCGACCGCCCGCCGGTCGCAGGTGACTTGCAGCACATCAAGCAACAACGAGGAGAAACCCTGCAGAAGTTCATCCAGCGCTTCAACAACGTCCGCGTCAAGATCCCCAAGGTCATGGATGAGGTCATCATCTCAGCATTCTCCGATGGCGTCCGCGATGTCGAGATTAAGGAGGAGCTCGCCATCCATGAAGATCTGTGCACGACCCTGGAGCTATTCAACCTCGTGACCAAGTGCGCCAGAGCTGAGGAGGGGCGCCTTTCCCTTGTCGAGCTCCCCGCTGCTGACCCTGAAGACAAGAAGGCCAAGGCCAAGGACGTGAAGCGCAAAGGGATGGCCGTGCTCGCGGCCGAACCAGAGATGAAGCATCGCCGCGACCACCCGGAGTCATCCAAGAGCAGCCGTCCATTCTGCGCCTTCCACAACATGCACATCCACAACACCAATGACTGCCAAGAGCTCAAGGCCATCTGTAACGGGCGCATCGGCCAACGCCCCGAGCGCAGTGACCGGGGCTACAGCCGTGGAGGAAGCCAGACCGAGGGGCACTGGGACGACCATGGCTCCCTTCAAGAGTGGCGTGATCAGCCTCGTGAGGACCATTGGCACGATCAGCCTCACGAGGGTGCCTGGAGGGACCAGCCTTGGGAGGGTGCCTGGAGGGACCAGCCTTGGGAGGACCGTCCTTAGGGCAAGGCCGGCCTCCCTCCGCTGCCACCACCAAGAAGGAACGACGACCAAGACGAGGGGGCTGGGGGCTTCCCGGAGCCTCGCGCCATCGCTTGCATCTTGGGCGGTGCGCAGGTTCCAGCCTCTCAGCGCCTCTTCAAGAAGTTCGCCCGAGAAGTAAAAGCATCTCTTCCCAGGATAGAAGCCACACGGCCTCTCAAGTGGTCCAAGTGGGCCATCACCTTCTGCTCTGCTGACTAGCTTAAGTGCGTGGCAACCACTGGCACTCCCCCAATGCTCTGTTCACCAGTCATCAGCAACGTCCAAGTCATCGACACCCTCATCGATGGCGGTGCAGGGCTCAACGTTCTCTCTATCGACACATTTGACCATCTCCAAGTACCTTATGACTAGCTACAACCTAGCTGGCCTTTCTCAGGAGTGACTGACGGCTCCACCACCCCAATCGGACAGATCCGGCTCCCCGTTACCTTCGGCACCCGCAACAACTGCCACACCAAGCTCATCGACTTCGACATCGCTCACATCCGCCTCTCGTACAATGCCATCCTCGGGTATTGTGGGTACCCCGACTCATAAGTCGAGATCACCGACTGCACGTGTACAGTGATCCCAGAGATCAATGCTCACTGAACACACAGAAGCTGAATAACAAGAGTCTTACATCCATACATACCGTATTACACAAGTACGACCATTATGGTCAAGTCCTGAGTATAAATCATCGCAGCGGAAATCTTCATCGACAACTTGGACCCATGCCATCTGCCTTAACCCTATAGGCATTCTGACTAGGAACCGTCCTAGCTCGCACGATCGCCACCAAAGAACTTTTCTTCATATACCTACTCTTTCATGCCTGGCCAATGAAATAACTAGTGGCAAGCCAATGAGTACTTTGAATGTACTCGCAAGCAACCCAAGAGTGATAACAGAATAATTATGCAAGGCTCTATTGCTAAATTGGTAGTTTTGCGTAAAGCTAGTTTTTCATATGCAAGTATGATCAACATATATCAAGGAAATGCATGCGTCTGCAACAAGTATCAGGAGGTTACATACATCAATATCGAGAAAGAGTTGTAAATAACTCATGCTCAAGCTCATCGTGACTTCCTCAAGAATCACATCATCAATATCACCGAACCGTGTTGTTTTCCTCACACTCACACACACACACACACACACACACACACACACACACACACACACACACCAGGTTTCGCAAACACTCAGCAGAGGTTGCACACTTTACCCACAAGATCCGGGGAACTTTCGTGTCATCCATGAACTGCGGTACCTCAAGTACCCGGGGTAAGCACCCGATCACTATCTTTCCCTAGACGACACTAACATAGAGTCCACTCACTTGGTAGCAACCCCGTTGCCCAACATTTCACATCTTAAAATTGTGGAGCCTCGCTCCCATATTCATCACATACCACTGGCACGGGGTACCAACGGTGTGTCTGGTGCCCTGTAAAACAGTCATGGCTGCCTATCCAAGCACGACCCTGTCCCGAGAGTGCCCTCGTGTCACCCCCGTCACTAGTAATGCAGGCACCATGCTAGTATCGGCCTAGGTAATCGATAATGCCCTTTCCCATATAAGGGTAGAGTGGTTGCACATGTAAGGTTGGAATAACGGTCGCAACTTAAACCAATCAGTTTTGAAAACAACAAACACACTTTCCTCCGTACACCACTTCGTCATCAAGTGGCTACCCAACTCATCATCTCCCTCGGGCATAAGTGGCACCCGACGGGGTTTTCGAAAAGTCTTTTAAAAGTACTCTGCCTCCATCACCATGCTTATCCTCATCCCATTTGCGTAGCTACTAATATGGCATCCTGTCTACTCCCACCCACATAACCCTCATAGGAAGGTAGGGTCATGCTTGATGCAAGTTTCAATACGAAAGTAACAAAGGTACCAACCAAAGTGGTCACCACCTCAACATGATTCTGATGCATTGATAATAAGGTGCTATGAGACATGCATAAAAAGGTTTCTCGAACATGGTCAAAGGGCTGCTTGCCTGGTTCATCAGAATTCAAATCTTCTGGTCCATCTCCAAATACCCCGTCTACTTCATCAACTAATGTCGGAAACAAATCACAATAAGCAGCACAACAAGGCAAAAATAAAAGTGCTCTAAAAATGAGAGTTGGACTTTTCTAGGATACCTTTGGTCATATGAGGAATGACCAAATTGGTTTCATTGGGATTGGAAGCATGGATATTTCTGAACATTTCAATATGGTCAGATCAAGGGATTATTGGATTTGCAAGAGGTGCACAGAAACATTATTTTGAAAAATGAGCAAAGGCACCCATTTAACAAGCAATGATTTTAGAAGCAGCTAGGAGTTGGTTTCACTTGATTCCTATGATTTTGCAAAGTTGGCTATACATGGATAAATAGAATAATATTTGATGTGGCACAGAAAGCATTGGGAAAAATGTTCATAAACTAGGTTAGGATCTTAGAAGTGCCTAGAAATTTGAATCAATGAATTTGGATAAATTATGGGCTCTCTGTGATTTTCTAAAGTTCATCACAAAAATGGAAAAATAGCATTTTGATAAATATCTTTGAAGAAAATGTTTCCGGAAAAAAGTGCAAATAGCACCATGTGATAGATCATGATTAATGGAGTCACTTGAAATTTGAATCACCAAATTTGGAGTTCAAATTAATTGTTTATGGATTTTACAAGTTTACAGATAAAGAAAACGAAAAGGGAAATAAAGCTTTAACCTTATCTCCCGCACAAGGCGACAGATAGCTTGTGGGCCGGCCCAGCTACATGACCGCACGGGGCGACAGTGGTGACGTCGAACGCGCCCAGGAGTAATACGTCTTCGCGTAGGGGAGGCAGATCTCGCGGAATCCGTTTCCACTTAAACGGGTGGGGCCCATTTGCTGGGTCACCGACAGGTGGGCCCTCCTGCCAGCTGGCGGGGCGGTCGTCCTCTACCTCCCGCTCGTGGCAGAGCAGGGGACGAAGAGCGCACACCGACGCTCGCCCGATGACAGCCGGCGCCTCCGGCCATTTCCCGCGGTGCTCCGCCTATGGGCATGCTCGGAGCGGAACGGCGCATCCGCTGGTGCAGCTCACGGCCGCCGGAGGGGGCCGAGGTGACTGCAACCTTGACGGAGGCGGGGGAGGTCATCGGCCATCCGTGGCTATCGGCGTTCGGGCATCCTGGCTACGGTTTAAGGAGGTGGGGAGGATCGACGGACCACCGGGGGTCCTTTGGTGCAGGAATGGGAGCGAGGCGAGCTTGGCGTTGCTCGAATTTGAGCGAGCCGAAGCGGCAGTCGCGCGACGGTAGGAGGAGAAGGGAGGCACGAGAGGAGGAGTGGGACGGTCTAAGAGGATCAGGGGAGGGAGAGGGACTCCAAAGCATAGAGAGGGAGGCTCAAGATGGCCTTATGTGGCGAGGCTATGGTGCATCGTGGGTGGCGTCCACGGCCGTGGCCAAGGCAGTGCCAGGGGACGAAATTGGCACATAGGCCCTTGTCTAGGGTGTTTGTGGGCGTGGTCTAGGACCAGGGAGAGAAGAAAGGGGGCGGGGAAACGATCAGATGAGTCGCGTGTGTGATCTCACTCACTAGAGCTCTCGGGCGGCCGGTGTGCGTGCGGGAGGAGGCAGCGGGACGGAGAAAGAGAAGGGGGCCGACAGCGTGCCGTGTCCCAGACGTCGAGGTACCTCGACTGGCGCAAGGGGGAGGCCCTAGGTGGTGAGAGGCCTCGGGCAGGACGCGGCTACAGTGCGGGAGTGCATTGTAGCGCGCTCTAGAGCGCCCATATGGCCGGCATGGCCGTGTCCTCACGCGCTCTGGACGTGTCCACTTTGACCAATTGTGTCTAGTGGGTCTGGGGGTGCGTAAACTAAGCAAAGTTGGCCTTGGATGCCCTGTTAACCCAATGGGAGAGAGGTGGGGTTGAGAGAGAAATGAACAAGGGCTGTCCAGAAGAGTAAAATGAGGGTTTTCACCCCTCAATCATTGAGCTCTGGCCATGGGAGAGTTACAGGAGTTAGAAGAGGTCTAGGAGGAGCTGTGGTAAAAAGCTTATCCCATGGAGAACAAGGAAAGGGGTGAAATAGTAGTTTTGGAAAATCACCAGAAGGTGTTTGTTGTTGGTTTGGGCAAGTAAATGAATTCTTATTGGCATGATACTTGACAGGGTCAAATGGCATGAAGAAAAAAGGTGTTACACCAAGTTTGAGCTCATTTGGGCAAAGTAGCCAATGTAACTTTGGTAAACCCCAGAAATCAACAGAAATGGCTTTTCCAAGATTTAGCCATGCAAATCATCCCTCCTTGATGCACCACTTGATTTAGTGTCATCGTGTGGGGTTGTGAGCATGTCCACAAAATTTGAGGTCACAAGTAAAAAGTTGGCAATGTTGAGTTGTTGAAATTTGGATCCAGTCAGAAAGGGTTTTGGGGCCCTTTGATCAAGTTATCCTTCCCCAAAACTTGTGCCATTTGGTTTTGATGCATGATCACATCATTAGAGCATGTGCAACATGTTTGAGAGCATTTGGACAAGTTTGGCAACGTAAAGTTGCTCAAACTTCAAAATGGACAGATATGGTTTTGAGGGGATTTGTTGATGTTTTCTTGTTCTCCAAGGCATGAGGCTTGGAAAGATCATCACATATGTCATATTTGACATGATAGAATTTTCCTGGAAATTTTTAGAGAATATTCCTTTGTAAATATTTCAAAAGCTTGAAATATCCAGAAAGGGTTTTTGAGGGATTTGTCCAATATTTTGAACATGACCATGTGTTGAGACTCTTATATATGGACAATATATGTCCTATGAGTTTCCCTAAATTTTGACAAATATTTTTGAAACATTTAAATAATTTTAACCTATTAAAGACAATTTCTGGCCTAAAGAAAAAGACTTTAAATAAAATAGGAAAAGAACTTTCAAAATTTCACTTTTGTGGTTTAAGGGAGTCCTATACCTAATAGGAGTCAAACATACTTTTGGAAAGATTTTTCACACCTCAAATCAAGTACTTGCAGTACAAACCTCAATTCGGGGTTTTTTGGAAAACTAACTTTAGAAAATACTTTTTGGCCAAAATATTTTTGTAAAAAAATACTATGATGTTCTATACACATGGCATGATCATTGGGAAAAAGGTTTTGGATCAAGGAGATGAAGTACGAGAGTTGGATGATTTATTTTTATTTTTAGAGCACTTACAAACAGCAAACAAAAAACTAAATCAAGCAAAGTCAAAAACACCCAAAGGTTTTTGTAAAACCACATTTTAGCATGATTATCGTCTTAATTGTTGTGGCATGAAAAACAGGGTGTGACAGACCTACCCCCCTTTCAAGAATCTCGTCCCCGAGATTCCCAAACTAGGCGTGGAAGGGAATACGGAAACTCGGAACTGGGGTAGTCTTCACGTCCTCATACTGATGATGCTTCCGAGTGGTGCTCCTTTGATTCTTAAAGTGCTCGGTGGTGTGGCTTCGTGCATGAAGTCCTGCTTGATCCTGGTTGCTAATGGGTCTCCCATGTAGGTCATAATGATATGAGGGTCGATGGCTTGGTGATCGATGTCCTCGCAAAGACCGGGCTAGTTAGGAAGTTGGAAATGTTTCCGGAGTGGTGTCGTGTGGAAAAACGTTGTGCACAGTGGGTGACTCGGGTGGTAACTCTAGCTGGTAACCGTCTACTCTTCGTCTTGCAGTGATCTTGGAGGAGGCCGATAAATCTTGGTGTGAGCTTCTCTTCGACATGGTATTGCTTGGTTCCTTTGAGAGGGGTGGTTTGCAGATACATCTGGTCTTCGACACGGAGATTTACTTCTTGATGACGGTGGTTGGTGTAGTTCTTCCTTCTCGACATGGCGGTCTTCAAATGTCTTTTAACTAGCGACACGGCTCTTCTTCTGTCTTCAGGTAGACTAGTATGTCATCAAAACAAGGATGACGACTAACTTAAAAGTACTCTATGATGTCTATGGGGTACGTGAAGTGGGTTGGGGTATTGGAGGTGGTCTCGGTTGAGTATTGGCAAAGGTCTTCTCGACCTAGAGCCAAGGCCCGTGGTCATGATCCGACCATGTTGTGGCTTGGTGAGGCTTAAGGGTTTCAGGATTCTAGTGTGCGAGTGAACATTTATTATCTTATCCTTAAGCACAGTTCCTGAGATGCCAATAGTTCCACCCAGTCCTTTAAACAAATAACCTTATACCACCGAAAGCATCATCTCACATAGGTTGCTCCAATCATCACCCATGCTATAGATATCCTCATGGCTCCTTAGAGGAGATCTAACCAAATCATACATGTCTACGATCCCCAAAATCATATGTATGGCTACCACTAAGAATCCATGGGTAGGGCATACAAGCTGCTAAGCAATTAAACACCACAATCCAAGTGCTCAGCCTATTCTTCCAAGGCCCAAGATAGTGCATCTCTATCCTAAGGAAACGCGTCATATGACACTCCAAGATCTTGTTTCCTTCCTATGAATCAACTCCAATAGGCCATTAACTTCCATCAATTTCCACATAATCCATTAATTCTACAAATCCGATGTCTACGGTGTTCCACATGATCTCCTAAAGTCCCTATAATCCCCAAATACTTGAAAGGCTATCTCTACTATAATAGGTCCACCAATTTCCATTATCATGGTCAAGTATACTCCAAGGTCATGTTTATATAGATCCCTAAATCAACTCGGACAATTAATCCATTCTCCTAGTTTATCATCCACCGAGAAACATGGTATCATGATTTGTCTAAATCCAATTTACTCCGAACCATGTAGACATACTCAAAATCTATACTCGAGTAGAATCACTTACTCAAATCCAAATCTCATGTCCAACGAGAATTCCTACATTTTCCCCCAAATCATTATCGTAACATCAACTATCTCATGCCAATATCCCTTGGCTAAGTCAAATCCTTATACCTCCAAGAATTTCAATTTGCGATCATAATTGTCCTACAAAAATCCAACTTTCTCAAGGTAACGAAGGCTATGCTACTCTATTGACGTGATCCCACCAAATTCATCTGTCAACATGAAGGCCTCATAATCCACCAGTCTCTGTTAATTCCTCAAGGTCACTTACATAAACTCAACAAATCATTTGTCCACTATTCCTATATCCTCAAATTGGTCTTCCCTATGGCATCATCAGTTTTGGTGCTATATTAGGATGACAATGTGTTCGTTCACTATGTCCACTAGTTCCAAAATGAACCCAGTGTTGTGCAAGGTTACAGAGGCTTAACTGGTTCTCTCGCAATTCTGGAGGTTAGGTACATGATTAAGGATTCGTGCTGGAGTATCTCGTGAAGTCTCAAAGGGTTTAGGAATGGGTTTCTAATCTTCAAGGGTAAACATAACTCCACGGGGTTGTACTTGGACGAGGATGTGGTAGCAAAATGTCTTCAGTACTAGTTGGTTGCCGAGGTGGAATCATTAGTACTTCTTGTCTTGCCGATCTTTAGTTGAGGAGAGAGAAGAGAGGGAGAAGTATCATAGAGGAGGTGGTACGCCTAAAGGGGGTTATACGGTGCCAGTGCAAACAAATAGGTGCAAAAAGAGCCAAACAAAAGAAAACAAGGAAGGTGATATAGTCGCGTACTTGTTGCCTAGGAAAAAAGTGTGACTAATGTCAAAACACAAACAATAAAAACAAGTAACACACCATCATGGTTCTATTCGAACCATCATACGGACTCGACTGCGCATAGGGGGTACACGACTCATCCTACCCTAGGGGTTCTCGGACTCAGTAGTCGTGCCTTGTGCCTCATGCAGTCTTCTGAGTTTTCCTTAGGTGCTGCTATGTCCCTTGTAGTTGTTTGATGAACGATCCGGGTTGGGCCCGAAGAATCTTCAACAACTCCTCGCGCTGACGAGGTGATGGGGTGAAGGTGGCTCCTCTTAGCTCGCGTTGACTTGGTCTCCTCTTGTGTTCTTAATCATGACGGTCTCTTTTGCCTTCTAAGGAGTCGACGGTACCAGGTAGGCAATCCTTTATGCAATGACAATAACAAGGCATAGTAGAGGTCCAACATGTCAGTTTCGTTGATGAGAACATCGACACCAAGAGCGGGGGATGAAGAGAACCGTTTTCCTACTCACTATAGTGAGGCGGACCAAATGGCGAGGTTCTGATCCATCGGTGGTTGCCGATACAACAACGGTAAGGACATGGTTGCTCTATTAGCGATGTATATCATGATCTTGCATAACTTGTGCCATGTTCATCGTAGGCCAAGGTTGCATCATCTTGGGGCAGTGTCAAGGGTGTCACCATCTTCTGGGTCTTCATGTCCTCATTCCTCGAGGATGTATCTTATGTTGGCATCATCTTGTTGTGGTGTCGCCAATCTTGTGTTCATAAGAGGTGGGTGAGTGTTTGGCAAGGCGTACTCCTTCTAGGCTACCCATGAGGATTACAAGGAATCTTGTGGTCAGGGGCATAGGGGTTCTAGCTACCAAAATTTTTGAAGGGGAAGAGATCAATAAGGAAGGTATACCCTAGTTTTTTTGAAAAAAACTGAGAAGGGAAGAGAAGTATAGATAGTTTTGGAAACTAGTAATAGTTTTGGAAATAGTTCTACCCTAACTAACAACCATGCTAACTAAGGCTTCCTACAGTCAGGATGGCTCTGATACCAGCTCTGTGGGGAGCCCGACTCATAAGTCGACATCATCGAACGCACGTGTACAGTGATCCCAGAGATCAATGCTCACTGAACACACAGAAGCTGAATAACAAGAGTCTTACATCCATACATACCGTATTACACAAGTACGACCATTATGGTCAAGTCTTGAGTATAAATCATCGCAGCGGAAATCTTCGTCAACAACTTGGACACATGCCATCTGCCTTAACCCTACATGCATTCTGACTAGGAAGCGTCCTAGCTCGCACGATCGCCACCAAAGAACTTTTCTTCATATACCTGCTCTTCCATGCCTGGCCAATAAAATAACCAGTGGCAAGCCAATGAGTACTTTGAATGTACTCGCAAGCCACCCAAGAGTGATAACAGAATAATTATGCAAGGCTCTACTACTAAATTGGCAGTTTCGTGTAAAGCTAGTTTTTCATATGCAAGTATGATCAACATATATCAAGGACATGCATGCATCTGCAACAAGTATCAGGAGGTTACCGACATCAATATCGAGAAAGAGTTGTAAACAACTCATGCTCAAGCTCATCGTGACTTTCTCAAGAATCACATCATCAATATCACCGAACCGTGTTGTTTTTCTCACACACACACACCAGGTTTCGCAAACATTGGACGTAGCCCAAGAGCGGTTACCCAACTGTCCTTGACCATGGACACGGCTATTCGAATAGTTTTACACTCTGCAAAGGTTGCACACTTTACCCACAAGATCCGGGGAACTTCCATGTCATCCACGACCCGCGGTACCTCAAGTACCTGGGGTAAGCACCCGATCACTATAGTTCCCTAGACGACACTAACATAAAGTCCACTCGATTGGTAGCAACCCCCGTGCCCAACATTTCACATCTTAAAATTGTGGAGCCTCGCTCAAATATTCATCACATACCACTGGCACGGAGTACCAACGGTGTCTCTGGTGCCCTATAAAAACAGTCATGGCCGCCTATCCAAGCACGACCCCGTCCCGAGAGTGACCTCGTGTCACCCCCGTCACTAGTAATGCAGGCACCATGCTAGTATCGGCCTAGGCAATCAATAATGCCCTTTCCCATATAAGGGTAGAGTGGTTGCGCATGTAAGGTTGGAATAACGGTCGCAACTTAAACCAATCAGTTTTGAAAACAACACCCACGCTTTCCTCTATACACCACTTTGTCATCAAGTGGTTACCCAACTCATCATCTCCCTCAGGCATAAGTGGCACCCGACGGGGTTTTCGAAAAGTCTTTTAAAAGTACTCTGCCTCCATCACCATGCTTATCCCCATCCCATTTGCGTAGCTACTAATATGGCATCCTATCTACTCCCACCCGCATAACCCTCATAGGAAGGTAGGGTCATGCTTGATGCAAGTTTCAATAGGAAAGTAACAAAGGTACCAACCAAAGTGGTCACCACCTCAACATGATTCTGATGCATTGATAATAAGTTGCTATGAGACATGCATAAAATGGTTTCTCGAACATGGTCAAAGGACTGGTTGCCTGGTTCATCAGAATCTTCAAATCTTCCGGTCCATCTCCAAGTACCCCGTCTACTTCGTCAACTAATGTCGGAAACAAATCACAATAAGCAACACAACAAGGCAAAAATAAAAGTGCTCTAAAAATGAGAGTTGGACTTTTCTAGGATACCTTTAGTCATATGAGGAATGACCAAAGTAGTTTCATTGGGATTGGAACCATGGATATTTCTGAACATTTCAATATGGTCAGATCAAGGGATTATTGGATTTGCAAGAGGTGCACAGAAACATTATTTTGAAAAATGAGCAAAGGCACCCATTTAACAAGGAATGATTTTTGAAACAGCTAGGAGTTGGTTTCACTTGATTTGGAGTTCAAAAGAATTTCCTATGATTTTGCAAAGTTGGATATACATGGATAAATAGAATAATATTTGATGTGGCACAAAAAGCATTGGGAAAAATGTTCATAAACTAGGTTAGGATCTTAGAAGTGCCTAGAGATTTGAATCAATGAATTTAGATAAATTATGAGCTCTCTGTGATTTTCTAAAGTTCATCACAGAAATGGAAAAATAGCATTTTGATAAATGTTTGTGAAGAAAATGTTTGTGGAAAAATGTGCAAATAGCACCATGTGATAGATCATGATTAATGAAGTCACGGGAAATTTGAATCACCAAATTTGGAGTTCAAATAAATTGTGTATGGATTTTACAAGTTTACATATAAAGAAAAAGAAAAGGGAAATAAGGCTTTAACCTTATCTCACGCACAAGGCGACAGATAGCTTGTGGGTCGGCCCAGTTGCACGACTGCACGGGGCGACAACGATGACATCAAACGCGCCCATGAGGAATACGTCTTCGCGCAGGGGAGGCAGATCTCACGGAATCCGTTTCCACTTAAACGGGTGGGTCCCGTTTGCTGGGTCGCCGACAGGTGGGCCCTCCTTCCAGCTGGCGGGGAGGTCGTCCTCTACCTCCCGCTCGATGCAGAGCAGGAGAGGGAGAGCGCACGCCGGTGCTCGCCCGACGACAGCCGGCGCCTCTGGCCATCTCCCGCGGCGCTCCGCCTGTGGGCGTGCTCGAAGCGGAGCAGCGCATCCGTTGGTGCAGCTCACGGCCGTCGGAGGGGGCCTAGGTGACTGCAACCTTGACGGCGGCGGGGGAGGTCATCGGCCATCCGTGGCTATCGGCATTCGAGCATCCTAGCTACGGTTTGAGGAGGTGGGAAGGATCGACGGACCACCGGGGATCCTTTGGTGGAGGAATGGGAGCAATGCGAGCTTGGCGTTGCTCGAATTTGAGCGAGCCGAAGCGGCGGTCGTGCGACGGTAGGAGGAGAAGGGAGGCACTAGAGGAGGAGTGGGACGGTCCAGGATGATCAGGGGAGGGAGAGGGACTCCAAATCGTAGAGAGGGGCGCTCAAGATGGCCTTATGTGGCGAGGCTATGGCGCACCGTGGGTGGCGTCCATGGCCGTGGCCAAGGCAGTGCCAGGGGACAAAATTGGCACATAGGCCCTTGTCCAGGGTGTTCGTGGGCGTGGTCTAGGACCAGGGAGAGAAGAAAGGGAGTGGGGAAATGGTCAGAGGAGTCGCGCGTGTGAGCTCACTCACTGGAGCTCTCGGGCAGCCAGTGCGCGTGCGGGAGGAGGCAGCAAGAGGGAGAAAGAGAAGGGGGCCGAAAGTGTGCCGTGTCCTAGACATCGAGGCACCTCAACTAGCGCAAGGGGGAGGCCCTAGGTGGTCAGAGGACTCGGGCAGGACGCGGCTAGAGTGTGGGAGTGCACTGTAGCATGCTCTAGAGCGCCCATATGGCCGGCATGGTCGTGCCCTCACGCGCTCTGGACGTGTCCACTTTGCCCATTGGTGTCTAGTGGGTTTGGGGGTGAGTAAACTAAGCACCGATGGCCTTGGATGCCTTGGCGACCCAATGGGAGAGAGCTGGGGTTGGGAGAGAGATGAACAGGGGCTGTCCAGAAGGGTAAAATGAGGGTTTTCACCCCTCGATCATTGAACTCTGGCCATGGGAGAGTTACATGAGTTAGAAGAGGTCTAGGAGGAGCTGTGGTAAAAAGCTTAGCTCATGGAGAACAAGGAAAGAGGTGAAAATAGCAGTTTAGGAAAATCACTAGAAGGTGTTTGTTGTTGGTTTGGGCAAGTAAATGAATTCTTATTGGCATGAGACTTGACAGGGTCAAATGGCATGAAGAAATAAGGTTTTACACCAAGTTTGAGCTCATTTGGGCAAAGTAGCCAATGTAACTTTGGTAAAACCTAGAAATCAACAGAAATGGCTTTCCCAAGATTTAGCCATGCAAATCATCCCTCCTTGATGCACCACTTGGTTTAGTGTCATCATTTGGGGTTGTGAGCATGTCCACAAAATTTGAGGTCACAAGTAAAAAGTTGGCAATGTAGAGTTGTTGAAATTTGGATGTGGTCAGAAAGGATTTTGGGGCCCTTTGATCAAGTTATCCTTCCCCAAAACTTGTGCCATT
Organism: Secale cereale; assembly: GCA_902687465.1. Taxonomy (NCBI): domain Eukaryota; kingdom Viridiplantae; phylum Streptophyta; class Magnoliopsida; order Poales; family Poaceae; genus Secale; species Secale cereale. Next base: position 476,883,289 of record LR738710.1, on the reverse strand, counting down.
TGGTTTAGATGCATGATCACATCATTGGAGCATGTGCAACAAGTTTGAGAGCATTTGAACAAGTTTGGCAACGTAAAGTTGCTCAAACTTCAAAATGGACAGAAATGGTTCTAAGGCGATTTGATGATGTTTTCTTGTTCTCCAAGGCATGAGGCTTGGCAAGATCATCACATATGTTATATTTGACATGTTAGAATTTTCCTGGAAATTTTTAGAGAATATTTCGTTTTTTAATATTTCAAAAGCTTGAAATATCCAGAAAGGGTTTTTGAGGGATTTGTCCAATATTTTGTACATGGCCATGTGTTGAAAATCTTATATATGGACAATATATGTCCTATGAGTTTCCCTAAATTTTGACAAATATTTTTGAAACAATTATATAATTTTAACCTATTAAAGACCATTTCTGGCCTAAAGAAAAGACTTTCAATAAAATAGAAAAATAACTTTTAAAATTTCACTTTTGTGGTTTAAAGGAGTCTTATACCTAACATGAGTCAATTATACTTTTGGAAAGATTTTTCACACCCCAAATCAAGTACTTGCAGTACAAACCTCAATTCGGGGCGTTTTGGAAAAATAATTTTAGAAAATAATTTTTGGCCAAAATATTTTTTGTTAGAAAATACTATATTGTTCTATACACATGGCATAATCATTGGGAAAAGGTTTTGGATCAAGGAGATGAAGTACAAGAGTTGGATGATTTATTTTTATTTTTAGAGCACTTGCAAACAGCAAACAGAAAACTAAATCAAGCAATGTCAAAAACACCCAAAGGTTTTTGTAAAACCACATTTTAGCATGATTATCATCTTAAGTGTTGTGGCATGAAAAACAGGGTGTGACAGGTATCCAGCCCTAGCCAAGTTCATGGCCGTGACCCACCATGGCTACAATGTCCTCAAGATGCCAGGGAGCCGGGACATCATCACCGTCGCTTGCGAAGAAAAGGATGCAGTGTGCTCCCTCGAGCGTGCTTACCAAGCTGCGGGAGTCGAAGACCCCGACAGCGAATAAACTATCTACCCCCCCTGAGGCTATCCCGAAGAAGAAGAAGCAGTTGCTCGCCCTAGAGCCTCATGAAGATGCAGCACCAGGCGGGCATGCCTCGGAATCCGCGCCCATGGACGGGGCGCCTCCCTTCCTCACATAGGAAGGCGCGGCCGGCTCACCCCTCAGGTTGGGCTCGGGAACTCTCCTTTGGAGGGCCTCCTGTTGGGGAACGTAGTATTTTCAAAATTTTCCTACGATCACGCAAGATCTATCTACTAGATGCATAGCAACGAGGGGGAGAGTGTGTCTACGTACCCTCGTAGACCGGGAGCGGAAGCGTCTAGTGACGCGGTTGATGTAGTCGAACTTCTCCGCGATCCAACCGATCATGTACCGAACATACGGCACCTCCGCGTTCAGCACACGTTCAGCTTGATGATGTCCCACGAGCTCTTGATCCAGTTGAGCTTCACGGGAGAGTTTCGTCAGCACAACGGCGTGGTGACGGATATGATGAAGTTACCGGCGCAAGGCTTCGCCTAAGCACTGCAACGGTATAACCGAGGTGTGTTTCTGTGGAGGGGAGCACCGCACACGGTTGGGAGAGATCAACTGATCAACTTGTGTGTCCTAGGGTGCCCCCTGCCCCCGTATATAAAGGAGCAAGGGAGAGGCCGGCCCTAGAGGGGGCGCGCCAAGTGTGGGGAGTCCCAAGTCCTAGTAGGATTCCCCTTTCCTTTTCGGAGTAGGAGAGAAGGAAAGAGGTGGAGAGGGAGAAGGAAAAAAGGGGCTGCACCCCTTGTCCAATTCGGACCAGAAGGGGGCGCGCGCCTCCTTCCTTTTGGCCTCTCTCCTCTATTCCCGTAACTCCCCGGTACTCCGAAAATACCTGAATCACTCGGAACCTTTCCGATGTCCGAATATAGTCGTCCAATATATCGATTTTTATGTCTCGACCATTTCGAGACTCCTCGTCATGTCCCCGATCTCATCCGGGACTCCGAACTCCTTCGGTACATCAAAACTCATAAACTCATAATAAAACTGTCATCGAAACCTTAAGCGTGCGGACCCTACGGGTTCGAGAACTATGTAGACATGACCGAGACTCATCTCCGGTCAATAACCAATAGCGGAACCTGGATGTTCATATTGGCTCCTACATATTCTACGAAGATCTTTTATCGGTCAAAACCGCATAACAACATACGTTGTTCCTTTTGTCATCGGTATGTTACTTGCCCGAGATTCGATCGTCGGTATCTCCATACCTAGTTCAATCTCGTTACCGGTAAGTCTCTTTACTCGTTCCGTAACACATCATCTCGTGACTAACTCATTAGTCTTTTGCTTGCAAGGCTTATTGTGATGTGTGTTACCGAGAGGGCCCAGAGATACCTCTCCGACACTCGGAGTGACAAATCCTAATCTTGATATATGCCAACACCACGAATACTTTCGGAGACACCTGTAGAGCATCTTTATGATCACCCAGTTACGTTGTGACGTTTGATAGCACACAAGGTGTTCCTACGGTATTCGGGAGTTGCATAATCTCATAGTCATAGGAACATGTATAAGTCATGAAGAAAGCAATAGCAGTAAAACTAAACGATCATAGTGCTATGCTAACGGATGGGTCTTGTCCATCACATCATTCTCCTAATGATGTGATCCCGTTGATCAAATGACAACTCATGTCTATGGCTAGGAAACATAACCATCTTTGATCAATGAGCTAGTCTAGTAGAGGCATACTAGGGACATACTGTATTGTCTATGTATTCACACATGTACTAAGTTTCCGGTTAATACAATTCTAGCATGAAGAATAAACATTTATCATGATATAAGGAAATATAAATAACAACTTTATTATTGCCTCTAGGGCATATTTCCTTCACCTCCGACCTAGACAATGTCTCGAGGGAGGTGCTCGGGCACCATGTGGAGGCGTGCTTCACCGCACGGTTCCCTCCGGAGGACACAAGGCGTGAGGCATCAAGCGCTTAGGAGTTCAATGACCAGACCATCAAAGACTTGAAGGTGCCAAGGGCAATGCGGGGCGAGCGCCGCCCGGCACCCCGGAGTGCAGCTGTCGTCCCAGGCTCGGGCGATGGGCTACACGTCTGCGTCAACGTCCCAGGACTCAACAAGATCGCATCTCAGGAGCTCTACTGGCCATCTCAGGTGGGCTGGTGCGAGGGTCCTCCTCACATCTATGTTCACATGCCCTTCGGCTTGTCGAACCAGGCAGCCATGCACTAGCGCCACATGCGAGAAGTCTTGGCGGCTCGCGAGGCCAGGCATCAGCAGATCTTGGCGGAAATGGAGTCAGTTCTTCGCGAGTCATCGGAACCTCCGGAGCCTCGCGAGGCCCCGAAGCCAGGCGACTCATGAGGAGCGACATCTCCAGCAAGCATCTTCAGCTACATCAACACCACTCCAGCATTGGTGCCCGGTGACTTTGTTTCAGTTTATTCAGTTGGGGGCGCCCCTCGGGCTGCATCACCCCCAAGTCGCACGGGCTCGCCCCTGTGGCGTATATCCTTTCTGCATGTTTAGCTTACTCTGTTGGGGGCGCCCCTCAGGCTGCATCATCCCTAGGCCGCATGGGTCCGTCCCCGTGGCATGTCTCGCACCACCATTACCTAAGCCGGTTTACCCCTTTTTCGTGAGTCTACTTCATGCTTATAATTTCCCAACACCAAATACTTCGAGTATCTCACACGTCGGCGCCCCTCCACTACAGGCGCTGAGCGATGTTTCCTTTTCTCCAGGATCAATCACATGAGAAGTCTAGGCACGGCGTCTGTACTCGGGTCTGTCCCTGCAGTGTCGATAAATCCAACGACTGAGCTCTGTCTGGCAGGCCGGCCGGCCCTGTTCACATCACCTCCTGGGGCTGTCGGTGTCTGGCCTTCTCATGTGATCGCCTCAAGAAATTCATTCAGCGCAGGTTGCCTAACCATCTCGCAGGACCTCCCGCAGCTACCAAGAATCAAGACCGGGCGCATCCCGCCTTCAGGTAGGGCCTCGTGAGTCCCGTGCTGGCTCACGAGTGCCCTGGCACACCCCGTAGGCCCTACCATGCAATCCACATGTCAGGGCGGGGCTGTACATGCCCTGGGGGCTCCACTCAGCGGGAGCCCTCACCCACGCACAAGTGGAAGCACCATGCTCCGCGCTGGCAGTTGACACGGTCGAGGAACGGCTATGCCCGTGCAAGTGCGGAAGCGCCATGCTCCGCACTGGTGATAAACAACCGAGGGCGGCCCCTTGGCCGCACCAACCTCGGGGAGCCGGCAGGCTCAGTGCCAGGCCTTGTTGCAACACCTCCCCTCGGGAGAGCCGATCACGAGGGCTGAGCACGGGGGCTACGCGCAGGTCACGCCTAGCGTACGCTACACCAAACAGGTATGAAGGTATGTCCGTACGTCAAGGAGGACCCTGAGCATCACGTCTCAGGGGCCTAACTGGTCACGTAGCCCCTCACTCCTTGGCCTCGTCCTGGTGATCCGGACGAGCCAGTGGTGGCTGAGGTATGCACATGGTCGAGCTCTGCCGACGCAGAACAACGAGGCCTAGCTACGTATTCTCACCTAAAGGTTCATTTGCACGTCAAGGAGGACTCCTGAGCATCGCTTCTCAGGAGCCTAACTGGCCACGTAGCCCCTCAATCCTTGGTCTCGTTCTGGCGATCAGGACGAGCCAGCAGCGACTGAGGTATGCGCGGGGTCGGGCTCTGCCGACGTAGAACACTAAGGTCTGGTTTCGCGTCCCCTTCCCGAGGCCTATTCATACATCAAGGGGGACCCCTGAGCATCGCGTCTCAAGGGCCTAACTGACCATGTAGCCCCTTACTCCCTGGTCTCTTCCAGGCGATCCGGATGAGCCAGTGGCGGCTGAGGTATGCGCAGGGTGGGCTCTGCCGACGCAGAACGCTAGGGAAGGCGGGAAGACGGTCGTGAAATCCTAGTAATTATTACAAATCATATTGTTCTTCGAACACCTAGGCATGAGTTTACACACCTCCCCGAGGCATGATGTCTGTTGCAGAAAGTAAAAGCGGAGGAAAGTGATACCAATGAGACTCATCTTCAGCCTTGGGCATTATCATCGCCCTCAAGGAGCGCCCTCTCGACGTCGGTGCCACCATCGGCCACTGCTGCGGGAGCGGCGGCATCACCGGCAGGGGCGCAGGATCGATGGCTAGGAACTTCTCCAGCAGGGCATCCACCAAGTCCTTCACGACATTGGTGGCTGCCGAACAGCGCTCTTCATCCACATGCTCGAGCAGCGCCCCGAGGTCGGTGCTTGGATCGCGCAGGTGGAGGTGGCTTAAGACGCGCGTCAAAGCCGAAGCAGAGAGTGAACGGGCCTCCCCTTCCACCATTTAGCCGATCCCGTTGACGACTCCGTCAAGCGCCTTGACAAGTTGGGGAAGCAGCTCGGTGGGGCCTTCTTCAGCATTCACCAGCGGCTCCTCCAGGCCCTTCCCGTAAAGCTCACGCGGGGCCTTGCGGGACTTCAGCTCGAGGGACTCGAAGACCGCGCGGTCTCCAGCCAGAACATTTGCCTTGGCGTCTAGCTGGGCCGTCTTCGCCTCTACCTCCCCCTTCACCTTCTCCAGTCGGCCACGCTTCGCGCCCTGCTCCCGTGCCAGCTGCTCCAGCTCAGTGCCATGGTCGGTGACCGCTTCCTCTCGGGCCTTCAGCTCCTCCTGCCACCCCTTGAGCTGGCGGGCCTTGGCGGCTTGCTGGTCATGAAGGGTCGTCACCTCGGCCTCCAGCTTCTGGCAAGGTTCCTCCGCAGCCTTCGCGTCCTTCAGCGCCGCATCACACTCTGCCGCGGCTACGCCTGTGGCATGCTCACCTTCCTTGGAGGCTTTAGTGGCCTGGCACCTGGCTGCACGGACTGCTGCATCGGACCGCAACCACCCCGAGATTAGCTCCAAGCGCCCCGACACCGGGCGGTGATCAGGACCTTGGAGGTCATCGCGAAGCTGCGTCAGTGTAGAGGTGGCCTTCTCCAGGACGTCAGGCCAAGCAGGAAGGTCGTGGCCTGGCAGCTCGGCAGAAGGAGGAGGAGGCGGCGCTGGCGCCAAGACTTACGAGGCAACCGCATCATAAGGGACAGGCGGCTCCTGAGCCCTTGGAGCTTCGGAGGATGAGCCGGGGGCTGGCGCCTCCGGAGCCGGCTTGGCCACAGGGGCCACCTTCTCCCGACAAGTCTTGGGACCTTGCGGGGGCAATCCGGTGGCTGAAGTAGGGACGTCGTCCCCCCGCCCTAGGGGCGGCGCGACCACAGCAGGCGCTTGAGCCGCAGGGGTCACCATAGAGTCCTGCCTCCTCTTCGATGCCGACGCTGGCCTAGCAGTGCGGATGAGAAACATCAAGAGGCAATAGAAAATACAAGGAAAATGGTCAGGGCGAAGCACTTACTAGTCCACGGCAGCATAACCCCTCGCCCTCTTCTGAAGCACGAGACCGGAGAGCCTCATAGCCGGGGGCACAGGCACTTGAGCCCCAGGAGCAGATGGGGGCGCGGCAGCCGGACTAGCAGCGGCGCCGGCCGGAGTCATAGCAGAGGTACCACCTTGAAGAATCAACGTCGACTGCCCCTTCTTCGGAACCCCAGCCAGCGGCTTCTTTGGGGGGTGCCCTTTGACCTTGTGGTAACCCCGGTGGAGCGCGGCGGCTGCCCAGCTAGTCGCTCATCGTCGCCGTCATCAACGGGAAGAACGCAGAGGAGCTCAGACTGGCATGGGGGAGAAGTCTCCCCCGCGCCTTCCTGGGTCGCCACCGAGTCCGTCTTCCCCTCCCCCTGGATGGACTCGCTGGAGGACGGCGCCACCGAGGCTCTAGTGGGCGCCGGCATCACGAGCCCGCGCTCGTCGAAGGCGGGCATGGCGGCAGCAATCTGTGCCCCATCCAGGCAGCGGTACAGAGGAAGATGGGAGTCAGGAGGATACCCCTAGTCCTCTGACACCAGGAGAAGGAGGACCTTGCTCAGCTCCCCGTCGGGCAAGGCATCTGGGCGAAAGCGGAGGTCATCGCCCTCTTACATAAACCTCCACAAGGGGCGCGAGTGCGCTTGGAGTGGCACCAGACGCTGCATCAGGAACTCCTTCATAATCATGGCCCCCGCCAGCTTCTCCGCCTTCGGGTCATCAGGCTTCAGGTCAGCCATCATCCTTGCCAACAGCTGCTCAGCCCGGGGGTCACTGAGCTTTGCGTTCTTCCACCCGTCATGGGAGGCTGGCACCTTCGTCGGCATCACTAGCAGCGGGTGGGAGGCCTTCCATGAGGACCCACTTGTTCCTAAAGTCCTTCATGTAGGATCAAAAGTATGTCTAGAGGGGGGTGATTAGACTACTTGACCAAATAAAAATCTAGCCTTTTCCCAATTTTAATTCTTGGCAGATTTTAGCAACTTAGCACAAGTCAAGCAATCAACCTACACACGCAATTCTAAGAGTATAGCAGCGGAATGTAAAACAATTGCATATGAAGGTAAAGGGGGGAGTTTGGAGGAGCAAACGCAAGTGCAGACACGGATGTTTTTGTCATGGTTCTGATAGGTGGTGCTATCATACATCCACGTTGATGGAGATTTCAACCCACGAAGGGTAACGGCTGCGCGAGTCCACGGAGGGCTCCATCCACGAAGGGTCCATGAAGAAGCAAACTTGTCTATCCCACCATGGCCATCGCCCATGAAGGACTTGCCTCACTAGGGTGGATCTTCACGAAGTAGGCGATCTCCTTGCCCATACAAACTCATTGGTTCAACTCCACAATCTTGTCGGAGGCTCCCAAGTGACACCTAACCAATCTAGGAGACACCACTCTCCAAAAGGTAATAGACGGTGTGTTGAAGATGAACACCTTGCTCAAATGCTTCAAATTATAGTCTCCCCGACACTCAAACAGTTCCTCACAGATTTGGATATGGTGGAAGAAAGATTTGAGTGGAAAGCAACTTGGGAAGGCTAGAGAACAAGATTCATATGGTAGGAGTGGAATATCTTGATCTCAACACTTGAGTAGGTGGTTCTCTCTCAGAACATGTTTGTTGGTAGTGTAGGTTTGTTATCATGGTTCTCTCCATGAATGAAGAGTGGGTGGAGGGGTATATATAGCCTCCACACAAAATCCAACAGTTACACACAATTTACCAAACTCGGTGGGACCGATTCAGAGAACTCGGTCTGACCGATTTAGTTCATAATGTAACCGTTAGGCATTTCGGTGGGACCGATATGATCAACTCGGTAGGACCTATTTCATTAGGGTTAGGGCATAACGTAATCTTGGTGAGACTAATTACACAAACTCGGTAGGACTGATTTTGGTAATAAGCTTACAGAGAGTTGGTCGGGCAAACTCGGTGGGACCGATTCACTCATTTTAGTTGGACCAAAACGTTACGAAGAGGCAACAGAGAGTTTGCAATCCCATCTCGGTGAGACCGAGATCCCTTTCGGTGAGACCGAAATGATTAGGGTTTAGTGGCAGTGGCTATGTCAAATGAGCTCAGTGGCGCCGGATGGAACTTTTCGGTGGGGCCGAGTTTGACTTTTGGTTTGGGACATATGTGGATGTAATAAAGTGGTTGAGGGCTTTGGAGCATATCACTAAGCACTTTGAGCAAGAAACCCATTAAGCAACACATCATCACTTTTTAATAGTATTGGCTTTCATATGGACTCAATGTGATCTTGGATCACTAAAATATAAAATGTAGAGTCTTGAGCTTGAGCCAATTTGTGTCCATAGCATTTTGAGGGTCCACATTCCTAATCCATGCCATGCCAATCATTGAACTTTCCTGAAATATTTATCTTGACGTAGCATTAGTTCAATGAGCTATATGTTGTTAGTAATTACCAAAACCACCGAGGGATAGTTGCACTTCCAATCTCCCAATTTTTGGTAATTGATGACAACATATAGATCAAAGCTTCGACAAATGATAATAAGATTTAAATACATCGTCGCTTTGAGAAGTATGTGATAAGCAAGAGCTCCCCCTAAATTTGTGCATTATTTAAAATTTGCGTTTGAATGCAAATGCACAATCGATTAGGATCATGGGTTACACTTCCATGTCACATGCATCTTGGTGGAGCGCTCAAAATGATATTGACTAAAGAATGCACTCATCACCAAGCAAAGTGAATGATCATATAGGGATATGAAAGATAATATCATCCAAGCAAGCATTAAGGTAGCATATGATCAATCACATGATCAAACAAGTATCTCACACACAAACATAGAGTATCAAGCAAACACACAAATTAAGTTCAACTAAAAGCAAGAGAGACCAAGAAGCAAAACACTCTCTCTCGAAGCCTGTGATCTATACATATTTCTCCCCCTTTGGCAACAAGTTACCAAAAAGTTGAAAATGCATAGTGCTATGCGTCTCTCAGGCTCGATCTTCGGGAGGCGGTGTAGAGAGAACTCCAAGGACGAAGGCTTCAGATGATGTAGTTGGAGCTGGTGGAGTGGCTGCTGGAGGTGGCACTGAAGTTGTGGCTGCTGGTGTTGATGTTGTAGCTATAGTATCAGGAAATGGCACTGCAGTAGATCTCTGACCTCGAGGCACTCGCTGAAATGTATCTATGGTAGCCTGCCCTCTCCTCTCCTCTGCTTCCTCCTAGAGCTACTCAACTGCAGACTATATCTCTGTCCCTTTCAGATCAAGACCATGGAACTTAGTTTCAATGATACTCTCCAAGCGCTCCTGATTCTGAGTCAGGGTGGCCAAGCCCTTCTCAATCCTCATAGTTGCTTGAATCAGATATGCCATTTGATCTTGCTTTGACTTGAGGGACATTTGAGATGCTTCTGCATCACTTGGCATCTTGGCAGCTTTCTTAGCTCTGGCTTTCTCTCTCTTCTCATGTGCTTGCACTGAAGATGGCTCTTTCTCATCCATGACAACAGTGTTGTCCTCAAAGTCTGGATATAGGGGCAGATGTTTCTTGTCCAACAAGTATATGCATGTGCCCACCTTGGAGTTGATGAGCTCCTGAATGTGTGGAGCATACCCACATAACCTCTTCTGATCTGCAGCAGTCCTATTGATTGTTTCAACAATCAGACTCATGACTTTGAATTTCTGAGGCACATCAAAAAAATACAGCAAGCTGATTGAATGTCCTCTTATCATCTTGTGATCTCCTGATTTGGGCAACAATGTATGCATCAAGATTGTGTTGATAGTGGGTAGACCAGACAATAAGAAGTGCACAGATCTAAACTGGTGTGTTTCCAATGCATCATTAGGGATCTCCTTGTACATATTTGCCATAGAGTTGTGGTCTTGCTTCTTCTTGGCATACACATCCAAATCATCTTCATGCTCTTCAGGGGCATTAATCAGCTTGGCCCACTCATCAACAGTTGACGGGTACCTTGTACCTTCAGACATCCATACAATTCTACCATCAGGATAAAACTGAGCTATGGAGTAGAATTGCATGATGAGTTCATCATTCCATTTGGTCAACTCCTAACCTACAAACTTGTCAACACCACATGCTTTGAAGCTTTCAATCACATTTGGAGAGGGATCTTCATTGTCCTTAATGTAGTCCCAGTCAACCCATCTCATATCACACACTATGGGCTTCTTGTCAAGCAGAACTGTCTCATAGAAGTCTTGTTTTTCTTTGGTATGAAACCTATAGTCCACAACAGTCCTTCTTCTCACGACATATGGGTCATTTTGTCTCCATCTTCTGATACCTGCATCCTTTCTCAACTTCATATCCTCAGCAACAATATGAGTATTATCATGATCAGGGATCTTGGGCTTGAGCTTCCTAAGCACTTGGACCTTAGCATCTTCATCAATATCAGGCATTGGGGCCTTGTTCTTCTGTGAATCTGGAATGTTTCTTGTGCTCCTCTTGGGTGAAGACTTGGTGGCTTGAGCAGCTTTGGGAGCAGTCTTAGGCATTGAAGGAGCAGACCCAGACTTGATAGCATCTCCAATGAGCTTCTGAGCTTTAGGTGCTGGTGCAGCAACCTCTTCTTCTACGACAGCTTCATCATCATCCCTCATGGATGGCTTGCCAATCACTCTGGCTGTTGTCTTTCTAGCTCTCTTCTTTGTACCTGCTAACTCATCATCTCTGGATTCAAGTGTGAATACCATAGTCTCTTAAGTAGATGATATGGCCTTTGACATAGGAACCCTCTTGGCAGGTGCCTTCTTTTTCAGACCTGGCTTTGTTGCAGCAGTTGTGCCATGCTCCTTCCTGAGCACCTTCATCTTTGAGGTGGCCTCATCACCAACAAAATCTTCATCCTCAGTATTTGAGGTTTTCTTCTTCCTGGTCTTGGTAGCTGCCTTGGGCAAGTTGCTAGGTGTGCTCCTGCTACCCTCATCAGAGCTGCTAGAGGGACTAGTGCCCTCACTCAGGTTGACTTGCTCCTCAAACAAATTCTAGCTATCACACTGGGCAGACATCTTGGCACTACAAACTGAAAACTGACCCTGTGAATAGATGTAGATGAGGTAGAGTGGATGAGCATCACAAAGTGCAGATTTTTTATAAAACATATGACTAAAAAAACTTAGTTTTAGTTCTCTACAGAAAGCATTTCGGAGCTACCGATTTGTTAAACTCGGTGATACCAAAGCAATCCTGGAACCTAAACTAGTGAACTCAGTCAGACCGAGACACAGTTCGATGGCACTGATATTGCTAGGGTTTCACAGAGAGTTGAACTCGGTCGCACCGATTTGTAATTTTCGGTCAGACCGAAAAGTGCAAGTACAATGGCCTAATCCAAATCGGTGAGACCGATTTCTACAACGCGGTCGGTCCGAGATGAGTTCGGCGGAGACCTAACTCTAAATTTTCGAATCAAAACTAATTTCTACTGAGTTTTTTCTGGATAGGGTGATTTCAATCGTGGAAAGAATCATGGCAAAGCAATGTGCTACGAATCAGAGTTAAAGAATAGCACAAAGGTCAAGTTCAAACCTTAACTCGGCAGTGAACTTGCTACGGCGACAACAGCGGCGGAGATTGCCGTTGACAGCGATGGAGACCAGCGGCGGGAGATCGCTTGTGACACCCCGAGACCGATGCTTCAGATCCCTTCCATTTATTTTTGTTGATGCCGTGTGTTTATTTTGTATGTTGCATTGTCATAATTATTTTGCATATTTCATTCCTATATGTTGATGCCATAACCATGTTGAGTGCCTTATCATATTTTGCTTCTTGCTTCGTGATCATCATTGTTTATTTTGCTTGGTGCATTTCATCTACATGTTTTCAACACTTGCAACCGTTAGCAGTCGCCACTTCTCTCCGTTGTTTTCATTGGTCGTTCCGAAACTAACCGCACTTGCACACAACCACCTAACTATAACGATCCTCGTGGAGGGCGTGACACTAACATCTCTGCACAGCCCACTTTTCCCTCCTCGCAAATTGTCCGAAACTTCCCCGAACCTGAACCGGGCACTTGTGACCGACGGGTCCGGATCATCCCCAAACATCCCGAAAATATCTTTATTTTCTTATGTGGACTCCCTGCCTATTTATTTCTTGACCATTCGATTACGATCGGAGAGACGAGATACCCCTAAACCTAACCCACTTGCTATATAATCAGCGCAACCCTAAAATCTAGGCAGCTTGTCCCATTCTTCCATTCGCCACCGCCACCACTCCTCCCGTCCCTTCTTCCTTGGGATCCTCCCAGGTCCTCTTTGCCTCCATTCTCAGCCACCATTCAACCATCGGCCGGCATTCCATCAGTTTGGATTGAGGCCACAACCTTGCACGCCCGAGCCCCGAGCTGCCTCCTCTGCCTTGTCCCCGAACCCATTCGCCCTGAATTCCCGAGCTCCTCCTGCGCCTGCACCTCCAAACCGCCGTCGTTGTTGCTCCGGCGAGCAGCCGACCGCAGCAAGCTAGGCTCCTCATGCCCAAGGACGTGTCGTCCCCAAGCTCCCTCCTCCATATTAGATCGAGAGGAGCCCCTGCCTCCCCGCGCCTCACCCACCAAGCCGTCGCGTCAAGCCCCTCTGCCCCGAGCCGCAACAGCTGCTCCAGGACCACTACGCGTCCTGCCTGTGCCAGGTCCAATGCCCGCAGAGGTAGGCGCCCGCTGCACCCCCTCATTCGTAAGGGAGACGACGAGCTCCTTCCTCATGAGCGCTCCAGTCGTTGACTCGCCTCTGCTTTGCCGGCGCCACCGGACCACCCTTTCCGTCTCCGTGCCTCCTCACGCTCGAGAAACTGCTCTACCCCGTTCCCTACGCGTCGCTGCTCCCTTGAAGTCCTTCATGGCGGCCTCGTCTCCATTCACGGGAGGACGAGCACGGCGCGCCCGATCCGCGCCCGATTCACCTCCTCGGTCGACCTCCTGTGCCAGGTCCCGCCGCGCCGATTCCTCGTCGTCCCGCCGCCGCCGGAGTCCCACATGTCCCGTAGCCGTCGCGCCTTCTTCCTCTGCTTCTGCATCGAGCAGGAGGAGGACGCCATGTCTCTGCCTCGCTCGGTCGTCCCAGCCACGCGTTGACCTGCAGCGTCGACCACGCCGGGCACAGCTCCCGCTGCCTCGCCCCAAGGCCTAGCGCCAAGCCAGCCGGCCTGCCGCAAGTCGCTCCACTGACCTGGGCCTTGGCCCATGGTGAGGCAACCCAAATGCGCCCTCCTTTTTTCTTTTCTTTCGCTGTTGGTCCAGCCAGTTTTGGCCCGACCATGTTTTTCCCCAGTTCTGTGAATTTAGCATTTATCCGTAGAATTACGGTTTTACATAAAAGTCCCTCTAGTTTCATGCATTAATAGCTCCACAACCATGCATCGGATTAAAATAAATTATATATGTAAAATGCTTAGAATTTTGCATAGATTAATAATATCCAACTTTCATACATGTTTAAAATGTTTATATTGCGGTTGCATAAGTTTTCTTAAATAACATGTTAAAATGATTTCTTTAATAACTAAATAACCGTAGCTCCAAATTTAATAAACTTTATATGTAAATGTGGTAGAAAAATATATAGATTAACATGGTGCATTTACTTTTGCTATTTGACAACATTAAAATTGTGCTATAGGCAGAACAGTAGCAAATACGAAACTTGCACATGAGGATTTTCCGGAATTGTTTTTGTTGTTTCTGGCCCCATTTAAATTGCTTAGATAGTGTAGTTTAATTGTGTTGCACCTCTTGCCATGTTAACAACATTTAAACTTGTTGGGTTCCTAAATGAGAGCAAACTAAATAATTGGATGTGGTGTTTCGTCAATATGCAACTCGTTGCATATTGAGCTCCACTTAATTTTAGTATTGTTTGTTGCACTTTGACATGTCATGCATATTTAAACCGGACATGCATCATATTTGTTTGTGTATCATGCCATGGTTATGATATGTGTGTTTACCATGTTGTTTGTTTCTTTCCGGTGTTGCTTCTTATTTCCGATAACGTTGCGATGTGAGGACTCGTTCGACTATGCTTGGTTCGTCTTCGTGGCTTCGTCTTCTTCATGGACTCGTTCTTCTTCCTAGCAGGATCTCAGGCAAGATGACCGTCACCTTAGATCTCATTACTATCATTGCTATGCTAGTTGTCTCGATGCTATCGCTATATGTCACGCTGCCTATCTATTTGTTGTCAGCCTCTCCTTGTTGCCATGAAACCTCTAACCTTTGACACCATCCTAGCAAACCGTTGTTTGGCTATGTTACCGCTTGCTCAGCCCCTCTTATAGCGTTGTTAGTTGCAGGTGAAGATGAAGATTGCTCCACGTTGGCTCTTGGTTGTTGGAATATCACAACATCTATTACTATAATTAATGCACCTATATACTTGGCAATGGGTGGAAGGCTTGGCCTTTTGCTCGGTGTTTTGTTCCACGCATGCCGCCTTAAGAACCGATAAATCGGTGTTATGTTGCTTGATTTTGCGTTCCTAACGCGGTTGGGTATATGGGGACCCCTTGACAGTTCGCTTTGAATAAAACTTCTCCAGCAATGCCCAACTTTGGTTTTACCATTTGCCTCATAATAAAAACTTAATTAATAAATTTGCATAGGGGGTCGCGTTCCCGGGTTCTTAATTCCACATAACAGGGGTCCAGTGTTGATGGTGTTGGTCCCAAACTAGAGCCACTTGCGGTGCCACCCAGTTACTGGGGCTTCCGGTTGCTGTACGTAGTGCTCATCCGGTCGTGGCCCGAGACGAGTTACGCACGGCTACTATCAGGGTGTCGGCACGCTGGGAGGTCTTGCCGGGCTTGTTTTACCATTGTCGAAATGTCTTGTGCACCGGGATTACGAGTCTGATCGGGTTGTCCCTAAGATAAGGGGTTTTTACCTCTGCTGATCGTGAGAGCTTGTGATGGGCTAAGTTGGGACACCCTTGCAGGGTTATGATCTTTCGAAAGCCGTGCCCACGGTTATGTGGCAGATTGGAATTTGTTAATGTCCGGTTGTAGAGAACTTGACAGAGGATCCGATATAAAATACACAACCGTGTGAGTAACCATGACCGTCTCTTTTCACTTTGAGAAAAGAACACGGTGGGGTTATGTTTGACTCGTAGATAGTTCAGGATCTCTTAGCGATCATTACTAGTTTGCGACCATTTGCGTAGATGCTCATCTTGTTCTTGTACTCGTAAGTTAGCCACCATATAATGATTAGCTACTGCTGCAACCTCACCACTTAACCTCTCCATACCCATTAAGCTTTGCTAGTCTTGATACCCATGGTAATGGGATTGCTGAGTCCTTGTGGCTCACAGATACTACAACAACAGTTGCAGGTGCAGGTTTCCGATGACTTGACGTGAGAGCGATGTTATTTACGTTGGAGTTCTTTCTTCTTCTTCGTCGTCGGTCTTGGGGTTCCTGGTCGGCAGCCTGGGATAGCAGGATGGATGTCGTAGTGCTTTTCTTGTTTTCATCCGTAGTCGGATGACTTATGTATGATATGTGTTGTATTCTTGTGGAAATTGTATGACTTGTATGTATTCCCATATATTTATGTAATGGTACGATGTAATGATATCCATCTTGCTAAGCGCCCGAAATGCGGTTGTGCCCCAATCACGAAGTTATCACATGATCAGGATAGAATCACATCTTGGGCGTGACATCGCTGGCGATGAGATGATCCGAAGACCCGAGGAGGCAGAGCAGGTCACGCGCGGGTGAAGGGTTTCCAAATTCAACCCGTCGGTATATATAACCTGACCCTGTCGGTGTGACCAAGTGGAACAACTCAGTGGCACCGAGATGCAAAACTGCTAGCAGTTACTGCAACTCGGTGTGACCAAAAAGTTCAAATCAGTTGCACCGAGATTAAAAACCTAGATCAACTTAGTGAACTCCGTGTGACCGAAGTGGATGACTCGGTCATACCGAAATGCACAAAGAGGTTTTGGAAGTTTAAGTCTCCGAGTTCTCCTCACACAGAGTGGTTCGAACCTGACTTGATCAAACTTTGTGATGTAGCATGGATAGAGTTTGAGATGAGAAAATCATAGATAGCTAGAGGGGGTTCTTAGGCATTCTTCTCCATCCATTTGGCAAAAGAAAAGGAGCCAAACAATCAAAGCAATAAATGGATGTCCTCGAATGAGAAAAATATGCATTCAACATGCTCACACAATAAGATAGCAAATGAAGCATGTGGCAAAGCATGCACAACCATTCTAGCATCTATCAAGCAATTGGCAATGACTAGGTCATCTATATATGAGTATGTTGACTTAGGAGTCAAATGAGAACATTTGATCATAGGTCATACTCATCGTTTAAGCACAAGTGGGGTTACCACTTTTACATAAAGCATTGTTTTTTTTGACCGTGAACAGTAGGAAAGACTCCTACTGTATTAATGCATCAAACAAAATATAGCACTGTACAGATGGATATTTACATGGGGTGATTCCCAGCCACTTTGTGGCAAATGGGAAAATACCAGGGAAGGAAATTTGTATCAAAGAGAGTTTACAAAATCAAGTACTAGAGGCTTATGTGCCTCTTTAACCCTATGTTGTAGGAGACCAAAGTCTCTCTTGAATCTCTCAAGCCAAGATTGGAAGGATGGCAGTATAGCTCTGAAGTGATGATTGTTCCTTTCCTTCCAGATGCTCCAAGCAGCCACAGTGAATTTCTCCATGAACAAAGGTGACGGGTAGTTGTTCTTCTGGTCTTGAATAGCTTGTAGCCTGTCAGTGAAAGGATCCCATAGCATATCAATTTTCTCCCAGCATCTTTTGCTAAAAACGCAGGTGAAAACCATATGTTCAACGGTTTCTTCCATGCTTTGATCGCAGAGCAAGCAGTTGTGATCATCCCCTATGTTGTAGTGCCTTCTTTTTAACATGTTGCGCGTGTTGAGTCGATCATGGAAAAGAAGCCAAGCGAACACCTTAAGTTTCATGGTGCATTTAGATTTCCAGATCCAGTCGAAGACTTGGTGTGATTGGAGGTCCTTGAAGAAGAAATGGTAATAATCCGTTGACTTGAAGATTGTTTTACTCCAGACATAATGCCACACATCTGAAGTTGCAGTTGACGGTTGAAGTTCAGTAGCGATCGTTTGCATTTGTCTGACCTCATCAAGCGCTTGGGGCGATAGCGGTAGGTGAAACGCTTCATGCAAGGACGTGATCCCCAAGAAATCTTTGACGGAGATATCCTCATTCAAAGAATAAGAAAATGCACGGGGGTGTGAGTCTTGCAGGATCTGTTCTCCCCATAGATCTTTCCAAAGCAAGGCAGTGGTGCCACAGGCAATATTAATGTTCGAGACTCCCCTAAATTTGGGAGAGAGTTTCAGGATATCGCGCCACCAGAAGGATCCAGCTGGGTCAGTAGCGTGAGGTATCCTCCCGTGGTAGTAAGAGTCCCAGGTTAAATGAACCCAGGGGATGTCCATCTTATTGTAGAATTTGTGTAGGAATTTAAGTAGTAAGGCTTCATTTTGGACACGTAAGTTGAGGACTCCAAGGCCACCTTTGTTTTTAGGTTTACACACCATATCCCAGGCAGCAAGAGAGTTGCATTTGTCACCTTGCTCTGTTTTCTTGACCCATAAGCATCTCCTTCTGATTTTATCAAGCATGTCAATAAGTTTAGGTGGAAAGTAAAGGGTGCACATCGCATAGATGAGCAATTATGTGACCGTCGAGTTGAGGAAGGTCAACTTTCCAGCATGCGATATGAGGGAGAGCGTGGGGGATATGTTTCTCTCAATGGAGCAGATCAGAGGCATGAAATCTTGAATGGTGGGCCGAGACGTGCCCAGAGGAAGACCTAGGTATGTGAAGGGCATAGTGCCCACCGGGCATTCGAAGATGGAGGCAATTTGCGCGGTAAGATCCTGGTCCAAGTTGATGGGAATGAGCGTTGATTTATTAAAGTTGATCTTGAGGCCAATCGATTGGGCATATCTGGTGAGGATGCGTTTGATGATAAGAGCTTGTCGGGGGCAGGCCGGCATAAGCATAATGGTGTCATCGGCGTATTGCACAATTAGGTAGTCCATTTGGCCATTACTCGGGAAAGGGAGCTGGATTAGGCCATCTCTAAATGCCTCATTGATGGCAGACTGTAGAAGATCGGCAGCGAGGACGAAGATGAGGCGTGAGAGAGGATCACCCTGGCGAACTCCTCGTCGGCATTGAAATTGTCTGCCCGGCGCTCCATTAAGCAGTATAGAAGATCTCCCTGAGGAGAATATGGATTTGATACAGGAGAGCCATTTTTCATTAAACCCCATATGCTTCATAATGTTGATCATTGGGTCATGCTCAATAGTATCGAAAGCTTTGGCAAAATCCAATTTTAGCAGCACGATTGGACGTTTCGAAGCTTGACATTGATGGATATATTGAAAAGTCCATGCGAGGCAGTCTTGTATAGATCGTCCCCGAATGAAACCATATTGGTTGCGATGAATAATCTTGAGAATGACTTTTTGCAAGCGGTTGACCAGGAGCTTGGTGACGAGCTTGAGGCAACAACTCAGAAGTGTAATTGGGCGATAGTCACTCACAGTTGACGGGGATCCATTTTTGGGGATGAGAGTGATGAGCCCATCGTTAATGCTTTGTAGGTCAAGATTACCTGCATGAAATTGGATGCACAAGTTGTAGAAGTCTTTTTTAATGATCGGCCAGCATGCTTTGAGGAATATTCCACTAAATCCGTCTGGGCCAGGTGCCCTATCCCCAGGCATCTCTTTAATCACTGAGTCAATTTCATCGTGTGTGAATGGTATTGTGAGATGTTCTAGATTTTGGGTTGGCCTTATCAACGATGGAAGATCAAAAAGTGCATCTGCGTTGGATTAGAGGAACCCAGTCTTGCAGTATAGGCATGAAAGAGGAGAGCTTCCTTACCCGTGTGATCTTCCACTGTGAGGCCCTCATCCGTTTGCAGATTGGCAATGTTGTTCTTACGATATCTCTCTGTAGCTACTGCTTGAAAGAACTTTGAATTCTCATCGCCAAATTTGACCCATCGAATGGTGCATCTTTCCTTCCAATATTTCTTCTGATATTCCAATAGGCATAGTAGGTGGTTCTTGATAATTTTTCGAAAGTTTCCTTCGGGTAGGGTGAGGGAGCGAAGGCTTTCTAGGGCGTCCAAATCAAGAAGCACTTTATTGGTATTTTCAATAGCAATTGAGAGGCGGGAGATTTTTTTGCTCCAAGTTTTAAGCTCCTGCCTCGGGAGTTTGAACTTACGACATAAGATCGTGGCAGCATTATCCGAGTGGACAGGACGATCCCAAACTTTCTTAACCATTTCCATGAATCCATGGTGCAAAAGCCAATAAGATTCAAAGCGAAAGACTTTGGCACGTGGGATTTTAGTCTCAATAGACACAACACAGGGCGTGTGATCAGACGTGGGTTTGCAAAGAGGTTTAACCATCGTGTTGGGGTACACATGCGTCCAATGAAGAGATGTAAAGAACCAATCCAATTGTTCGAGGAGAGGATCATGTTGCATATTACTCCACGTGAACAATCTGCCATTAATGGCTAATTCAATAAGATTATGCTTTCGGATGATATCATTGAAAGTTGACATGTCATTAGCATCGCCACCAGGTTTGTTTCGATTCTCATGGCTACGAATGTAATTGAAATCACCTAAGAAGAGGTAGTCCTCATCTGCGTGAATGTCTCTGTCATACAGCCACTGAGTGAACGTGTCCCGAGCAGGGCCAGAGCAAGGGCCATAAATATTAAAAAGAGACCAGGCTTGAGCAGAGAGTGTGCTAGTAAACTGAATGCCGAGAACAAAATCTTCCTGGACAATCACAGAGCCAGTAAACATGGAGCTATTCCAAATAGTAAGATTGCCACTCGAGGCACCACGCGAGGGAATAAAAGAAAACTGATCGAAATGCTTGGGGCAGTAGGTTTTGAAAAAAGCAAGGTCGATAATAGGTTTTTTAGTTTCCTGCAGATAAACGATAGCACACCCACTAACAGCAATCGCATTAGATAGCGCGAGAAGTTTATTTCGGAATTTAAACCCCGAATGTTCCAACACAGGACATTCCAGCTACGCAAAAGCGTCATGGGGGAGCGCAGCGATCAAGTGGATGAGGAGGGAT
Organism: Secale cereale; assembly: GCA_902687465.1. Lineage (NCBI taxonomy): Eukaryota > Viridiplantae > Streptophyta > Magnoliopsida > Poales > Poaceae > Secale > Secale cereale. Next base: position 476,862,656 of record LR738710.1, on the reverse strand, counting down.
CTTCCTCCACACTGGTGTTGATGGGGGCCGCAGCATCCGAAGCCAGCAGTGCAGCCTCGGTGAGCTCCTGTGGAGGGACAGCACAGCGGTAGATGCCGATGTCCTGCATTACGTGGAGAGGATTTGGTGGAGGTGGCAAATTCTCGGGTTCCGAAGGGCCAGCAGCAGCAGGAATGACTCTGGGTTTAACCTTGGAGGAGGTGGGACGCCCATCAGTGATTTGCGGCACTCTGAATCCATCAAACCGTGTGGATCTTGTGCTGCGTCTGACTTCTGTGGTCACCAGTGGAGCCCTGCTTTTGGAGTGGCGAGGTCGAGTAGTAGATGGCCCAGGGGCATCAGAGAGTGTATGGGCCAAGCCCAATAGCGGCTCGCCCTCCGTGGGCTGCAAATAAGTAAGAGGTAGCCCAACGTTCAAATCCATAGGTGGCGCCAAAGAAGGACCAACATCAACAGCAGCAAAGCCAACAGTCAAGGTGCAGGCAGTTGTGTCAGGCAGCACAAGATTAGCATCAGAGTAGGTTTCAGGCGGCTCAATAGGCAGGGTCGAAACATCCTGAGTATGTGTGATGTCAGTTATTTGAACTGAGGAAGTAATTGGAGGGTACCGTATACCAGCTGAAAAGCATATCAGGTAATTCACATCCACAGTTGCCACCTGCAGAAAGGACCGGGATGGAGGTACCTGCAGATCCAACGGGGGTAGACCATAGCCAGCGCTTCAAGGCCCATAAGCAGCCACCACAGACAATATAGATTGTGATAGGTGTGCAGTGAAGACATTTCTAGGAATCAGGTCCGAGGTTAGAACAGTGGCAAGATTGTTTCCCTCCATCATTATGCTGACCTGCAGAGTACAAGCAGCAACTGCAACCTCAACGTTGATGATATTCTGATGGACCGGAGGAGCCATCAGCAGGGTGCTGGTCTGCATGACAGACATCGAGGAGGAACCCTGAGAACTTGCATAGGAGCTAGATTCTAGCCAGGCAGAATTTAGACTGTCAGATAGGTTGTTCTCAGGGAGGATTCCATCTTGAACCTGAAGGCCCTGTGCCGCAAGCCAAGCCTGAAAATTTATCAGAGCAGCGGGCATTTGAGGAGCAGGGGGCTGAGGCCAGAGGTCCCATCGTTCATTTTGAGGTCCATCTTGTTGAGGGGCATTATGAGGAGCCTGATCATTGCCAATTCCATTTTGGACAAGCCAATTTTGCAGCTGTTGTGTTCACATCATTAGAGTTGCTTTAGCTCAATTAATTGGAGTAAAGTTCCCCCTAGATGTGATATCCCCCCCTAAGTGGGATGAACTAACCTTGGGTTTTGTCGATGATGACTTCATGTAGGTGTTGAAGATGTAGGTGCTCAATGTTGATGTAGATCATTTGGAGCAATCCATTGGAGTGAGTTGCATTTTCAATACCTACACGGGTTAGTCCCACAAGGAACAAACAAAGATATCCATAGACATAGAGTGAATTGCACACAAGATGATGTCGATGAAAGCATTAGGTTACCTTGTCCCTTGTCTTACCAACAAGAAGCTTTGTGACTCCTTGAACCAGTGCAAGATATGTAAGTTGTTTGCACTTGTCCTTGCCAAAATGATATGAGTGAAGTATGTTGGTGGAGTCACCCTTAAGAACTCTCTAGTTCTTCTTCTTCTTCGTGATCCACACCATCTTGATGGGAATCCTTGGAGTAGTAGTCATACTTGATGAAGTAGAACTTGAAGTAGTCTTGGGAACCCACTTGACCAAGGCCTTACGAGCATCTTCAAATGCATCAATCTCTTCTTGAAGCTTCTCCTTGCCTTTTAGCTTGTGGTCTTGTGGTGGAAGATCATATTTTGCTTGTGTCCCTTGAAAAGAAGTAGGATCATACTTCTCTTGTTGAGGAAAAAACTTCATCTTGGGGTATTGATCTTCTTCCCACTCAACTCCATTGGCATTGAACTTTCGTTCAAAACCAACACCTTGATTCTTCCGGTGTCTTCCTTGCTTGCCTACAATTTCCTCAAATTGCTTACTCCTGGCAAGGCTCTTGTAAACACCTTTCTCTATAATTCCCTTCAATAAGCTATTTTATTGCTCAAGTGTAACTTGGCTAAGAGAATCATTAGTGGAATCAGGGAACTACTAGAAGCAACACCATTGGATTTAGCATGATTGTTGTTACTACTAGAGGAAGAATCTTTCTTGTTCTTGTTGCTAGTTTTTACTTGTGGCATGTAGTTAGACAAGAGTAAATGCTTGGCAATGTAACAAGAACTTTTCTTGCGAAGATCATCATTGATTGCCTTTAAGAACGCATGCTCTTGCTCAAGGTTGAGCTTTTCAAAGCGTAACTTCTCATGAGTCTTTAAAAGTTCCCGATGATCTTCCAAGGTAGTTTCATGAGCTAACTTAAGAGTGTTTAGTTCTTTAGTTAGACGCTTAATCTTCTCCTTATTCATTTTATCTTGATTAGCATGATTAATAGCAATTTCATAATTATTTTCATCAAAAGTTTCATCACTATTGCTACCAACAAGTAAATCATCATCTCCTAGAAAATAATCTTCATCACTATTAAAATAAAGATACTCGGGGTGTGATACCTTAGGGCCTTTAGCCATGAAGCATCTTCCAATTCCTTCATTTGGTGAGTCAAATATGTCGTATGAGTTGGTTGACACAAGAGCAATTCCGGCAACACCTTCATCTTGAGTATCTTCGGAGTCGGAGTAGTAGCTTCTCTCGGAGTGGTTATCGGAGTCGGAACCGGATACCCATTCACCAACATGAGCTTGTTGTCTTCGTCTTGTATAGCTCCTTGATGATTTGTCCTTCCTTTCCGAATCTTTGCTTCTCCGAGAAGGTCTTCGTTCTTAATGATCATGTGTACTCCTTCTCTCTCTTGGTGGTGAATCTTCTCTTCTACTTCTCCTTTTGGGTGAGTCTTCTCTTCTTTTGTGGGGAGCCGTACACTCATTGGAGTAGTGTCCGGGTCTTCCAATGTACTCTAGGCTTACTCTAGGCTTACTCTAGGCAATCTCATTTGTGATGAGAGCAATCCTAGAGTACATTTCAGCGACACCTTCCCCATCCTTCATTTTGAACTTGTCAAGTTGACTTTGAAGCATATCCAACTTGGATTCCTTGACGAAGTCGGTAGCTTCATGCATATCAATCAAAGTGTCCCAAATTTCCTTTGCATTCTCAAGACGACTGATTTTGTTGAATTCTTCGGGGCACAATTCGTTTAAGAGGATATCGCAAGCTTGAGCATTGTATTGCAACATCTTCAACTCTTTTGCAGATGCTTCACGATTCGGTTCCTTCCCATCGAAGAATTCATCTTGCAAACTGATACGTCCAAAACGTATCTATAATTTCTGCTTGCTCCATGCCTCTTTTGTGTGATATTGCTATGATATTTATGCACTTCCATACACTTTTGATCATATTTGGACTAACCTATTAACTCAGTGCACCACAGTGCCAGTTCCTGTTTTCTGCTGTTTTTCTATTTCAGGTTTCCCCCATATTAAAAGTGCTCCAAAATTTCCGGGAAAAATACAGCAAAAATGTAATGCCCAGGATGGAATTATACCTCCTACGTGTCGAGGCACGACTTAAAGGCATAAGTCCATCCTAGAATGATCTCAAGTTTGGTAATCTTTGCACAACTCATGTAAAAGAGGGATAGTAAACTGAAAATAGTTGGCTTACAATCGCCACGTCACAGAATAACAGTACAAGTCTCAAACATCATACAATAAGATCACTACAACCCTCTAAGGGCAAAAGCCAAATATCAAAGTACCACACTCAGATAAAAAAACAACCACAGGCGGATCGAATCCTAGTAAGAGACTCCACTACTGATCGTCCGGGTAGCGTACGTAGTAACGACTACGCTCCTCGTCGTACTCCCAATCCAGCTCGGTGCCATCACCCGGATAGCTCACAGCTGGACCTGCATCTGGTGTGTGAAGTAACTGTGAGCCACAGAGGACTCAGCAATCCCGTTCCCGGGTAACAGAACTATCAAAGCCTTTAGGTGAGGGAAAGGCTGAAGAAAGAACAAGTCTGCAGCAGCAACTAGCATCTAGATTACGCAAGTGAGAGCGAGAAGAGAAGGCATCGCGAGAAGTGATCACGAAGTGATCCTAGCTACAAGCTCACAAGCATAACCCCTCCGTGTTCAACTCCCGAATCCCTATTCGGAAATTGACAGTCACGGAACACACGCTGGTAGTGTATTAGTATCATTGTGTCAAGTTATCTACAACCGGAATTAACAAGCTCCCATCTGCCACATAACCGCGGGCACGGCTTTCGAAAGTTCAAACCCTGCAGGGGTGTTCCAACTTGACCCATTACAAGCCCACGATCCGCGGAGTCGCAACTCCAAAGTGGGAAGACCCGAGTATCCTCGGAATCCCGTGCTCACGTTAAACCGAACTAAGGTAAGGCTAATCCAGCAAATCCTCCCGGCGTGTCGTCACCCTGATCGTAGCCGCGCGTATCTAGGTCTCAGGACACGACCGGATGGGCGAAGCTACGGGTGGATACCAAATACCTCGAGTTGCCTCAAGGCGGCCCCGCAGGCTCCCCGTTTCGGACCAACACTCATGTGGAGCACTGGCCCGGGGTTGTTGATTAAGAAAGAGGGTTAATTACTCCCTATGCATGTTTAGTTTGTTATTAGGCAAATAGTACCAATGTTGGGACTTGCTGGAAAAGACTTAGCACTTAGCGGTTTATCGAGGGGGTCCCATACACCCCAACCGTGTTAGGAACGCATAATCAAGGAACATAAAACCGGCTTATACGGATCCTAACGGCATGAGTGGAACAAATCACCAAGCAAAAGGCTTAGCCTTCCACCCTTGCCAATATATAGGTGATTTCAATTAAAGCATTTATATAGTGTGATATAACCCAACCAAACTTCAACATGGAGCAAGCATCTTCACTTCACCTGCAACTAGCAACGCTATAAGAAGGGCTGAGCGAAGCGTACTTAGCCAAGCAACGGTTTGCATAGGTAGGGTGGTTAAACATGGCAATTGGTTACAAGTAGGAGGCTGACAAGAAGAACATGGGCATCGAGGCAAAACTATAGATCGAGACTACTAGCAATAGGCAAAGATAGTAATGTTATCGGGGTTCGGTCATCTTGCCTGAAGAGAAGACGTTCGGATCGAAAGAAGGGTCCTCGTGCTCAAACTCGTTGGAAACCTCGTGCTCAACCTCATTGGAAAACTCGTGCTCAACTTCCGGGTCTAAACAAGACAAACACACCAAGCACCAATCAACACGATGCAATGCGCACTCGAAAAACATGAATGCATGAAGGATGCACTAAAGATGCACATGGAGCACGGAAAACATCACTCAAGCAAAACACCTCAAAACAAGATAACAACCTGATATTATTAATCTACACAGAAAAACACCCAAGTTTGATATAAGATTCGCTGAAATCGGAGTTACGGGCTAAAAGTTATGCCCGAAACAAGATTTGAGCGAAAACTGCAACTTACAGCAACATAGCATCTTGGGAGCTCAAAATAATTAATCTACAGCACCCAAAAAGCATGGCAAAGGACTTGAACATAAACTAGATATAATGTACAGCAACTAGGTCCAAAGTGCACCCCCAACGGAGTCACGGATCAAAAGCAATGATCTTGGACATATTGAACTTTGAAATAAAATTCTGGCAGCAGAATTTTATTGAAAGTTTGGAGCAAAAGATAAACATGCTACAGCCACTCAAATGGACTTGTGAGGACATGGATGGAAAGACAACAATATATACTTCAAGGAACAATCAAAATCCACCCCAAAACTATCATGCTTTGTCCTACAACATCACACGAACATGGCATCGGAACGTTACAGATTTCAGACTTAGTGAAATTTCACTAAGTCCTAAAACAGCAATATCATCATAGCAACAAAAAGAGCATGTTTAAGACACCTCGAAACTAAACATGGCAAAGGGTAAGCACCTCATCAAAGTGCATATGAAGGTGATCCCGAAACACACAAGCATGCATCATTGTGGTGAACACAACGATTGCAACGAGCTCAACAAGATGGCATTTCATAACAAGTGAAAACACAACATGTGAACATGGCACTTTGTGATGATGATAACAAGGAAACAATAAATCTATCATGCAACCTATCACACACAACACGTAGTTCGTGACGAGACGAACACGTGGACATGTCATTTGCATCGTTTGGACAAACGAGCTAAAAGTTATCACAAGTCAAAGGTGACATGAAAATAACACATAACAGCAGTTTATAACATGATGCACTCTTGTAACAGCAAAACAAGTTTCTAGAAGACCTCTAACATGCATGACTACAACAGGTAAAACGTAGAGGGCATCTCCACGAACATCTGGACATGCTACACGCGCAAAACGGAGCAACAGGCAAGAAATTAGAGCAGGTCAAAGTTAGCACTTCAGATCAGGGAAAAACAGAGGCTTAGGGTTTGAACTGGACCTCAGATCAGATCTGGATCAGAGGATGAACAGTAGCGGGCCCGCGCGGAGCTACAGTGGCGGCCCAGTGCGCGGTGAAACTGTGCGGCGGCGGCGGACCGTCCGGCGCGCGGCCTGGGGAAGAGGCCCACGAGCGGCGGGGTGGTGCGGCCGGCCCGAAGCGGAGGCCCGGTCGTCTGGCGCTGGCGGCGCGGGGGTGGCGCGGCCCAGGTGGCGGTGCGGCGGCCCGCCACGCGGAGCGGAGCAGTGCGGGCGGCGCAGGAGGCCTGGGGAGGCGCGGCGAGTGGGCCGAGCCCGACTGGCAGCTGACGAGGCACCGCGCGGGGCGGCGAACTGGTCCCCCCGCCTGGGCCTCCGAGCGGCGCGTACGGCCCGGTCGCTCGAGGAACAGCGACGCGGTCGCCTGGCGCGGTCGAGGGAGCGCTCGCCTGGCTCGGTGCGTTGACTCCGGCGCTGAGGCGGCTTCGAGCCAGCCGGCAGCTGCGGCGGCGGATGGATCCCTCGGGATCCGGCAGGTTTTCTGGATCTGAAGAGTAGAAAAGAAAAAAAAAGGAAAGGAACTAGAGGAGGAAGAAGAAGGGGATAGAGATGCCCAAAATAGACTAGGGGTCTATATATAGCAGTTTTTAGACTAGGGTTAAGAGGAGTTTTAGGGCGCTAGGAGCCCTCCGATCTGATCCAACGGATCCGATCGCGGGGATGATTTAAAAGGACTAGACGGAGATAACAGACTGCGGTAGGGGTATTTCCGGGACACGAAGCGAAGGCACTTCGGACCCACACGAGCAACGGAGGGAAAAGTCAACGGAGTCCAAACGAGACGAGATTTGAGAGGCGGGTTGCACACAACAAAACAACAACACACAACACAACCTCACGGCACACCGGTAACGAAAAACGCCCGAACAACAAAGTAGGCCTACGGGACGTCACGGACACGTGAGGGAGCTCCGGAACACGAAACAGACAACGGGAAGAAACGCCACGAACCGGAAGCAACCCACAACACAAAAGCAATGCAATGCACATGTCTACATGATATGAATGAATGCCACACACTCACACCACAAAACGACAAAAGCCCGAAAGACAAAGAACCCGAAATGGAAATAGATGAAGCCGGAGATTTATTATATGCCCAAAAGGGAAAGTATTACTTCCGGGGCATTACAAACTCTCCTCTACTACAAAAATATCTCGTCCCGAGATCTAGGACTGGAAAAAGGAAGGGTACTCGGAACGAAGATGATCTTCTCGTTCCCAGGTAGCTTCTCGGTCTGTGTGATGTGACCACTTGACTTTCAGAAACTTGATGGTCTTGTTGCGAGTCTTGCGTTCGGTTTCTTCGAGAATTGCAACTGGATGCTCTCGGTAGGAAAGGTCTTGTTGAAGATCAATCTCCTCAAACGGAATCATGCGCTCAGGTGCCTTGAAGCATTTGCGAAGCTGAGACACATGGAAGACATCATGAACATTTGCAAAGTTGGAAGGGAGCTCGAGCTGATAGGCTAGATCGCCTCTTTTGCCAAGAATTCTGAAAGGCCCGACGTATCTAGGAGCAAGTTTTCCTTTGATACCGAACCTCTGGGTTCCTTTCATCGGAGACACTCGGAGATAGACATGATCACCGATGTCGAAAGCCAGATCACGATGCTTTCCATCATAGTAGCTCTTCTGACGCGACTGAGCGGCCTTGAGATTCTCACGTATGACTTTGCACATTTCTTCGGCTTCAGAGATCAAATCATTGCCAAGAAGTTGGCGTTCACCTGTTTCAGACCAGTTGAGAGGGGTACGGCACTTTCTGCCATAGAGAATTTCAAACGGTGCTTTGCCTGCACTTGCTTGAAAGCTGTTGTTGTAAGAGAATTCGGCAAATGGAAGACAGTCCTCCCATTTCATGCCGAAGGAGATGACACAGGCTCTGAGCATATCTTCTAGGATCTGATTCACACGCTCGACTTGACCACTAGTCTGAGGGTGAAAGGCAGTGCTGAACCTGATCTTCGTGCCCATGGCGGACTGAAAGGAGTCCCAGAACCTTGATGTGAACAAGCTGCCACGGTCTGAGGATATCACTTGAGGAATGCCATGCAGGGACACAATTCTGGAAGTGTACAGTTCTGCAAGTTGAGCTGCATTGATTGATTCTTTGACTGGAAGAAAGTGAGCGACTTTGGTAAGCTTGTCAATCACCACAAAGATAGCATCATTGCCTCGCTTGGATTTAGGAAAGCCAGTGACGAAGTCCATTTCAATGTGGTCGAACTTCCACTCAGGAATAGGAAGAGGTTGGAGAAGACCGGCTGGACGTTGATGTTCTGCTTTCACTCTTCTGCATACATCACATTCATTCACGAACTGGGCAATTTCCCTTTTCATGCGTGTCCACCAGTAAGATTGCTTGAGGTCTTGGTACATCTTGGAACTGCCAGGATGAATGGAAAGGAGAGAGTCATGAGCTTCTTCCATTATGAGCTTCCTGAGATCACCTTTGGGAACAACGAGTCTGTCCTCGAAGAACAAGGTATCTCTCTCATCAACACGGAAGCACTTATATTTTGGAGTGCCCTTTGCAATCCCATGTTTCACCTTCTTCACCATGGTATCACTGAGCTGGGCCTCACGGACTTGATCTTCCAAGGTAGGAACAATCTGGAGATTAGCAAGAAAACCCTGCGGAACAACCTGAAGGTTGAGCTTCCTGAAAGCTTCACAAAGCTCAGGCTGGTGTGGCTTGATAAGAAGGCTGTTGCAATATGCCTTTCTGCTCAAAGCATCTGCAATCACATTCGCCTTGCCTGGAGTGTACTCAATGCTGGGGTTGTACTCTTGGATCATCTCGACCCAACGAGTCTGGCGGAGGTTCAGATGCGGCTGTGTGAAGATGTACTTCAAGCTCTTGTGATCAGTGAAGATGTCGACCTTTCTGCCCAACAACAGATGTCTCCACGTAATCAGAGCATGTACCACAGCTGCTAGCTCGAGATCATGTGTGGGATAGTTCTTCTCAGCTGGCTTTAGCTGACGTGAAGTGTATGTCACAATTCTCTTCTCTTGCATAAGCACACCACCAAGACCTTGAAGAGAAGCGTCACAGAACACTTCATAGGGCTTGGATTCATCTGGAGGAATCAGAACTGGAGCTGAGACAAGCTTCTCTTTGAGGGTTTTGAAAGCCACTTCACACTCGGGAGACCAAAAGTATTTGACATTCTTCTGAAGGAGGTTGGAAAGAGGCTTGGCAATCTTGGAGAAGTTCTCCACAAACCTTCTGCAATAGCTGGCAAGACCCAGAAAACTGCGGAGCTGCTTGACGTTCTGAGGAGCTTCCCAGTTGACAATTGCTTCAACTTTCTCGGGATTAACAGCAATACCGTCAGCTGAGATAATATGGCCCAGGTAGAGAACCTTATCGAGCCAAAACTCGCACTTTGAGAACTTGGCATAGAATTTATGCTCTCTTAGTCGATCAAGAACCAGACGCAAGTGCTTCTCGTGATCTTCTTCATTCTTGGAAAACACCAGAATATCATCCAGATACACTAGCACAAACTCGCCTGTATAGGGGTTGAAGATGTAATGCATCATCCTTGAGAAGGTAGGAGGAGCATTGGCGAGACCGAAGGACATGACGGTATACTCATATGAACCGTAGCTCGTTCTGAAGGCCGTCTTGGGAATGTCTTCCTCGCGAATGTGAATTTGATGGTAGCCCATTCGGAGGTCAAGCTTAGAGAACACTTTAGCTCCTTTGAGTTGCTCAAAGAGTTCGTTGATGTTGGGGAGCGGATACTTGTTCTTAATCGTCTTCTTGTTCAGTGGCCGGTAGTCAACACAGAGACGCTCCGTGCCATCTTTCTTCTAGACAAATAAGACACCACAGCCCCACGGAGATGTACTAGGCCGTATGAGACCCATACGCTCCTGTTCATCCAACTGTCTCTTCAATTCCTTCAATTCATCTGAAGAGAGCTTGTATGGACGCCGACAAACAGGTTCGGTGCCCGGCTCGAGTTCAATGACAAACTCCACCTGACGGTGTGGAGGCATGCCTGGAAGTTCTTCTGGAAAGACGTCTTGATATTCATTCACCACTGGAATTTGCTCTATGGCATTAATTTCACCCTTATCATTAAGAGAGAAAAGCCGAATAGTATTATCCCTGGAGGCGAAGATAATCACATCTTCATCTGAATGAGTCAATTTGACTTCCTTTTGAGCACAATCAATGTGAGCATCATGCTGAGAAAGCCAATCCATTCCGAGAATGAGGTCGATGTCAGAATGGCCAAGAACCACCGGAGAAGCCAAAAATCGATAATCACCCATGCGAATAGAAATATCCGGAGCAAATATCTTTGAATGCAATAATTTGCCTGGAGAAACAACTGACAATTCTCTTGGCAAACTTCTGGTGACGATGTTGTGCTTGGATGCAAAAGGATATGACATAAAAGAGCAAGAAGCACCCGAATCAAATAACACTTTAGCTGGAAAAGAGTTCACTGGAAGGTTACCCAGAATGACATCAGAAGAAGCCTCTGCTTGTGCTGCATTCATCAGATTTACCCTTGCAGACTTTGGATCATGCTTGACAATAGCTGAACTCATAGGTGGTGGAGGAGGAAGACGCTTCGGATTCGGACATCTGTTGGCATAGTGACCTTTCTGAGTGCATTTGTTGCAAGTCACTTCTGAGAGAGGACGGAACTGAGAGCCACTTGACTTGGAGCCTTGAGACTGGAACTGCTTCTTCGACTGGTTGCTTGGGTTGGGTGGGTGGGAGAAACCACGACCACTAGAGTTCTTGTTGTTGGAGTTGTTGAAGTTGCTGGAGTTGTTGTATGGAGCTCGAATCATTGGAGGAGGAGGAAGCCAGAATTTCTGTTGTTTCGCAGCCAACTGAGACGATGAGGTAGAGTGAACAGCATCTCGAATTCTCTTCTTAGAAGCCTCCATCTTAAGCTGAGCTGCTTCTTGTTTCAAAGCCATATTATAGAACTTATCGAATTCGTCTGGCTCGAACAAAGTGAGAGCAAGCTGAAGTTCATCTTTGAGACCTCCACGGAACTGATAGATTTTGCTCTTTGCATCAGGAATGTCTTGCTTTGCATAGCGAGCGAGGTTTTGGAACTTGACATTATACTGATAGACTGTCATGGAGCCCTGCTTGAGGTTGCGGAATTGCTCACGCATACCCTCAATGACACTTGTAGGAATGTGATGCGAGCGAAAATCCTTGCAGAAATTCTCCCACGAGATCACTTGACCCGGCCTTGAGTCTTTGTACTGCTGCCACCAATCAGCTGCTTGATCTTTCAGTTGGAAGGCTGCAAACTTCACATAGTCATCTTCTTTCACGTTACTGCACTCAAAATGCTTCTTGATATCGGTCAGCCAATCTTCAGCATCAAGAGGGTCGACACAGTAACTGAAAGCTTTAGGATTGTTAGCCAGGAACTGGTTGAGGGTAGCATGGTGCTGCTGGAAGAAGTTGCCTTGGTTCATAGGAACGCCCTGATTAGCTTGATTAGCTTGCATAGCTTGCATTTGCTGCATCATCTGCATCATCAACTGAGTGTTCTGAGCAGTAGTCTGCATAATTGCTCTCCAAGCCTCAGGCGGAGGAGGAGGAGAAGGAGGACGTTCTGGAACCTCTTCACCCTCTGGGTTAGCATTCGGAACCCTTTTCGGAGCCATCCTGTAAGAGATGACCACGAATCAGCAATTGATTGACAAAAGGAATAAGCTGAATCAATGGAATGAATTGCAACAAGTCTTCACAATAATCATTCGAACAATAAGAACGAATGAAATCATCCGAACAAGAGGAACGAATGAATTTCTTAGTTAATTGATAACATCAGTCTTCACGAGAAGCCACATAGGGATCAAAAGGATAAAATAATAAAAACAACAAGGTACAGACGGGAACAAACACAAGAGAGGAGTTTCGTTCTAACATCTTTGTGCTGAAAGCATATGAACGCGTTACGAAAAGGTTTTGCAATCCCCGGATCAGCATAGCCAAGGACCCTTTAAGATGCAACTCCTGATAGTAACCTCGGTCATATAACCTCTTCACTCAATGTCGAACCCCGAACTCACTAACCTGCATTCGTTGGAAGAATGCCTACGATCTACTGGATAAAACCCACCTATTGTTTTCCGAAAGATTCCAGTTATGCAATCAGGTGTTGGGGATACACGGGAAGCACCGCGCAATCAACTCTAACCTACATCCAGGTGTATCCATCCTTCAACACATAACCAGTCTTTCTCGGAAACTGTGTACCTCGGACCTTCGAAAAGCATCCACTATAACAAGCTATGGCAATACTCCCGAACTACCTCCCCAGTACTGGGTGATGTCGGGGTTATCTTGCCACTGGCCGTATAGGGGAGATTTTCGATGTCGGCCGTCTTAAGTATTTAGTACTGTCGCGATATGCTTGTTACAATGATACCCCGAAGCTCAACTCCTCGGTAACAGGAGGCATCGAGAACAATATCCTTGTCACAAGAACATCGAAACAATCCCAGAATACTCGCGGGATTCCTAAAAAAAAAATTTGTGCAAATTTTGAAGATAGGAGAGACAAGAGTAGACGTCAGGAGTCCTCACCAGAGAGAAAGGGGATGAGAAGCAAAGAAATCCTACTCTCCGATATAATATAGGACTCAAAAAGTTTTCAGTGTGTGCCTAGACTCAACCGTCAACAGTTCGATCAAACAGTGGGGGCTCCTAGGTCGGAGAAGGCTCTGAATACCAACTTGTAATGCCCAGGATGGAATTATACCTCCTACGTGTCGAGGCACGACTTAAAGGCATAAGTCCATCCTAGAATGATCTCAAGTTTGGTAATCTTTGCACAACTCATGTAAAAGAGGGATAGTAAACTGAAAATAGTTGGCTTACAATCGCCACGTCACAGAATAACAGTACAAGTCTCAAACATCATACAATAAGATCACTACAACCCTCTAAGGGCAAAAGCCAAATGTCAAAGTACCAAACTCAGATAAAAAAACAACCACAGGCGGATCGAATCCTAGTAAGAGACTCCACTACTGATCGTCCGGGTAGCGTACGTAGTAACGACTACGCTCCTCGTCGTGCTCCCAATCCAGCTCGGTGCCATCACCCGGATAGCTCACAGCTGGACCTGCATCTGGTGTGTGAAGTAACTGTGAGCCACAGAGGACTCAGCAATCCCGTTCCCGGGTAACAGAACTATCAAAGCCTTTAGGTGAGGGAAAGGCTGAAGAAAGAACAAGTCTGCAGCAGCAACTAGCATCTAGCTTACGCAAGTGAGAGCGAGAAGAGAAGGCATCGCGAGAAGTGATCACGAAGTGATCCTAGCTACAAGCTCACAAGCATAACCCCTCCGTGTTCAACTCCCGAATCCCTATTCGGAAATTGACAGTCACGGAACACACGCTGGTAGTGTATTAGTATCATTGTGTCAAGTTATCTACAACCGGAATTAACAAGCTCCCATCTGCCACATAACCGCGGGCACGGCTTTCGAAAGTTCAAACCCTGCAGGGGTGTTCCAACTTGACCCATTACAAGCCCACGATCCGCGGAGTCGCAACTCCAAAGTGGGAAGACCCGAGTATCCTCGGAATCCCGTGCTCACGTTAAACCGAACTAAGGTAAGGCTAATCCAGCAAATCCTCCCGGCGTGTCGTCACCCTGATCGTAGCCGCGCGTATCTAGGTCTCAGGACACGACCGGATGGGCGAAGCTACGGGTGGATACCAAATACCTCGAGTTGCCTCAAGGCGGCCCCGCAGGCTCCCCGTTTCGGACCAACACTCATGTGGAGCACTGGCCCGGGGTTGTTGATTAAGAAAGAGGGTTAATTACTCCCTATGCATGTTTAGTTTGTTATTAGGCAAATAGTACCAATGTTGGGATTTGCTGGAAAAGACTTAGCACTTAGCGGTTTATCGAGGGGGTCCCATACACCCCAACCGTGTTAGGAACGCATAATCAAGGAACATAAAACCGGCTTATACGGATCCTAACGGCATGAGTGGAACAAATCACCAAGCAAAAGGCTTAGCCTTCCACCCTTGCCAATATATAGGTGATTTCAATTAAAGTATTTATATAGTGTGATATAACCCAACCAAACTTCAACATGGAGCAAGCATCTTCACTTCACCTGCAACTAGCAACGCTATAAGAAGGGCTGAGCGAAGCGTACTTAGCCAAGCAACGGTTTGCATAGGTAGGGTGGTTAAACATGGCAATTGGTTACAAGTAGGAGGCTGACAAGAAGAACATGGGCATCGAGGCAAAACTATAGATCGAGACTACTAGCAATAGGCAAAGATAGTAATGTTATCGGGGTTCGGTCATCTTGCCTGAAGAGAAGACGTTCGGATCGAAAGAAGGGTCCTCGTGCTCAAACTCGTTGGAAACCTCGTGCTCAACCTCGTTGGAAAACTCGTGCTCAACTTCCGGGTCTAAACAAGACAAACACACCAAGCACCAATCAACACGATGCAATGCGCACTCGAAAAACATGAATGCATGAAGGATGCACTAAAGATGCACATGGAGCACGGAAAACATCACTCAAGCAAAACACCTCAAAACAAGATAACAACCTGATATTATTAATCTACACAGAAAAACACCCAAGTTTGATATAAGATTCGCTGAAATCGGAGTTACGGGCTAAAAGTTATGCCCGAAACAAGATTTGAGCGAAAACTGCAACTTACAGCAACATAGCATCTTGGGAGCTCAAAATAATTAATCTACAGCACCCAAAAAGCATGGCAAAGGACTTGAACATAAACTAGATATAATGTACAGCAACTAGGTCCAAAGTGCACCCCCAACGGAGTCACGGATCAAAAGCAATGATCTTGGACATATTGAACTTTGAAATAAAATTCTGGCAGCAGAATTTTATTGAAAGTTTGGAGCAAACGATAAACATGCTACAGCCACTCAAATGGACATGTGAGGACATGGATGGAAAGACAACAATATATACTTCAAGGAACAATCAAAATCCACCCCAAAACTATCATGCTTTGTCCTACAACATCACACGAACATGGCATCGGAACGTTACAGATTTCAGACTTAGTGAAATTTCACTAAGTCCTAAAACAGCAATATCATCATAGCAACAAAAAGAGCATGTTTAAGACACCTCGAAACTAAACATGGCAAAGGGTAAGCACCTCATCAAAGTGCATATGAAGGTGATCCCGAAACACACAAGCATGCATCATTGTGGTGAACACAACGATTGCAACGAGCTCAACAAGATGGCATTTCATAACAAGTGAAAACACAACATGTGAACATGGCACTTTGTGATGATGATAACAAGGAAACAATAAATCTATCATGCAACCTATCACACACAACACGTAGTTCGTGACGAGACGAACACGTGGACATGTCATTTGCATCGTTTGGACAAACGAGCTAAAAGTTATCACAAGTCAAAGGTGACATGAAAATAACACATAACAGCAGTTTATAACATGATGCACTCTTGTAATAGCAAAACAAGTGTCTAGAAGACCTCTAACATGCATGACTACAACAGGTAAAACGTAGAGGGCATCTCCACGAACATCTGGACATGCTACACGCGCAAAACGGTGCAACAGGCAAGAAATTAGAGCAGGTCAAAGTTAGCACTTCAGATCAGGGAAAAACAGAGGCTTAGGGTTTGAACTGGACCTCAGATCAGATCTGGATCAGAGGATGAACAGTAGCGGGCCCGCGCGGAGCTACAGTGGCGGCCCAGTGCGCGGTGAAACTGTGCGGCGGCGGCGGACCGTCCGGCGCGCGGCCTGGGGAAGAGGCCCACGAGCGGCGGGGTGGTGCGGCCGGCCCGAAGCGGAGGCCCGGTCGTCTGGCGCTGGCGGCGCGGGGGTGGCGCGGCCCAGGTGGCGGTGCGGCGGCCCGCCACGCGGAGCGGAGCAGTGCGGGCGGCGCAGGAGGCCTGGGGAGGCGCGGCGAGTGGGCCGAGCCCGACTGGCAGCTGACGAGGCACCGCGCGGGGCGGCGAACTGGTCCCCCCGCCTGGGCCTCCGAGCGGCGCGTACGGCCCGGTCGCTCGAGGAACAGCGACGCGGTCGCCTGGCGCGGTCGAGGGAGCGCTCGCCTGGCTCGGTGCGTTGACTCCGGCGCTGAGGCGGCTTCGAGCCAGCCGGCAGCTGCGGCGGCGGATGGATCCCTCGGGATCCGGCAGGTTTTCTGGATCTGAAGAGTAGAAAAGAAAAAAAAGGAAAGGAACTAGAGGAGGAAGAAGAAGGGGATAGAGATGCCCAAAATAGACTAGGGGTCTATATATAGCAGTTTTTAGACTAGGGTTAAGAGGAGTTTTAGGGCGCTAGGAGCCCTCCGATCTGATCCAACGGATCCGATCGCGGGGATGATTTAAAAAGGACTAGACGGAGATAACAGACTGCGGTAGGGGTATTTCCGGGACACGAAGCGAAGGCACTTCGGACCCACACGAGCAACGGAGGGAAAAGTCAACGGAGTCCAAACGAGACGAGATTTGAGAGGCGGGTTGCACACAACAAAACAACAACACACAACACAACCTCACGGCACACCGGTAACGAAAAACGCCCGAACAACAAAGTAGGCCTACGGGACGTCACGGACACGTGAGGGAGCTCCGGAACACGAAACGGACAACGGGAAGGAACGCCACGAACCGGAAGCAACCCACAACACAAAAGCAATGCAATGCACATGTCTACATGATATGAATGAATGCCACACACTCACACCACAAAACGACAAAAGCCCAAAAGACAAAGAACCCGAAATGGAAATAGATGAAGCCGGAGATTTATTATATGCCCAAAAGGGAAAGTATTACATCCGGGGCATTACAAAAAATCAGTGTACAGGAAGCTTCGAGAAAAACCAAAGTGGGGCCAGAGGGGAGCCAGGGGGGCCAGGCGGCCACCCGACGCGGCCCCACCCCTGGCCGCGCCAGCCGCCAGGGGGGCGCCTGGGGCCCCGGCTCCGCCTCTGGTGACCCCCCCCCCTTCGCATATATATTCCTCGCGTCGCGAAAACCCTGATTCCAGAACCCTTTTCTCCAGAAGCAATTCCGATCTCCGCCGCCATCGCCACCAAGTTTCGGGGGACCAGAATTCCTGTGCCGGCATCCTGCCGGGACGGGGAAGTGCCCCCGGATTCATCTCCATCGACGTTGCTTCCTCCCTCCATGATGCGGGAGTAGTTCCTCCTCGGTGCTGAGGTTTCTACCAGTAGCTATGTGGTCAATTCTCTCTCCCATGATGTGATCTTCGTTGTGATCATAGGCTATGTTAATCTAGGGTGATCCCATGATATTTCCCCTTCCTCTATGTATTGAGTTGATGTACTCACTTGTCTTTATCTAGTATAATCCCTGAGACCAAGGTGACAGCGGTCTATTGGACATGGATTAGAAGAATATTTTCATGAGTGATTTCCTCTTTTGTGTGTTGATTGAAGATTGAGAGTCTCTTGGTGCTTGTCTTTGACTATCCTGGAGATATGTTGTGGTGATTGTGGTACACTCTTTGGATGGCCGCGGTGACATTGGGAAATCCATAGATTGAGAACTACGAACTTTGAGGTGTGCTTTTGTAGCCCTACATAATTCTCGTCCTCTCTTGACCACAAAGGAATGACCTCCGAGTGCGTCTCCATTGCATGTTTTATGGGAAATATCATGTGTTAATGTTGTTGGGAGTTGCCACTAGTGAAAGTATGAACCCTAGGCCTTGTTTCCACCATTGCAATACCATTTGTGCTCACGTTTACCACTTGTTTGCTTGCTGCACTTTTTATTACAGATTTATATTACTTTGCTTTGCCACTCCTATCATCCATATTTTACCATCTCTTCGCTGAACTAGTGCACCTATACAACTCCTAGTTGTATTAGGTGTGTTGGGGATACAAGAGACTTCTTGTATCTTAGTTGCAGGGTTGCTTGAGAGAGACCATCTTCAACATCTACTTCCCTGAGTTCGATAAACCTTAGGTCATCCACTTGAGGGAAATTGATGCTGTCCTACAAACCTCTGCGCTTGGAGGCCCAACATAGTCTACAAGAATAGAAGCGTGTGTAGACATCAAGCTATTTCTGGCGCCGTTGCCGGGGAAGTAAGTGTTTGAAGGTATATCTTTAGATCTTGCAATTAAATCTTTTCGTTTCTTGTTTTTAGTTTCACTAGTTATGTTTATGGAAAACCGCACTCTTAGTTCGCTGCTTGGGGAAGGCCGCTTTACCACACCCGTGGTAGAGAAGTCTCCTCCACCTACTGAATGTATCCCATTCCAAATACCACTTGGGATAATTGAAATAATTAGGAATTATTGTTATGATGGGACAGTCAATCCTAGTATTCATTTGTTGAAACTTACAAAACTTTGTGAGTTGTTTAAGATTTCAGGTTTGACAAGAGATGGAGTCATGAGGAAATTATTTGCCTTGTCACTGAAAGGAAAAGCATTGGAATGGTATAGGCTACTAGATGACTCTCACCTGCTGGATTGGGAAGAGATCCAGTCTCTCTTTTACTCCAAGTTTTATCCTCTTCATGAAGTCCATGAGAATAGGAATTATGTTTATAATTTCTATCCTCATGACGGAGAGAGCATAGCTCAAGCTTGGGGGAGACTGAAAACGTTAATGCTAAAATGTCCTAACCATGGGCTCCCCAAAGATATGATTATTACTAATTTCTATGCGAGGCTCTCTCGACAGGATAAAGATTTGCTCGATGCTTCCTCTATGGGTTCTTTCACAAATGAAAAGATTGATGCTAAATGGGAACTCCTTAAAAGAATTCAACGCAACACTGAAGATTGGGAGATCGACAAAGGTAAAGAGTCGGGTATAATTTATGAGTATGATTGCATTAAGTCCTTTGTTGAAACTACAAGTTTTAATAAATTTAGTGCTAAGTTTGGGCTTGATTCTCAACTCCTTGTTGATTTCCTCAAATCTTTTGCTTCACATCTTAATATGCCTAAGGAGGATTGGATCAAGCAACATGAACCTTTTAAAGAGATTTGCAAAGAAAATGAAATTGTTCATGATGATTGCAACATGCATGATCCAATTCCTAAAAATGAAGTTTTATATAAGCATGTTAATTTTTGTGGAGTGGATAGACCTTGTGAAAGGCCTATGATTGAAGAAGAGAAGTATTGTAAGCAACATAAGCATGAAAGAACAATCACTTGGGTCAAAGATTTAAATGAAATTGCTAGAGAATTGTGTGACCTTTATCCTTTTACTTGTGAACTTTGCTGTATAGAGGGTCACTTTAATTTCCAATGCATGCACTTTCAAAACATAACTGTTAACCAGTTGTGTGATAACATGATCACCCCTGATCTTTATGATGAGCTTATGTTATTTTTGATGTGTGAAGAGTTATCAGAAAAGACTTCTTGGCTAGATGTTAATGCCATAGGAATAAAAAACACTTTGCAAAATTGCCATCTCTATTGTGTTGTTAATTGCCATAAAAATGATTACATAAGTAAGATTAGAAAGGAGGGAACTTTACCAAAGTATAAAAATGTCTCTTATATTTCTGCTAATAAAAAGGAGAGTTTCTCCCAAGTTTCCCCTATTGTTTCTAATGATAAACCAGGATATGTGGAGAAGCTTCATCTCCAACCACTCCCTCCTAAGGTGAAGAAGAAGAAAAAGAAGAGGAGGAGGAAGAGGAGAAAGAAGGAAGAAGAATGGGTATCAACCTGGCCTGAGCATATTCCTCCCATCAACTTTTATCCTAACGGTTGTAAGTTTAAAGAAGGAGGTGAAGTTTATTGCCTTAATTATCATCTTGATGATACGTCCGTAGGTACTATTGAAGATGATTTTGATTATGATATGCATGTTACTTATTGTGATTGGGAAAATGATGATAATGCTACTTATGATCTTGAAAATCTTTTTGGTACCAACTCTGAAAGTGATGATATGGAAAGCTCTAAGCTTGGGGATGATAGGATTGCAAATCCTTTACCCACTAGTGATGTGATAATTGATAATTCTTTTGCTAGTAAGAATAAAGACAACATGTTTACAAATATAGTTGCTAGCAATGATAATGCTCTTCTCTACTATGATGATGTTATAACTCCAATCTATAGTGATTATAAAGGTACCTATGACATAAGGAGAAATTATCCTTATGAAACTTGTCATAATCATGGAGGGAATTACTCCCTTGTTGAACACCATCTTCCTAATACACAATTAATCTATAGTGTTCAAGTTGTTTATGATAGTCCTACTCCCACTATTACCAATGAGAAAGATTATGCTTATGTGGAGAGTAAGAGTACCTTTTTGCATGTGGATCATGGTAACAATGCTTTATGTGATGCTTATATTTTATGTTTATTCGTGATCCCACTGAAAATTATTATGAGAAGGGAACATATGCTTATAGATATTCCAATAATATCAAGTTCCCTCTCTTTATGTTGAAGGTTTTGAAGCTGCCCTTGTTTTGTCTTCCTATGCTTATTGCTTTGTGCTTCAATTAATTATTCTATTGCAATATTCCTATGCATAGGAAGCATGTTAGGCTTAAATGTGTTTGGTGTTTGCTTCTTGATGCTCTCTTTTGTTCTTCAACTCTTATTCCTACGAGAGCATTATTAAAGTCTTATGCCTAGCTTAAAGGCATAAAAGAAAGCGCTTTTGGGAGGCAGCCCACAACGAATTAGGTTTTATTTTGCTTTTGTTGTGTCTTGATGTTTGTTACTACAGTAGCATCATCATTGTATCTTTTCTTTTCAGCTTTGTGCCAAGTTTAGCCTCCGATTGCAAGAAAGTTCAAAAGTTGTGACGTGCTGTCCAGAAAACAGATTCTGTCCTTGGACAGAAAAATTCGAATAAAATCACCAGATCATCTTTTTGATCTGAATTGTTTTGAAAGCGTGCTCTATACAATTGTCTTTCGAGCGTCTGTTCTGAGTTTTTTGATTTGAGTTGCAGAAGTGCCGCGAAAAAATTATTTACTACCTGGTGGTCTGTTTTTCACAGATTCTGTCCTGTGTTGCCTTTTCTTCGTTTTGCAAACCTTGAGCTTGCTTTTTCTTTGCAAAAACCTTTTGGCAATCTTGAGAAACAGTAGCTCTTCAAGATTATCTTTATTTCCAGTAGGGAAAAATTATTTTATTGTGGGTACTAACCTCGCTAATCAGATAATGAGTTATGTATGAAGGGATTTTTCGAGTGTCCGAGGGAAGATGATAAAAGAAGATTCAGGAGGGTCAAACGCTCAAGCTTGGGGATGCCCCCGTGCACCCCCAAGAAATATTCAAGAAGACTCAAGAGTCTAAGCTTGGGGATGCCCCCATGCATCCCTTTCTCCATCAACAATTATCAGTTCGTCTTTCGTTCCACTATAATTATCACTTCATGTGTTATGTGCTATGCTTGGAGCGTCTTGCTCTTAGTTTCCTTTTTAGTTTTCTTTAGCTTTGCTTGCTGTTCATAACAAGTTAGAACCCAGCTTTCTTTGTGTGGGAGAGAAACACGCTCCACTTCAACCTAGAACACAACATAGGATTTTCATGCTTATCTTTGCTGTGTGTGTTCTTTGTCTTTCCATAGCTGCTGTCATGTTTAGCTCTTAGTTTTCATGCTTTTCTTTTTAAAGAGATTTTGTTTAGTTGGTTGCTCAACTCTCTTGAGTTTCATGCTTATCTTGTTAAGAGAGTTTGCATGTTGCACTGAGTTGTGTGTCTTAACTTAAAGTAGGTAATTGAGGTTGCTATTTAATTTTAGTAGTAACTTGCAATAGTTTTGAGGTATTGCCATGAGTAATGTCTGAACTATTGGTGTCAAGAGCTTTAGCCTATTAGTGATAGATGTCGTATTTTGGGCAATCCGTGTTTATTTTCGAAAACCTACAAAATAGTTGAGAACTTTAGCTACTAGATGGATCACTAATATTTGGAGGGATCGAATATTAGAGTACACTCACGTACCATGAGTCGAGGATGCGCAAGGATAACCAAACCCCCATACACTCCTCCTCGGGGTACTTGTCTCTTTGTGAACCTCCTAATTAGATTGAGAGTTACAGATAATAAGTGCATGAGTTCTTCGGACTAATGTGAGTATTCGAAAGTTGACACTTCCACCTAGCCATATTTTTCTAGCCTCTTCGGTACCGTGCATTGCCCTTTCTCACCTCGAGAGTTGGCGCATACTTCGCCGGTGCATCCAAATCCTTGGCACGATACGCTCTGTCATCATAAGCCTCATTATATCCTTCCTCAAAACAGCCACCATACCTACCTATCAAGGCATTTCCATAGCCTTTCCGAGATACATTGCCATGCAACATCCATCTTCTCATGACTTGATCTTCATGTCATACACACTTTTTGCTTGATCGATGAGCCGCATGCTAGTTGGGTCTTGCCCTAATCATTGCTACATGACGCGCTAGTATCATTGCATATCCTGCTACATTGGCAGAGGCATACATTTGCATACATCATGATAGTTTCATTTTCTTTATGTTGAGTACTTTTGTAAAGTGTGAAAGATCTTCTATACTTCTTGTAATAAATAGAGTGTTGCCCCTAAAGTGATGAAAAGATCCCAAAGAGGACAAAATCAAAAGATCCCAAAGAGGACAAAATCAAAAGATCCCAAAGAGGACAAATGAGAGTTAAATAGAAAGAGCCATTGAGGCCACAAAAATAAATAAATAAAATATAGAAAAAAGAGAAAAAGAAATAAAAAGAGAGAAGGGGGCACACTACTATTCCTTTTGAGAGATCCACACTCGTACTCCATCTTATACCTTGTACTCCATAGAGATTATCATTTATGCATATAGCTATGTGGGGACCTTCACACTATAGAACTTGGCTTGTATATTCCAATGATGAGCCTCCTCAAAAGAGCTCTAGGTCTTCTTGAGCAAGCAAGTTGGATGCACCCCCACTAGTTCCATTGGAGAGCTTACCTTAGCTCATATGTGCATCCGTTGCATGGCAATCCCTACTCCTCACATCATATCTATCATTTGGCTTTCTCTCACCTATGATTGTCCTCATTGATGTGAACCTTTCACACCTTTTTTTGTCTTCCCCCTTCATCATTTTTCTCTCTTTGCCATCCTAAGTGTTAACTTTCTTGCTTACGCTCATCCATTGCATGAGTGCTCAAAATATCGAAAGGGAGTGGATCATTTTGACTTGTACCTGGCCGGTGGTCTGGGGATGAGTCAAGATAAGATTCCAAAGAAGACCAAGTGTGAAACTTTTAAGTTCTCAACAATACAAAAACTATGTTTTACTCTCTCATATATCCCTATCCCCTTTCTTGCACGCAAACACCATTTGGAGACATTCGAGTCACGGACACCGAGAGCTCTTGCACCTTTATGTTCTTATGTTGCTTATTACGATGCTAATATAGACTCTTGCTTGTTATGACTTGAATTGAATTACATGCCTTGATTGCTTTACTTAAAAGTTCTTATATGGTTGGTAGCATGTCACCACAGAAATTATGCTTGTTATCATTTACCTACTCGAGGACGAGCAGGAATTAAGCTTGGGGATGTTGATATGTCCAAAACGTATCTATAATTTCTGCTTGCTCCATGCCTCTTTTGTGTGATATTGCTATGATATTTATGCACTTCCATGCACTTTTGATCATATTTGGACTAACCTATTAACTCAGTGCACCAGAGTGCCAGTTCCTGTTTTCTGCTATTTTTCTATTTCAGGTTTCCCCCATATTAAAAGTGCTCCAAAAATTCCGAGAAAAATACAGGAAAAATCAGCGTACAGGAAGCTTCGAGAAAAACCAAAGCGGGGCCAGAGGGGAGCCAGGGGGGCCCAGACGGCCACCCGGCGCGGCCCCACCCCTGGCCGCGCCAGGGAGGCGCCTGGGGCCCCGGCTCCGCCTCTGGTGACCCCCCTTCGCATATATATTCCTCGCGTCGCGAAAACCCTGATTCTAGAACCCTTTTCTCCAGAAGCAATTCCGATCTCCACCGCCATCGCCACCAAGTTTCGGGGGACCAGAATTCCTGTGCCGGCATCCTGCCGGGACGGGGAAGTGCCCCTGGATTCATCTCCATCGACGTTGCTTCCTCCCTCCATGATGCGGGAGTAGTTCCTCCTCGGGGCTGAGGTTTCTACCAGTAGCTATGTGGTCAATTCTCTCTCCCATGATGTGATCTTCGTTGTGATCATAGGCTATGTTAATCTAGGGTGATCCCATGATATTTCCCCTTCCTCTATGTATTGAATTGATGTACTCACTTATCTTTATCTAGTATAATCCCCGAGACCAAGGTGACAGCGGTCTATTGGACATGGATTAGAAGAATATTTTCATGAGTGATTTCCTCTTTTGTGTGTTGATTGAAGATTGAGAGTCTCTTGGTGCTTGTCTTTGACTATCCTGGAGATATGTTGTGGTGATTGTGGTACTCTCTTTGGATGGCCGCGATGACATTGGGAAATCCATAGATTGAGAACTACGAACTTTGAGGTGTGCTTTTGTAGCCCTACATAATTCTCGTCCTCTCTTGACCACAAAGGAATGACCTCCGAGTGCGTCTCCATTGCATGTTTTATGGGAAATATCATGTGTTAATGTTGTTGGGAGTTGCCACTAGTGAAAGTATGAAGCCTAGGCCTTGTTTCCACCATTGCAATACCATTTGTGCTCACGTTTACCACTTGTTTGCTTGCTGCACTTTTTATTACAGATTTATATTACTTTGCTTTGCCACTCCTATCATCCATATTTTACCATCTCTTCGCCGAACTAGTGCACCTATACAACTCCTAGTTGTATTAGGTGTGTTGGGGACACAAGAGACTTCTTGTATCTTAGTTGCAGGGTTGCTTGAGAGAGACCATCTTCAACCTCTACTTCCCTGAGTTCGATAAACCTTAGGTCATCCACTTGAGGGAAATTGATGCTGTCCTACAAACCTCTGCGCTTGGAGGCCGAACATAGTCTACAAGAATAGAAGCGTGTGTAGACATCACAAACCAATACACACAATAGCCCAAACGGCGGGGTTATGTCCAAGAATATGCATTTTCTCTTATGCTTCCAACTAGCAAAATTAGTGCCATCAAAGTAAGGACCTCTATGGTGGTAACTTCCCTCGCTAGACGCCATACTCTCCTAGGTTGTGAAACCAAGGCTATGATCACCAAAGCTATGGAAATCACAGAAAAAGGAGATCAAAGCTCTGATACCACTTATAGGATCGAAAGTATGTCTAGAGGGGGTGATTAGACTACTTGACCAAATAAAAATATAGCCTTTTACCAATTTTAATTCTTGGCAGATTTTAGCAACTTAGCACAAGTCAAGCAATCAACCTACACATGCAATTCTAAGAGTATAGTAGCGAAATGTAAAACAATTGCATATGAAGGTAAAGGGAGGAGTTTGGAGGAGCAAACGCAAGTGTAGACACGGATGTTTTTGTCGTGGTTCCGATAGGTGGTGCTATCGTACATCCACGTTGATGGAGACTTCAACCCATGAAGGGTAATGGCTGCGCGAGTCCACGGAGGGCTCCACCTACGAAGGGTCCATGAAGAAGCAACATTGTCTATCCCACCATGGCCAACGCCCACGAAGGACTTGCCTTACTAGGGTAGATCTTCACGAAGTAGGCGATCTCCTTGCCCGTAAAAACTCCTTGGTTCAACTCCACAATCTTGTCAGAGGCTCCCAAGTGACACCTAACCAATCTAGGAGACACCACTCTCCAAAAGATAATAGACGGTGTGTTGATGATGAACTCCTTGCTCAAATGCTTCAAATGATAGTCTCCCTAACACTCAAATAGTTCCTCACAGATTTGGATATGGTGGAAGAATGATGTGAGTGGAAAGCAACTTGGGAAGGCTAGAGAACAAGATTCACATGGTAGGAGTGGAATATCTTGATCTCAACACTTGAGTAGGTGGTTCTCTCTCAGAACATGTATGTTGGAAGTGTAGGTATGTTCTGATGGCTCTCTCCCTGAATGAAGAGTGGGTGGAGGGGTATATATAGCCTCCACACAAAATCCAACTGTTACACACAATTTACCAAACTCGGTGGGACCGATTCAGAGGACTCGGTCAGACTGATTTAGTTCATAATGTGACCGTTAGGCATTTCGATGGGACCGATATGATCAACTCGGTAGGACCGCTTTCATTAGGGTTAGGGCATAACATAATCTTGGTGAGACTGATTACACAAACTCGGTAGGACCGATTTTGGTAATGAGCTTACAGAGGGTTGGTCAGGCAAACTCGATGGGATCGATTCGCTCGCTTCGGTTGGATTAAAACATTACGAAGAGGCAACAGTGAGTTTGCAATCCCATCTCGGTGAGACCGAGATCCCTTTCGGTGATACTGAAATGATTAGGGTTTAGTGGCAGTGGCTATGTCAAATGAGCTCGGTGGCGCCGGATGGAACTTTTCGATAGGGCCGAGTTTGACTTTTGGTTTGGGACATATGTGGATGTGAGAAAGTGGTTGAGGGTTTTGGAGCATATCACTAAGCACTTTGAGCAAGAAACTCATTAAGCAACACCTCATCTCCTTTTAATAGTATTGGCTTTCCTATGGACTGAATGTGATCTTGGATCACTAAAAGATAAAATGCAGAGTCTTGAGCTTGAGCCAATATGTGTCCTTAGCATTCTGAGGGGTCCACATTCCTAATCCATGTCATGCCAATCACTGAGCTTTCCTGAAATATTTATCTTGAAATAGCATTAGTTCAATGAGCTATATGTTGTTAGTAATTACCAAAACCACCCAGGGATAGTTGCACTTTCACTCCACCTTCTTCCCGGCTCTTGAGATTGCATTGGCCCCATTAGCTGCAACAAAGTTGGCGCACCCCGAGCACTAGCCCTCCTTGATCTGGAGGTAGAAGAAGTGGCGAAGCAATGCCATGGACGACATCACCCCCATGAATGCCTCACAGTAGAAGGCGAAGATGGACAGAAGAAGGACGGAGTTGGGATGAAGATGAAGAGCATGAAGATTATAATGGCGGAGGATGGTGAAGAAGAAGTCAGAGAAAGGGGGAACAAGCCCCGCGAGAACGTTGTGCATGAAGAAAGGGTAAAATTGATGCCTGGGGACTCCGACACGGTGGAGCCCGCCCGGAGCTCAGGCTCCTTCCCCTCGTCACCTCCACCCGCCGCCATCAAGCGCGCGGTGGAGAGCTTCTTCTCCGAGACCATCAACACACCCAAGGCAGGCTCGAAATAGGAGGGTGAGCGAGCAGCTTTGACCTTGTCCGGTGCCATCGACTACAGGCTCAGGGGAGAAAATAGGCGGATCTAGAGACTCTTGGGGTAGGAAGAGAAGGGGATCTGGAGCAAGGCGAAGGAAGGTAAGGGAAACCCAATAGCACTCGCTAGCCTTTTGTCAGATTGGGCTGTTGCCGAGGCAGCGTGGGGAAGCAGAGATGCCCATGCCCAATCAAGTCGCCACGCATCGACCAAGGCCGCAGGCAGTTGGGGCCTGCAGCGCTTTGCCCTTTCCCCTTTGGCTTCGCCTCAAAGCCAAGTCCTTGCATGCCTTGGGCCCGGGGCTACTGTCGACATCCTGGGACCAGGGATACCCAGACTTGCCTGCCTGCGGCCCATGACGTGGCTCCATCAGCGGCCTGGTACGGCCCAACTTCAGCAACCGCAACTCAAGACCCTCATGAGGGGTCCAAGCCTCGCGAGGCGGGCGATAACAAGACCTCCCTGGGGGTAGTCTCTCTAGGCTGGCTCCAGAGGAGCAGAGATATCTATGCAAGGAGCACCTCGCGAGGTTCACGTGACATGAGCCATGACGACCAAGGCCAGGCGGGCGCCAGCAAGCGCCCTGTACCAGTTTCCTCTTTGGTGCTAAGAGGGCAAGCACAGGCGCGGAGTCCCGAGGAATCAGGCAAAGGTTTCCATATTGGTGCAACAAGACCAAGGACCGTCAAGGCTGCAGAACGGAGGTCGTCGTGGAGCCCGGCGTGACGTCGCCACCAGAGCCTTTGGCAGGCGAAGACTACTTTTGTCAGGATAACTTGTACTAGCTGTCCCCCTTCAAATTTTGCCGTTGTGGGAACCCTTCCCGCCAATTTTTGGGAAGAGGACCAAGGCCACCATAAAAAGGACCTAGCCACCACCATAGAGGAAATGCTGGTTTTGCATCGGATCCATTCCACCCCAACCTTAGCACAAGCTCATCCGAGCCCAAGAACACCTCTCCTCTGGAGGCTGTTCGTCCCTTGTACTAGTTCATCCCCAACCATACTAGGAAATCCACCACACACATTGGAGTAGTGTATTACACCTCAAGGTGGCCCGAACCAGTATAAACCTCTATGTCCTTTGTTCTTTGAGTTCGTAGAGCTAGGCCGTGGAATCGTAGGGTGAGCGCACCGGTGAGGGAGTGTTCTTCATGCGCACCCAGAATTTGAACCTCTCAAGGGTTTGCGGAACCCAAAATCCGATAGTGGCTCCTTAAGGGGGATGTGAACACTGCCTACTTTCAGGCGATTGCTAATGGCCGCAGGCGGAAGTGTGCCATCCCTTTCCTCTGGGATGGAGATGTTCTTCTGGAAATCCCAGAGGACATCTCCACCCATATTTACTCCTTTTATAAGGAGTTGTTCTCGGCTGAGCCGCGCGGAGGCATCTCTCTCTGTGCTGACTTCTGGCCGTTTGCTGACCAGGTCTCCGATGCGGAGAATGCGGAACTTACTCTCCCATTCTGCCCTGAGGAGGTGGGTCGAGCGATTGCGTCTATGAAAGCTTGCTCGGCCCCGGGGCCGGATGGCCTCCCGGTAGTCTTTTTCTATAAATTCTGGGATATCTTACGCCAGGTCATTATGCCCATATTTCGTGAGTTTTATATTGGAACCCTGGACATGGCTAGGATTAACTATGGTGTCATATCTCTGATCCCCAAAGTAGTTGGGGCGACGGATATTCATCACTTCCGCCCCCATCACAGTGATCAACGTGTTGGAGCGAATCTTTGGGAAGGTTTGTGCAACTCGCTTATCCCCAGTGGCGGAAAGGATTGCTCACCCCCTTCAGTCCGTGTTCCTGAAGGGCCGGCGAATCCATGATGGGATTCTTGCCCTTCACGAGATCATCCATGAGGTGGCGTCGAAGGGGCTTAAGGGAGTCTTCCTCAAATTGGACATCCATAAGGCATATGACCGTCTAGACTGGTCCTTTCTGATGTTGGTGATGGAGCGTCGAGGATTTGATGAGAGGTGGTGTCCCTGTATCATGCAACTGGTTAGATCTGGGAACAACGGGATCAACATCAATGGTGAGGTGGGACCCTTTATCCAGGCTTCTAGAGGGGTAAAGCAAGGGGACCCTGTCTCCCCCTTGCTTTTCAACCTCATAGTTGATGCCCTTGCAGGCATCTTAGATAAGGCCAAGTTGGCCGGCCACCTTAAGGGTGTAGTTAGTCACCTCATCCCGGATGGGGGGTTACTCACTTGTAGTATGCGAATGACACCATGATTATGGTGAAAGGCTCGGACTCAGACATTGTTAATCTTAAGTTCCTTTTGCTCTGCTTTGAGGAAATGTCTGGACTTAAGATTAACTTCGATAAGAGCAAGGTGGTGGTCCTTGGCTATTCGGAGGTTGAGCAGCTTCGGATCGCGGATAACCTCAACTATATGTTGGCGTCATTCCCCATATCTTACTTGGGAATGCCCTTGGCTGAGTCCAGGATTTTGGTGAGTGAGTATGATCCGCTTGTGGGATGAGTAGTGTCCCGTGCGGAGCCCTGGTGCGATAGGTTCACTTCTAAAGGTAGCAAAAATGTCCTCATTAGCTCTAACCTTGCCAGCATCCCCATGTATATGATGGGGATGTACATCTTACCTGAAGGTGTGCATAGCTCCTTTGACAAGGAGCTGGCTAGGTTCTTCTGGCAGGCACGGGATGGTCGGCCCAAGTATCATATGGTGAAGTGGGCTGACATTTGCTTCCCGAAGGACCAAGGTGGGTTGGGCATCCCTGCATCTCGTCGGATGAACGTTGTGCTTATGTTGCGTTGGGTTTGGTGGATCTTGCGGGGAGATGGGGGTTTGTGGCTGCAGCTGGTTGAGTCCAAGTACTTGCAGGGCCAACCCCTCATGGCATGCTCACACTCGGTTGGGTCCCAGTTCTGGAAATCTATTCTAGCCATCAAGGAAGAGATTAGGCTGGGTTTGCGTTTCTCGGTTGGCAATGGGTATGGGACCCAATTTTGGTTGGACCCATGGCTTGAGGGCGAGCCTCTCCGCTTGCAGTTCCCGAGGCTCTTTGCGGTTTGTGCTGACCCGGCCATTCTTGTATCTGCAGCTGCTTTGGAGGAGGGATGGAACATTGCGTTCCGCCGCTCATTCGGACCAGATGAGGTACTGGAATGGACAGACCTGAGGTAAGTAGTCCCTCTTCCTCTGTCCCAGGACCCTAACACTGTTTCTTGGAGCCTTTCTCCTTCGGGTGAATTCTCTGTTAGTTCGGCCTATGAGGCATTATGTCATATGCCGATTCTACAGTGGCTATCCCCATTGTGGAAGGCACCGTTGCCCTTGAAGATTCACATTTTTGTATGGCAGCTCCTCCGTGTCCGTCTGCCTTCGAGGACTGGGGTGTTGAAACGCGATGGTCCGGGCAATGGCCTTTGCCCTTTGTGCCATGTCCCAGATTCGGGAACACACATTTTTTTCTCTTGCATAGCAGCGCGGGAACTTTGGTGCTTTGTTTGTGAGGCTCTAGGGCCAGAGTGGGTGGCTCATGACCATGCAGAGTTTCTGCAGGTTAGGGTCACTCAGGTTGGCCGTAAGCGCCGACTGTTCTAGCTCATCTTCGCTGCTATGATGTGGACTCTCTGGACTACTCGCAACAAGATGGTGATTGAGCGGGTGTTCCTGCGACGTGCTATTGACTTGTTCTTCAAATTTCTTGCCTTCTTGCAGCACTGGCATCCGCTCGCTAGGCCGAGGGATCGTGATGGACTTCAGCTATTCCTGGATGCCCTGGTGTCTACCACGCGTAGGCTCTCTGACCGCTCTCATGTTTCATAGCTTGCCCCTGGAAGCCTTTTTATTTCTTCTTCTTTCATTTGGGCGTCTTTGTGCTGTGGCCCCAGCATTTCTCTTTTATGAATGTGCTTGGGATCTGGTTGTATGGATGATGACCCACAACCGTAAGGGATCTATTGCAGCGTTTTCGATAAGTAAGAGTGTCAAACCCAACGAGGAGCAGAAGGTATTGATAAGTGATTCTGAGCAAGGAATAACTGCAAGCACTGAAAGATAACTTTTTAGGGGTTTTCTTGATATAAGCGACAGGAAAGTAAAAGCGAGCAAAGTAAAAGGCACTGGAGAGTAACAAGTGGCCCAATCCTTTCTGAGCAAAGGAGAGGCCTAGCAACTGAACTTATAAAGGCTAAAGTGTTCTTGAGGACACACGGGAGAGGTAGTCATGTGCTTTCGCCATATTCCGTATCGGTACTATGTGATGTGTTGATAAGTGTTGAGTGGGTGGATCTATGCTAGTACACCCTCGACTAAGATGAGTGCACTCTTATGATTAAACACCTTGCAAGCATCCGCAAATACAAGATAGTATTTAAGGCAAAAGCCTAACCATAGCAATACGATCGATGATCCATTATTCCCTTGTGCAAAAGCGTGCGAACTGGGGTTCAGGTTTCTGTCACTCCGGCAACCCACCGTAAGCATTCTTTGTACACAATGTATTCCCCTAGGTCCTTAATAAGGCGAAGTGTTGAGTGTTCGACTCACACAACACCACTAGGAAAATAACAACACAACTTAAGTATCAAACAACACATATTACTTCAACATCATATGACTAGTAACAACAAGACTTCTCCCATGTCCTCAAGAACTAAAGTAACTACTCACAAGACATAAAAGAGATCATGATCAGTGGAGATAGATGGATGATAAACAATCTGGACATAATGATATTTCTCCAACAAAACTCAATAGCATTCACCACAAAGTAGTAATCAACACCGATAGGGTAGAGAGGATAGATAGTACGGATTACAACACAAGTTGCAATTGTGAGATGAGATTGGATGAAGATGGAGATGGTGCTGATGTTGGGGATGATGTTGATGATAATCTCGATGATGCACGTGACGATGGTGATGACGATGGCGATGATCTCCCCTTCCGGGAGGTGATCTCCCCGGCGGAATCTGCCCGCCGGAGATGGCTTTTCTTCTCTATAGGTTTCCGCCACGGAGCGGCGGTGAAACTCCGTAAACTCTCCCCCTTTTAGGGTTTCTGGATGACGAGGAGTATATAGGCCAGAGGGGGGAGCCTGGAGTGGGCCAGGGGCTCCAGGCGCCCTCCCGGCGCGGCCAGGGTGGGGGCCGCGCCAGGTGGCCGCCTGGGCACCCTGTGGCCCCCCTCTGGTTGCTCTTTTGCGTATCTTCGTGATCCTTCTGGAAAATACCCTCCGTCGATTTTCAGGTAATTTGGAGGTATTCTTCTTCAGCAACTCAGCGTCCACTTTTTACCGCTGAATCTTGTGTCTGCTGCTTCGGCACCGGAAAGTTGCAAACTGTGTAAAATAGGCCAAAACAACATAAGAACATCATCGTAATGTGAAATATATCAATGAATAAGGATGAATTACGATATAAAATAGTGATGCATTTTGGACGTATCAACACCCCCAAGCTTAGACCTCGCTTGTCCCCAAGCGAATACTGAGCTCGGTAAACTTGTCCACAAGTTTAGAGAGTGAAGTGTCGATAAATAGAATACGGACAAGAAGCATCACAGTTTCTTCACCAAACTCAAATATCCTCAACAGCAATCTTCAACTCATAAGGCCCTTATAAAAGAGTGGTAACACTTATAATCGAAAGTAGGGCTAAGGAAACTCATCAAATCATGGCAAACATGTCCTTTGGTCAAAGAACAACTAATAGCTTTTACTTTTGCTCTTTCTCTTTATGTATTGATGAGATTAATTGAAGCTTTTGAAAGAACATGTTATTAGGCAAGAAGTGAAAGTGTTAACACAAAGGAAGATGTTTGCTTTAGCTGGGCTTGACAAACAACTTACTTATCAAATGATAATGTCAACAAGGATATGATATGACAAATCTTAATGCAACTTTATATGAATGAATCCTCGTCAACATCAAATGTCTGCTCTCTTTAAGAATAGAAGGAAGTAGGAATAACTGACTCAACCTAAAACTAAGAGATAGGCCCTGCTCTAGGGAAGTAGGGAAAACTCATGTGCTATCCTTAAATCAAACAGAATGAAAACAAGTTTTGAGAGGTGCATGATTTGTTAACGAATGCTAATAGATAACTCAATTACTTCTCAAACTGGGCAAGTTTCGAGGAACGGCTCCCGCACGGGGACGATCACATCCCCTTAATCTCCTTTGTTTATCACTGCCAAAGTTTTCTGATTTCTCATGAACAAAGCGTGAAGGAGGGTTTGTTTGTTGTATTATCTTTTATGAGCCAGGCGCACTCATGCCAGTTCCTCCTCGTATTAGGGGTTTGCAGATTAGACATGCAATCCCGGGGTAAAACTTGTCCAACTTAAAAAGATCATGAATTAACTACTACTTCCTCATGAGCTAAAACAGGGGCACAAAATAGAAGATTTTGAACATTTAAGGATAACACATAAATTCTATACTTTAGGAGGTGGTAGTGGAATACCACGAATAGGAAGGTATGGTGGACTCATATGGAAGGTATTGGTTTAAGGGTATGGATGCACAAGCAGAATTCCGCTTAGTACAAAGTTTAGGCTAACAAAGGCTTTGAGAAAACAGACAATTGATGATGACTAAGATGCAAAGCAATATAAAGCATAAACATTAAAATAAGCATAACACATCAAGTTGTCTTCCTTGTCAGCATAACACTTCAAGCATAATAACATAAAGGTTTTGGCTATGTCGCTACTTTAAGAAAATCATGCTTGTTGTTATGACCCAAGCTATGTTTGCCAAGATTAAATAAAGTTTTCAAAGCCATACCTGATATAAGGTCAATACTCCCCATAAGAATCATCATATAAAGTCGATTGCGTGAAGAGAATACCGAGTGCAGCAAAGGAACCAATAGACTTCTCATTAATATTCCATCATAGACGACTCCACACTCACGGATACAATCTCTCCACAGAAGGAGTGATAGACCTCAATGCACACACCTATTTCATATAATAACCTCCCTAGACATGATACGACTCTACTTGACTCTAAAATACAAAAGATAAAGATAAAGATACCGGGCACTCCCCCAAGCTTGGAACAAGCCAAGGGGATGCCATTACCAAAGGAGATTTCACTCCTCATTCTTGTTGACGTTGATCACGTAGTCCTCGGCGAAGCGCTTCCATGGAAGGGGTTCTCCAGTCTCATATGAGAAGTTTGTCTCCTCACATCTCTACAAAAATTTATTAAGGTTGTGGAGACAATGGTCAAAGGAAGTTCCATAGACGGAGAAATCGTCCATGAAGACTTCCACAATCTCCTCACAGAAACCATGAAAGATAGCAGACATACACCTTTGAAAAGTAGCAGGGGCATTACATAAACCAAAAGGCATATGCCTGTAAGCATAAGTACCATAGGGACAAGTAAAAGTGGTCTTCTCTTGATCAGCAGTGTTAACATGAATCTGAGAGAAGCCAGAATAACCATCGAGGTAACAAAAGTGGGTATTTTTGGATAACCTTTCAAGCATTTGGTCGATGAACGGCAACAGGTAGTGATCCTTCCTGGTTGCCTTGTTCAGCTTCCTGTAATCAATACACATTATATATTCAATAATAATTCTCTGAGGTATTAGTTCATTCTTATCATTAGGAACCACAGTTGTACCTCCTTTCTTAGGAACACAATGTACCGGGCTTACCCACTTGCTATCAGCTATAGGGTAGATAATACCTGCGGCTAGAAGCTTGAGAATCTCAGTTCTTACAACATCCATCATCTTCGGGTTCAACTGTCGTTGATGATCAACAACTGGTTTAGCATCGGGCTCAAGGTTGATAGTATGTTGACAGATAGATGGACTAATCCCCTTAAGGTCATCAAGGGTATAGCCAATTGCACCTCGGTGTTTACGAAGTACTTCCAATAGTCGCTCTTCTTCATATCCTGAAAGGTTAGAGTTGATAATAACAGGATATACTTTCTTTTCATCTAAATAAGCATACTTGAGCGTATCGGGAAGAGGTTTAAGATCGAACACCGGGTCTTCTTTTGGTTTTGATAAAATTCCCAAAGGTTCAACCGGAAGGTTGTGCTTCAGCATAGCAGGTTGTCTCAAGAATATTTCATCTAGTTCATTTCTTTCCCGCATATGCAAATCATTCTCGTGGTACTCCATATATTGCTGCAAAGGATCATTAGGGGGGATAGCAATAGAAGCAATACTTTCAATAATTTTATCATCACTAGGTAAATCGGTACCACGAGGCTGCTTAGAGAACTTAGAAAAGTTAAATTCATATTGCTCACCATTGAATTCAACAGAAACTTTACCTTTCTTGCAATCTATTATAGCTCCACAAGTTCTGAGAAAAGGTCTACCAAAAATAATAGGACAAAAATTGTCCCTCACTGAACCAAGTACTAGAAAGTCGGTAGGGTATTTTACCTTTCCACATAGGACTTCAACGTCTCTCACAATTCCGATAGGAGAGATAGTTGCTCTGTTTGCAAGATGAATGGTAACATCAACTTCTTCAAGTTCACAAGGTGAAATCTCACCGATGATCTCTTGATAAAGTGAATAGGGGATAGCACTAGCACTCGATCCCAAATCGCATAGCCCATAATAATTGTGATCTCCTATTTTAACATATACTACTGGAGTACCTGAAATTGGGCCTTTATTCTTGGTTGTGACAAGGTTAGTGGAAACAACACAAAAATTTACATTGGAATCCAAAACATCATTAGTAACAGGGTCTTTAACCAATGCAACTTGAGGATCGACCTTGATCTGGTCCTCAGGCTCATTAATTCTTCTCTCACTTTTATTTATTATGCCTGTCACAAGAGAGTGTTCCCTTGTCCTTTCGGGAAAAGGAGGCTTTTCATATATAACTGCAGGCAAAATAGGGTCAGCAACATGAATATCAACAGGTAACTCTTTGAAAGGTTCATGATGCTGATCTCTCTTCTTTTTAAAAGAATCAACGTGAGAGGCAAAATCCTTACAGAAATCAATCATTAGATGGGAATCAAGACCAATCTTAGAGCAAAAGGTATTGAAGTAATCAGTTTTCACATAGCTCTCAATATATTCATGCTCATAATTTATAGCGGGTTCAATACCTTTATCGATTTCCCAATCTTCGGTATTCCTCTGGATTCTTTCAATGAGATCCCACCTTTCTTCAACACTCTTCGTCTGAAATACCCCACTAGAGGAGGCATCCAGCATCTCCTTATCCTGACGAGAAAGCCTGGCATAAAAATTTGTAAGTATAATTTTCTTGGGGATCTCATGAATAGGACATTTGAGCATTAGGGACTTCAATCTCCCCCAAGCTTGAGCAATGCTTTCTCCGTCACGAGACCTAAAGTTATAGATATAGTTCCTGTCTCGATGAATTTCATGAAGAGGATAAAACTTGGTATAAAAGAGAGACATAAGCTCTTGCCAATCAAGCAAGTGTGAGTTATCGAGAAGCTTATACCAATCTGAAGCTTTATCTATAAGCGATACGGATAACAATTTCCTCATGACAAACTCCATTGATACACCTGCAAGCTTAAATAATGAACATAGTTGTGACAGATATAGCAAGTGTTCACCGGGATGTCTGTCTCCTGCATAACGATTAGCCAAAACATAATCGATAATACCAGCTGGTATTTTATAGGGCACAATTTCAGTAGGGGGAGGAGCAACCACCACAGATGTGGGGTGTCTTCCCACAAGCAACGATCCAATAGCAAGGTTGTCCATAAGGACAAAGAGCAGCAACAGCAAAATAAAAACAGAAATATAAAAACTTCCTTACCAGCTTCACTTACCAATAGCGCTACACTCCCCGGCAACGGCGCCAGAAAACGGTACTTGATGACCCACAACCGTAAGGGATCTATTGCAGCGTTTTCGATAAGTAAGAGTGTCGAACCCAACGAGGAGCAGAAGGTATTGATAAGTGATTCTGAGCAAGGAATAACTGCAAGCACTGAAAGATAACTTTTTAGGGGTTTTCTTGATATAAGCGACAGGAAAGTAAAAGCGAGCAAAGTAAAAGGCACTGGAGAGTAACAAGTGGCCCAATCCTTTCTGAGCAAAGGAGAGGCCTAGCAACTGAACTTATAAAGGCTAAAGTGTTCTTGAGGACACACGGGAGAGGTAGTCATGTGCTTTCGCCATATTCCGTATCGGTACTATGTGATGTGTTGATAAGTGTTGAGTGGGTGGATCTATGCTAGTACACCCTCTAGACTAAGATGAGTGCACTCTTATGATTAAACACCTTGCAAGCATCCGCAAATACAAGATAGTATTTAAGGCAAAAGCCTAACCATAGCAATACAATCGATGATCCATTGTTCCCTTGTGCAAAAGCGTGCGAACTGGGGTTCAGGTTTCTGTCACTCCGGCAACCCACCGTAAGCATTCTTTGTACACAATGTATTCCCCTAGGTCCTTAATAAGGCGAAGTGTTGAGTGTTCGACTCACACAACACCACTAGGAAAATAACAACACAACTTAAGTATCAAACAACACATATTACTTCAACATCATATGACTACTAACAACAAGACTTCTCCCATGACCTCAAGAACTAAAGTAACTACTCACAAGACATAAAAGAGATCATGATCAGTGGAGATAGATGGATGATAAACAATCTGGACATAATGATATTTCTCCAACAAAACTCAATAGCATTCACCACAAAGTAGTAATCAACACTGATAGGGTAGAGAGGATAGATAGTACGGATTACAACACAAGTTGTAATTGTGAGATGAGATTGGATGAAGATGGAGATGGTGCTGATGTTGGGGATGATGTTGATGATGATCTCGATGATGCCCGTGACGATGGTGATGACGATCGCGATGATCTCCCCTTCCGGGAGGTGATCTCCCCGGCGGAATCTGCCCGCCGGAGATGGCTTTTCTTCTCTGTAGGTTTCCGCCACGGAGCGGCGGCGGAACTCCGTAAACTCTCCCCATTTTAGGGTTTCTAGATGACGAGGAGTATATAGGCCAGAGGGGGGAGCCTAGAGTGGGCCAGGGGCTCCAGGCGCCCTCCCGGCGCGGCCAGGGTGGGGGCTGGGCCAGGTGGCTGCCTGGGCACCCTGTGGCCCCCCTCTGGTTGCTCTTTTGCGTATCTTCGTGATCCTTTTGGAAAATACCCTCCGTCGATTTTCAGGTAATTTGGAGGTATTCTTCTTCAGCAACTCAGCGTCCACTTTTTACCGCTGAATCCTGCGTCTGCTGCTTCGGCACCGGAAAGTTGCAAACTGTGTAACATAGGCCAAAACAACATAAGAACATCATCGTAATGTGAAATATATCAATGAATAAGGATGAATTACGATATAAAATAGTGATGCATTTTGGACGTATCAATGGACGTATGCTTTATCTATAAAGCGGGCGAAAGCCTGTTTCGAGCAACAGAGATCCATGCTACTGTGGAGAAGCTCAAGGAAGACACTGTGGATAGAGATATGACAGATGCTTTTCAGAGAGTCCCAAGAGTGCCAAGATCTTCAGCTGTGCCAGTTGCCGAGCCCAGACCTACACTTTCAGCTCCTGTAACCACTGCTACAGTTGTTCCTCCAGCTTCAACACCTCCAGCTCCAAAGACTTCATCGGAAGTGTTTGCAGATGCTCTTATCTCCACGCCATCTACGTACACCGGAGCAACCAGTGAGAAGACTTCTTTTGCATCTCCCAGAGATCGTGCCTAGAGTGTCGCATAGCACTATGCATTTTTGAGCTTTTTGGTAACTCGTTGCCAAAGGGGGAGAAAGTGTATAGATCATTAGGCTTCGAGAGAGAGTGTTTTGCTTATCTTTGTTGCCTTTTTCTTGCTACTTTGTTTGATCGTTTGGTTATCGCTACAATTTGCTTATGTGTGTGAGATACTACTTGTGCTTGATCATATTATACTATGCTTAATGTGTGCTTATTTGATTGTGTATGATCATTCACTTGTTATTTTCGTGATGAGTGCTTATTGCTTAAATCTTATCATTTTTAGCGCTCCACCGAGATGTATGTGACATGGAAGAGTAACCCATAATCCTAATCGATTGTGCATTTGCAATCAAAATAAAATATTAAATAATGCACAAATTTAGGGGGAGCTCTTGCTTATCACATACTTCTCAAAGCGATGATATAATTCATTCTTATTATCTTTTGTCGAAGCTTTGATCTATATGTTGTCATCAATTACCAAAAGGGGGATATTAAAAGTGCAACTATTCCCCGGGTGGTTTTGGTAATTAATAACAACATATAGCTCATTGAACTAATATCCTTTCAAGATAAATATTTCAGGAAGTTCAATGGTTTGCAAGGCATGGATTAGAGATGTGGACCCCTCAAAAGCTAAGGACAAAGATTGGCAAAAGCCCAATACTCTACATTTTCATTTTAGTGATCCAATATCACATTGAGTCCATAGGAAAAGCCAATACTATTATAAGGGGATGAGGTGTTGCTTAATGGTCTACTTGCTCAAAATGCTCAGTGATAAGCTCCAAATCCCTCAACCACTTTCTCATTTCCACATATGTCCCAAACCTAAAATTCAAACTCGGCCCCACCGATTTGAACTATCCGGCGCCACCGAGTTCACTTGACATATCCACTGCCACAAACCCTAATCAGTTTGGTCTCACCGATTGGGATTTCGGTCTCACCGAGATGGGATTGCCAACTCTCTGTTTCCCCTTCGTAATGTTTCGGTCTAACCGAGATGAGTGAATCGGTCCCACCGAGTTGACAATGCAAACTCTTTGTTTACTTTTCGTAACATTTCGGTCTCACTGAAATGAGCGACTGGTCTCACCGAGTTTGCCTGGCAAAGTCTCTGTTTGATCATTACTGAAATCGGTCCCACCGAGTTCATGTGGTCGGTCTCACCGAGATGAGGTTTGCCCTAACCCTAACGCATCGGTCTCACCGAGTTGATAGTATCGGTCCCACCGAAATGTCTAACGTTCACATTTTGATCTTCTTCAGTCTTACCGAGTTCTTCTATTCGGTCTGATCGAGTCTGGCCAAATGTGTGTAACGGCTAGATTTTGTGTGGAGGCTATATATACCCCTCCACCCCTTCTCCATCAGAGATAGAGAGCCATCAGAACGTGCCTGCACTTCCACTATTCATTTTTTGAGAGAGAACCACCTGCTCATGTGTTGAGACCAAGATATTCCAATCCAACAATAAAAATCTTGATCTCTAGCCTTCCCAAGTTGCTTTTCACTCAAATCATCTTTCCACCATATCCAAATCTGTGAGAGAGAGTTGAGTGCTGGGGAGACTATCATTTGAAGCACAAGAGCAAGGAGTTCATCATCAACACGCCATTTATTACCTTTTGGACAGTGGTGTCTCCTAGATTGGTTAGGTGTCACTTGGGAGCCTCCGACAAGATTGTGGAGTTGAACCAAGGAGTTTTCATGGGCAATGAGATCGCCTACTTCGTGAATATCTACCCTAGTGAAGCAAGTCCTTCGTGGGTGATGGTCGTGGTGGGATAGACAAGGTTGCTTCTTCGTGGACCCTTCGTGGACTCGCGCATCTATTACCCTTCGTGGGTTGAAGTCTGCATCAACGTGGATGTATAATAGCACCACCTATCGGAACCACGCCAAAAACATATGTGTCTCCGATTGCGTTTGCACTCTCCAACCCCTCCCTTTACCTTCATATGCAATGATTTACTTTTTGCTGTCACAACTATAGAATTGCATGTGTAGGAAGATTGCTTGACCCGTGCTAAATTGCTAAAACTGCCAAAACTTAAAATTTGGAAAAGGCTATCTTTTTATTTGGTCAAGTAGTCTAATCACCCCCCCCCTCTAGACATACTTTCGATCCTACACTCACGCACGCCAATTAGATTACCATGTACTTTTGTTTCTTGGTAATGATTCAAATGTTCATGAGAATATGATGTTGCCTAAATTGGATACATTTGTCTTGCTTACAAATGAAGGGCCTAGCTTGGACAAAAAGGATGAACATTGGAGCAAGATCAAGCATGGAGATGATGGCATGCGCAAGGGGAACAAGAACGGAGTTACAAGTGATGATTTCAGGACTTTAAAGCCATCATAATGAGTGCATGAAGCCTTGGGCGAAATATACAGGATGCCACTTCATAAAAGAGACTATTATAGTTGTGTCGTCATCTTATTATTCGGCCAGGGCCATGTAATTTCGAAATACTTGAGTATAGGCTATTTTTAGAGTCCGTATGTGTGGGAAAAAAGATTTGGGTTGGTTTTGGACCCCTCCTCCAAGGGGTCACGAAATCCCCCCCCCCCTACTCCTCCATATATACAGCCATTAGGGCATCGTTTAGACTTTGGGTTTTGGTTAGATTAAAGTTCACCATAGTTACAACTTCACGTACTTCGTTTGTGTTCAACGACCAGACAAAGACGTCACAGAACCCCACTTTCATCAATAAAGCTTTCTTATTAAATTCGCAATATTCAAATTGTAATCTTAGTTTCTTACTTGTTCTTCGTTTGCTTGCGAGAAATAGACCCTCGTGGTCAGGTTGATCGTTCTCCAGCGTGGTCAATAACCTCTTGGAGTTGGTTTAGCGATTGCTAAGACGCGATGTCCTCGCACGTTCGTAGTCAGATCGTCGAAGTCTACTCCACCGAAAACGATAGCCTCCATCTCATCGAAAGATGGGACACCTTTTCCTCTATCAGCCGTTGTGGTTGTTGTACACGACAAAGAGGAGTGCGCGGGAGGCGAGCCCCAACCCATCGAGACCATGATGCCTTGCGAGAAAGCTAGGTGTGACGATGGGAAGCACGGCATAGTGGCGCACGTGCCCTCCATCTCAACGCTGCAGTCGAGCATCGCCACGTAGGCACACAACAACTTGCACTCCATGAGTTATACACTACCCCCCCCCCCCCCCGGACACGACGAACGTCATCCGTCTAGAGAGTGTGCAATTCTCAAAAGTAATAAGTACAACAACTCTCAAGTTATATCTATTATGATGCTCAACCAATATCTAAGCTTCCTGAGTGGATTTTAAACTCAAATCTCTCCGAGAGGAGTGCTCGATCAATGTTCTCAGAATCTCAAGCGAAGCAGCCAACGACCAACTTTCGAGCGGGGTGGATACTTATAGCCGCAACCTTCCTAGCAGGTAAATAACCATTTTGAACATGTGGTCGAGCCAATGGCCAACAGACACCTTTCCAACGGTTGAATTTCAGGCACATTGTAACTTTTCTTGAGGAACAAGTAAAGTTGACTCCTCAGTCCGAAATACATCTCTCGCAACGCAGAATAACAATGCATCTGGCTGACAAGTAAAGTTTTGGAGCACAAAGAGACTTCTCCCATTCTTTCATAGGTTTCGGCTAAGCATAAAAACAGACTTAAGTCTCGAATACCTATACCCCTTTTAGTAGTACGGTGGTCCTATGACTCAACCAAGAGAAAGAAGAACAATGAAACATATACTACGTCTTCGTTTCGCCTTCAAACTTCTTAACTACATCCATTTCTTCTCGGGCACACCGAAGGACAATTGTTTCACTTCAACAATATTTTAAGGGGTCAACTCTGTCACACAATCTTCTCGGTATAGTTTCTTCTCTAAACATATCCCTCTCCCCTTTGCAACGCAGATACTTCTCGTCACGTCAGAATGTAGCATTCTTCTCGATATGCCGAGGACTATTTTTGTCTGTGTGCACAAGTAAACAGATACGTCCCTTACAGTTTCTGACAACAATCTCCAAAACCCAAGGGTGCAAATCATTGCACCAACATCTTGTTTATGCCCAAGCTGGACACCCACCCTCTAAGGTTTAAAAGCAGAGATAAATCTTATCAAGACACAATTCGGTGTTCCTTTTCTCTAGAATTAAATATCTTGGTGTCTGGGGCAATCTGGACGATGAGGAATGATTGTATTTTCAAGGGCATTGCTCCAAGTTTATATAAAGATTGCCCGATAAGAAATGATTGTATTTGCCAGGGCATTGCTCCAAGTTTATATAATTGCACGAAAAAACTTAAGAAAGAGC
This sequence comes from Secale cereale, assembly GCA_902687465.1. Taxonomy (NCBI): domain Eukaryota; kingdom Viridiplantae; phylum Streptophyta; class Magnoliopsida; order Poales; family Poaceae; genus Secale; species Secale cereale. The sequence continues at coordinate 476,818,793 of LR738710.1, read as the reverse complement.
TAAACTGGATTGTGAGAGGGACAAGAAAGAACTACAACAACTTAGAGAATTGGGTGAAGTCCTCTGTATAGCTTTGAGCCTTTGTCACTCTTCCGTTGTTGTTGTTAATAAAAAAAACTATGAACTATCCAACTACAACAACTTATTATTTTGAAAATTAATTAAAAACGGAGCTGATGTTTCTCTAAAAAAAACATGTCTTGTTTTGAGAACTACTCCCTCCGTCTCATAATGTAAGACGTTTTTTGACACTAATGTAGTGTCAAAAAACGTTTTACATAATGGGACGGAGGGAGTATGAACTTGGTACGGATCATGTTGGTTTGATTCTTTATGGCTTTGTTGGCTAGCTAGCTGGTTGTCCCTTTCTGTCAACCTTTCATGGTATGAACGCTTCTTCAAGCAGGATACATGATCCTACACCTAGCCCCTAGTACCTAGCTAGAACAGTACTCTCTCAGGTCTTTTTTACTCTGCATATTAGGTTTGTCTTAAGTCAATCTCATCCAATTTTGACCAAGTTTATATAAAAATATATTGACATTCACATAACAACACCAATATCATTAGATTCATCTCGGAATATATTTTCGTATTATATTTATTAGATATTATAGATGCTAATAATTTCTAATATAAATTTGGTCAAACTTAGCAAAGTTTGACTTTCGGCAAATCAAATGTGCAGAGTAAAAAGGACCGGAGGGAGTATGTCGCTACATGGATCCATGCGGCAACTAATTGCATATAAAGAGCATCAGTGGATGAAAGTGAAGTCTCAAATCTGAATCTAGTTACGAAATTATGCATATGGGTATATCATGAAACAAGAGCCAGATCTAGGGCATGCATGATTCATAGCTATATATACGTTGTCACATTTATTTAATGCCAAACTATGTCAAGCCACAAACAGTGTGGCGGAAAATTGGTCACACAAGTTAGACAAGGTTTAACAAAAAATACAAGCCCTTCGCTGAGCTAGTTGAAAATCACCGCTAAGAAAGTGTGCATGCCGCAAACAAATACTACTCCCTCCGTTCCTAAATATTTGTCTTTCTAGAGATTTTAACAAGTGACTACATACGGAGCAAAATGAATGAATCTACACTCTAAAATATGTCTATATACATCTGTACGTGGTAGTCCATTTGAAATCTCTAGAAAGACAAATATTTAGGAACGGAGGGAGTAATAGCCTTATGGAAGTTGGCAAAGTGTCTTCTATGAACATGCCGCTAACTTGAATACTAAGATTTGCTTGTAACAATTAATTACTGTGCACCTTAATGGTTTGTTTCTTGGATAACTGAAGAAAAATACATGGAGAGATCACGTTCTCCAGGTCGCAATCTGATAAATTTTGCTTCGTGGGGCATCGCTTTGGTTGGCTAATGCGTTTGGTGCCTCGCGCATTCCCCGGTGTGTCCACTCTTAACTAACTTGGTAGCCTGTCCTTGGCTATGTTCAGTTGAATGGAGTAATCTGGTACGCAAGCAGACTTGTTCACGACAGCTTATTGGCGAAGAACCTACAGAGCAATACCTGGAACAATTAATTAATAGTAATAATCAATAAGCTAGCTTGCATAATCTCCATCAGATATCTAGGACGTACTACTACAGATTAAGTGTTGAGTTGTTGAGAGAAAAAAGGACATGCATGTCAGTGTTGTAAAAGAAGGACATGCTTGTCAGTGTTAATACTAGTAGTAATTTGTCAAGGAAACTATAATGGCAGAGACTATTTTTGTGGTAAATGGGCATGTAGGGCGCTTCCTGTGTACTCGTACGTTCCCCTGGCGCAGCTCAGGAAGAAGAGATGGAAGAGCATGCTGGGTTACTTGAGGAAAACATAGCCATGTACAGATAAAGGCCAGACAGGAGAGAAACAACCCGACTGAATCGACGTACGTATACGTGTGGACGGAGAGCTACAAGACATGATGGATGATCTTGCACCGTGGTCAATGAGTGGATCCAACACAGGTAGGTAGCGTTTTTCTCACTCGACGTAGGTACGTGCGGTGGACGTGCATCTGAATCCAAGGTCTACGCGTGGTTGAATTCGTGGATCCATGCTGAAACAGACTGCACAGTGATGGAAAGATATCAAATTTTGATTTCCTTTGGCGTAGCAATAGCTACACCAATTATGATCACACGGTTAGTTCTTCTGGCCCGAACCCGACGCTGACGCCATGAGTCGCGAAGGGTGATGGGCGAAAAGTAAGCCAAGCCAAGGCCATTGCGGTTGCGGGGACGGAATCTGCTCATCCGTCAACGTCCATCTGAAAACGTATCCAGGTCGGGTCGCACAGCACAGCAGCACGTACTCCCTCCGGTCCTTTTTACTCTGCACATTGGATTTGCCGAAAGTCAAACTTTGCTAAATTTGACCAGCTTTATATTGAAAATTATTAGCATCTATAATATCTAATAAATATAATATGAAAATATATTCCAAGATGGATCTAATGATATTGGTGTTGTTATGTGAATGTTAATAATTTTTTGTATAAACTTAGTCAAAGTTGGATAAGATTGACTTCAGACAAACCTAATATGCAGAGTAAAAAGAACCGGAGGGAGTACGTACTCCACATAGTAGCCCAATTAATTGCTACCCTGCCCTTCACATAACTAGTACCGCGCGCTAACTCTAACTCTAACTAGAGAGATGCATCCAAATAGTACTACTAGCTCATTATAAAAGGGAAGGTTGCATGCCGAGACCATGAGAGACTAGATCCATCCAGGAGCACAAGCTAGCTAGATATTGGCATGTTATTCCACAAGCCAATTACACATACTTCTTGGATCCTTTTCAAAATTAAGGTTAGCCATCTAGCCGGCAGGTAGGGTCGATGGCCGAGCAGCAACAGAAGCAGCAGCAGCAGCAGCAGGGCGGTGATAATGAGCTGCTGGAGGCGGAGTGCGTGCTGGACATGCCGGAGGTGGTGCAGCGGCAGGACTCGCTGTACCGGGACGCCTCCCGGGCCGGCGGCGCCAGCCACCACGGGCACGAGCGGTGGGGCAAGACGCTGCGCCTGGCGTTCCAGTGCGTCGGCGTGCTGTACGGAGACATCGGCACGTCGCCCCTCTACGTCTACTCCAGCACCTTCACCGCCGGCGTCCGGCACACCGACGACCTCCTCGGCGTCCTCTCCCTCATCATCTACAGCTTCATACTCTTCACCATGGTCAAGTACGTCTACATCGCCCTCCGCGCCAACGACGACGGGGACGGTACGCACGCACGCAGATTAGCTTAGCTCCTCCATCTTCTTCTTCCTCTTTCTTCTTTCTTTGTACTAGTAGATCGTAGTAATTAGATTGCGCGACGTGTTACACGTACGGTGCACCTAGCTAGCTACCTTAGCATGCAGCAAATTGACGCAGCATCTGCATGTACCAACAGCTTAATTGGACCCCCGACCCAACGGCAAAATTGATCGTTTGGTGCATGCATGGTGCACGACCGTCTCTTCCTAAAAAACAAGGTTTTCCAAACTGAAGTGGGTCAAGTGGCCGTACGTGCATGTGTTTGTTTGTTGTTTATATAAATAAACAGAGAGCTAGCTAGCTGGTACTGTAGTTAGTGATCAACGTAATACTTTTCTCATATCGTTCATCATATAATCCTACGAGTACATGGGAATATTTGTAGTAATTATTTTTAAAAAGAAGAAGCAAATTAAGTTGTTGCATGAGTGACATGCATGGAATGGTCTCTGTATGCAGGCGGTACGTTCGCGCTCTACTCTCTCATCTCGCGGCACGCCAAGGTGAGCCTGGTGCCGAACCAGCAGGCGGAGGACGAGCTGCACATCCTGGAGCAGGAGGACCCCAAGTCCTTCAGCCGGCGGCGCGCCCTGGCCACGCTGCAGCTGGCCTCGCCGGCGGCGTACCGCGCGCAGCGGGTGAAGGAGCTCCTGGAGACGAGCAAGCCCGTGCGCATCTCTCTCTTCCTGCTCACCATCCTCGCCACGGCCATGGTGATCAGCGACGCCTGCCTGACGCCGGCCATCTCCGTGCTGTCCGCCGTCGGGGGGCTCAAAGAGAAGGCGCCGCACCTCACAACAGGTACGCACCATGCATGCATCTTTCATTCTACCTTGCACGTAGTACGTACTAATACTATATAGCGCCTAGAGGCATCAATATCATACGTACATACAACTCAGCCGGCCGCCTATGGATAACAAGTGTGAACACGATATATTGATGATGTCGTCGACAAGAGTGTAGCGTGGCGTGATTTAGATGCAACGCAGCAGCAGCATAGAGAAAGCAAAAATCGATCAGTTGAGGCACATTAATTGCTGCGAGAAAAACAGCATACATCCGTCCATGTCCGCCATTTCTTTTTCCGATGGGTCAGTGTGTATATAGGTAGGTCTCTTCTCTTCTCTTGTAGTAGTCCAGCCGTCCAGGCATTATTAAGCTTGAGGACTTTGTGAATGGGGCCATCGCCATCCAGCAGTTATCGGTCCATCGGTATGTATAGTATAGTACGTAGTATAGTGGTGCTTAGAGCGTCTCCAGCCATTCGGCCCCCCAGGACGCGCCGAAAACCGCCGTCTGGGGGCGAGCCGGCGCTAGTTTCGGTTTGGGTGTCAGTTCGTTCCCAGTCGCCGGCCCCTCAGGTCGCCCCCAGACGCCGATATCGGCCCATTTTCGATGCTTTCAGTCCGTTTTTGACGTTTTTCAGCCCATTTCCGACGCAAAACGGTCCAGGCTCGACGTTCTTGAAGATAGTTAATAGATAGTTCACATATATAGATAGATAGATATTTCATACGATAGATAGATAGTTCATATAGTCTTCTCCTATGACCTACTACTAGTCATTCTCCGACTCGGACTCTTCCTTGGCGATGTCCTCCTCCGACGTCTCAGCGTAGGCGTCAAGGAACCGCTCGTCGGTGAAGTCCTAGGAGGACGCATCTCCTTGCTTGACGTTGGACTTAGCGACCGCCCTCCGCGCTCGCTTGTCCTCGCGATAAGACGCTCGCTCCTTCCTCCTCTTTTTCCTCTCCGCCCTCCTCTCGACCAAGAACCGGTGCTCGTCGATGAAGTCTTGCGGAAAGTTTTGGCGCCACGTCGCCATGGCTTCCTCATCCATCTCGGCCAAGTGGAGACGGTGCGCCCGCCTACGGTTATTCCGACGATCTTCGTCGGTTCTAAGCCGCGGGGGAGGCGCCAGCTCCTGTGCCCGCTCTAGAGTCGGCACGTCCGTAAAGTTCATGTCCCAACGGGAACACCGAAGGCGCCACGCCGCAGCGTCGTACGCGCGGGCGCCCTCCTGAGCGGTGTCGAAGGTTCCGAGGCGGAGGCACACGTCGCCCCACTGAATCTCGGCGGAGTAGGTGCCGGACGGACGAACCCGGACGCCGCGGTAGCCCACACCTCCCCGGCGGCGAGGCGGCATGAGGGCGCAGTGCGTGTCGGCGATGAAGCAGCCAGCGGCCGGAGGGGCGCAGTGGCAGTGCGGAGGAGAGTACGGTGGGCGATGTGGCTGCGGTGTGGGCGTTCACCGGCGAGGTAGGATGCTTTCATAGCCGGAGCTCGCGCGGCAAGAGGCGCATGCCAGGCGACGCGTGGCGGTCGCCCGTGGTGCCGGGCGACGGGTCGCTGGGGACGGTATCAATGGCAGGCGACGGCTCGGCAGTGCGGCAGCTTTGGCATTGATTCCCGCGGGAACCGAGGCGATGAGGATGATGACGCAGCACGTCGCTGACAGGACGGGCCCATCCCGTTCGCGCCAAAAAACGCCTCGCCCGACGCCCCCAGGCGACCCCAGCGCACCGGGTTCGGGTTGGGGTCCGTCGGCGCCAGTTTCGGCATAATCCGGCGATTTTCGAAGTCCTGGGGACATGACTGGACCATTTTTTCGACGCCGACGCCTAAAAAATGGCCTGGGGACCTGTCGGGGACGCGGCTGGAGATGGCCTTGGGCAGCCACACTGCCATCCACGCGTACATCCATCCATCCAGCGCGCGCGTATCATCAATCAACTTCTTTAAAACACGTACGAGTACAGGCTCGACAGACATAGTACCCAACATTTACTGTGCTCCACCTCTTGTGTTCAGACTTCAGACTCCCTGAATATACACACTGTTCAAGTACTGCTACCTCACATGTAGATGTAGGTGCGTTACGCAAGTCGTTAGCAGTCGGCATCATGCAAACATCAATTCATGGTGCGTGTTAACTTTGTCACAAACATCAATAAATCTTACATTTCAATCGTGCATGATTCGGAGATGTGTATACCAGAACAGAAGCGATCCATGGATCCCTTCCCTCTGTACGTACTTTTCAGGATAGATAGGCCGTCGCTCTCTAAACTCAAGAGCAACAGTAAACTCTGTTATCTCTGTTGATACTTTTTCTTTGAGACGGTAGGAGTATCTCTATCGACGTGTGAAACCTCTAGGACACGCACTCTGAATCATTGCAACCTCAATTAATGTTTGCAGTTATAATGGATGTGACGGCCATCTATCGTAGTACGTACACTAGTACTAACTTGCAAATCAGCATGCACCTTCATACGTTACGTATACGTACTAATCCAGCCCAGTAGCCTACATTTTGGATTAAAATGTGGAGTAATGCTACATCTACGTAGGGATTCTTAGTACTTTAAGTAATTGCTGATTTGGTGATTTTTAATTCATCATTAGTTAAGCGCATGGGCCCACCCTAGCGCTTTGATCTAGCAAATTAAGTAGGTTACGTAACAATTTCTGTAAAATGTGTCATCAACATACATCTGGCAGGGTACAAGGAAACAACGTAAAGACATGTACGTCTAGCATTTTTTTACTTTAAGAAAGTGTGTGTCTATGTCTGAGTCGACTGAGATTTTAACCAAGTCTCAGTTAAGTATAGTAGAATTGAAATGATTTTTTTATTAATCTTCATGCAAAATCAAAGAAATATAGCATCAACTTGAGACATAACTAAATCTAAATCGACTGATATTTAGCAAAACTGTTTGAGGAAACAAGGTACCGAACTCTCAGGGTCTCAAGGGTCGAGGCTCATGCATGCAGTAGTATAGAAGATGAAAGGGGCTCGTAGAAGATTCAGTACCCTGTTGGGGTTAAATTAACAAGAACACCGCGGCACTGAACGGATCGACGGACGGATGTTGCATGCATGCAGATCAGATCGTGTGGATCACGGTGGCCATCCTGGTGGCGCTCTTCTCGGTGCAGCGCTTCGGCACTGACAAGGTGGGCTACTTCTTCGCGCCGGTCGTCATCCTCTGGCTGCTCCTCATCGGCGGCGTCGGCGTGTACAACCTCGTCAAGCACGACATCGGCGTCCTCCGGGCCTTCAACCCCAAGTACATCGCCGACTACTTCCGCCGCAACAAGAAGGACGCGTGGATCTCCCTCGGCGGCATCCTCCTCTGCTTCACCGGCACCGAGGCTCTCTTCGCCGACCTCGGCTACTTCAGCATCCGCTCCATCCAGCTCAGCTTCGGCTTCGGCCTCGTCCCTTCCGTGCTCCTCGCCTACGCCGGCCAGGCCGCCTTCCTCCGCAAGTACCCGGAGGAGGTGGCCAACACCTTCTACAGGTCCACCCCGACGGTCCTCTTCTGGCCCACCTTCATCCTGGCCATCGCCGCCTCCATCATCGGCAGCCAGGCCATGATCTCCTGCGCCTTCGCCACCATCTCCCACTCGCAGGCACTGGGATGCTTCCCGCGCGTCAAGATCCTGCACACCTCCAAGCAGTACCAGGGCCAGCTCTACATCCCGGAGGTCAACTTCCTGCTGGGCTTCGCCGCCTGCGTCGTCACCGTCGCCTTCAAGACCACCGTGGTCATCGGCGAGGCGCACGGCATCTGCGTCGTCCTCGTCATGCTCATCACCACGCTGCTCCTCACCGTGGTGATGCTCCTGGTGTGGAGGATGAACGCGTGGTGCGTGGCGCTCTTCTTCGCCGTCTTCATGGCGTCCGAGTCCGTCTACCTCTCCTCGGTGCTCTACAAGTTCCTGCACGGAGGGTACATCCCCGTGGTCATCTCGGCGGTGCTCATGGCCGTCATGATCGTGTGGCACTACGTGCACGTGCAGCGCTACAAGTACGAGCTGGAGCGCACGGTGTCGCCGGACAAGGTGCGGGAGCTGCTGGACGGCCGCGACCTGCGCAAGGTGCCCGGCGTGGGGCTCTTCTACACGGACCTCGTGCAGGGGATCCCGCCGGTGTTCCCGCACCTGATCGAGAAGATCCCGTCCATCCACGCCGTGCTCCTCTTCGTCTCCGTCAAGCACCTCCCCGTCCCGCACGTGGACATGTCGGAGCGATTCCTGTTCCGGCAGGTGGAGCCGAGGGAGCACAAGCTGTACCGGTGCGTAGCGAGGTACGGGTACCGTGACCCGCTGGAGGAGGCCAAGGACTTCGCGGCCAACCTGGTGGAGCGCCTCCAGTACTACATCCGCGACGTGAACCTGTACGGCGTGGACGTGGATGCCAAGGCCGGCAAGGTGAGCTACCCGAGCTCGCGCTGCGACAGCATGGCCAGGTCGACCCGGCGCAGCAGCATGACGATGACGATGCAGCAGCACTACTCGTCGGCTTCCTACACGGAGAGCCTTGCGCTGGCGAGGGCAAGGTCGACGTCGTCGGGGGCCACCGGGCGCATGAACATGAACGGCATGATCATGGTGCCGTCGGCGTCCTACACGGAGAGGGAGAGGCTGGGGCGGTCCATCTACGCGGAGGAGATGATGACGCCGGCCGAGTCCTTCTCGGAGCTGGCATTGCAGGTGATGCCGTCGGGGCGGTACGCGGCGAGCAGCCAGCAGCTGTTCCAGGCGGCGAAGATGAGCCTGGAGGAGATGGCCAAGATCGAGGAGGAGCAGAGGTACATCGAGAGGGAGATGGAGAAGGGGGTGGTGTACATCATGGGGGAGAACGAGGTGGTGGCGCGGCCTCACTCCTCGCTGCTCAAGAAAGTCATCGTCAACTACGTCTACGCCTTCCTCAGGAAGAACTGCAGGCAAGGGGATAAGATGCTCGCCATCCCAAGAAGCCAGCTGCTCAAGGTCGGAATGTCGTACGAGATCTAGGCTACCAAACTCCACCATTATATGGGAGGACCGATCGACCGGGAGGTTAATGTGAATTACTACATTTACATGCGTATCGATCAATGGCGCCACTTGCATATATATGGAAGGATAGGATGATCATCCATCCATCAAGGCATATAGAGTAAGTAGTATTGTATACTACTAGGGGCGTACACAGCGATCCTAATATTGTACGTACATCTTGGTATTTGCAGGTTGATGTAATTCTTCTCCGCAGTTCATTAATCGATCATTTTTAGTTCACTGTGCGTGCACTACTGAAATATGGAACTTTGCCTGGTGTTACATGTTACACCAAAGATACATCTTTACATATATATATTTTTTTTTGCGAGAAACATCATTACATGTTACATGTCAAATTTGGCATCTTTCGAGGTTCGTTTGCTATATTTATATCATCAAGTGCATTTCTAGGCATTTAGTGTGTATACAAATTCGGATTGAAAGTGCATTAAAGAGTTGGCAAAACTGGGTTCAAAAATATTATTTGTGTTCTAGTCTATGTTTTATGGGTGGGATGCCTTGGCTGTTGTAAAACTTAATTATTGTGTGCTAGTGTTGCTTGCTACTCTGCTTGGTGGCTTTATTTATAAAGTCGGGCGTTGACCTTTTCTCTAAAAAAATCTAAGTAAAAGGTAAGGAATTACAAACACTGGTAGAGTGCCCGTGCGTTGCTACTGGCTATGGAAATAATACCATCTTGTAATATTCAAAATTATGTCCATGAACATAATATAACCTAATAAAAGGAAGGATAATACTACTATATTGCAATGTTACAATATCTTTTTTCATTTATCAGTGAGGTATAACCAAAATAATCATTCTGTACATGCAAGATAGTAAAAAAAATACTTCTACTTCTCAGGAGCATGCATGCTTTGAGCCTTGAAGAATACATTTGTGCTTGTACTTCACTGCATGAAATGTATTCAGTATATTGGCATATAAGCATGCTTTGCACCTGTAGTTTTGATCTACCCACCTGTTCCATTGCCTGAAGAATGGTATATGGCTATATAGACTTCACTGGAGAGAATAAATTATGCAATTCCCGAAGGAAATATGCCATAGAGGCAATAATAAAGTTGTTATTTTATATTTCGTTATATCATGATAAATGTTTATTATTCCTGCTAGAATTGTATTAACCGAAAACTTGATACATGTGTGGATACATAGACAAAAACCGTGTCCCTAGTAAGCCTCTACTAGACTAGCTCGTTAATCAGATATGGTTAAGTTTCCTAACCATAGACATGTGTTGTCATTTGATGAACGGGATCACATCATTAGGAGAATGATGTGATGGACAAGACCCATCCGTTACCTTAGCATATTGGTCGTTCAGTTTAATTTCTATTGCTTTCTTCATGTCAAATACATGTTCCTCCGACTATGAGATTATGCAACTCCCGGATACTGGAGGAATGCCTTATGTGCTATCAAACGTCACAACGTAACTGGGTGATTATAAAGATGCTCTACAGGTATCTCCAAAGGTGTTTGTTGGGTTGGCATAGATCAAGATTAGGATTTGTCACTCTGAGTATCGGAGAGGTATCTCTCGGCCCTCTCGGTAATGCACATCATAAGAAACCTTGCAAGAAATGTGACTAATGAGTTAGTTGCGGGATGATGCATTATGGAACGAGTAAAGAGACTTGCCGGTAACGAGATTGAACTAGGTATGAAGATACCGACGATCAAATCTCGGGCAAGTAAACATACCAATGACAAAGGGAATAACGTATGTTGACATTACGGTACGACCGATAAAGTTCTTCATAGAATATGTAGGAGCCAATATGTGCATCCAGGTTCCGCTGTTGGTTATTGACCAGAGAGGTGTCTCGGTCATGTCTACATAGTTCTCGAACCCGTAGGGTCCGCACGCTTAACGTTCGATGACGATTTTGTATTATATGAGTTATGTGATTTGGTGACTGCATGTTGTTCGGAGTCCCGGATGAGATGACGGACATGATGAGGAGTCTTGAAATGGCCGAGAGGTAAATATAATATATAGAACGATGATATTTGAACACCGGAAGTGTTCCGAGGGTATCGGGTACATATCGGGTCACCGGAAAGGAGTTTCGGGCACCCCCGGCAAAGATATGGGCCTTATTGGGCCAAGAGTGGGATAGACCAGTCCCTAAGGGGATGGTGCGCCCCATGTAGGCCAAAATAAGGTGGAAGGAAAGAGGGGGAGAGAGAAAGGAAGGGGAGCAATTTAGCCTCCTCCTTCCTTCTCTCCTCCCTCCTCCTTCCTTCCTCCTCCGGATGAATATGGAAGGGGGGAGGGCGAATTGGGAGGCGCCCAAGTAGGATTCCTCCTACTTGGGGCTCCCCCTTGGCTGCCTCTCCTCCCCTCCAACCTATATATATGAGGGGGGCACGGCTAGAACACACACTGACAATTGTTTGCCGTGTGCAGTGCCCTCCTCCATAGTTTACGCCTCCGGTCATATTCTCGTAGTGCTTAGGCGAAGCCCTGTGCATATCACTTCACCATCATCGTCACCATGTCGTCGTGCTGTCGGAACTCATCTACTTCCTCGACACTTTGCTGGATCAAGAGTTCGAGGTACGTCATCGAGCTGAACGTGTGCAGAACTCGTAGGTGCCGTGCGTTCGGTGCTTGATCGGTCGGAACGAGAAGAAGATCGACTACATCAACCGCGTTGTCAAACGCTTCCGCTTCCGGTCTACGAGGGTACGTGGACACACTCTCCCCCTCTCGTTGCTATGCATCTCCTAGATAGATCTTGCGTGAGCTCAGATTTTTTGAAATTGCATGCTACGTTTCCCAACAGTGGCATCAGAGCCAGGTTTATGCGTAGATGATATGCATGAGTAGAACACAAAGAGTTGTGAGAGGTGATAGTCATACTTCTTACCACCAACGTCTTATTTTGATTCGGCGGTATTGTGGGATGAAGCGGCCCGGACCAACCTTACATGACCGCGTTTGTGACGCCCCCGATTTGTCCGTACACTAATCATGCACGCAAATGTGTACGACCAAGATCAGGGACTCACGGGAAGATATCACAACACAACTCTAGACACAAATAAAAGAATACAAGCTTTATATTGCAAGCCAGGGGCCTCGAGGGCTCGAATACATAATCTCAGATACACAAGAGTCAGCGGAAACAACAATATCTGAGTACAGACATAAGTTAAACAAGTTTTCCTTAAGAAGGCTAGCACAAAAGCAACAACGATAAAAAAGGCAAGACCTCTTGCCTGGTATCCTCCTAACTACTCCTGGTCGTCGGCGACCGTCACGTAGTAGTAGGCACCCTCGGGGTAGTAGCAGTCGTCAAAAGTGGCATCTGGCTCATGGACTCCACCATCTGGTTACAACAACCATAAAGAAGAATGAAGGGGGAAAAGGGGTAGCAAAGCAACCATGAGTACTCATTCAAAGTACTCACAAGCAAGGATCTACACTACATATGCATCAATATCAATGAATAGGGGTAGTATCTGTGGAGTAAACTGCGGAATGCCAGAATAAGAGGGGGAGAAGCTAGTCCTATCAAAGACTAGCATCTTCTGGAAACCACCGTCTTGCAGCAAGAGGAGGGAGTAGAGTAGTATAACATAAGTCATATTTATGTTGTTGTAACAACGCTCTGGGGTCATTTCTCGACTCCCGAAGCAACATATCCAAATCATGCCTCATCATCTAGTTCTAGCTGTATCGATCGGCATACAACTCCGGGAGTCCGTTACCGTAGGACAGACTATCGATAGATGTTTTCTTCCCTGCAGGGGTGCACCAACTTACCCAACACGCTCGTTTAACTCCGACCGGACACAATTTACTGGGTCATGCCCGGCCTCGGCCAATACGATACGCCGCAACCCGACCTAGGCTTAATAGAGAGGTCAGCACGCCGGACTAAACCTATGCCCACAGGGGTCTTGGGCCAATTGCTCCGGGAACTCCTGCACGTTGCGTGGGCGGCTGGTGAGCAGACCTAGCTACCTCCTTAAAAAGGCAGGTGCTTACGCAGTCCAACCCGGCGCGTTCCGCTCAGTCGCATGACTTCTAATAAGCTTTGGCTGATGCATACGACGCAGAATGCCCATATTATGCCCACGTGATGGTTAGTGCTATCAGACCAGAGGCCACTCGGATACATATCCAAACCGTTTAGTGTCTTGGGAGTGCGCGGTAACGAGCAGAGACTCACGATCATGTGACCCCATCGCCTTGTCTCATGGACTTACAACAAGGGCTAGGAATGCCCGGCCATGCCACGTAATTATCTCGCGGGCACCTTCCAGGTCAACCCGACTCCACATCACTCGCAATTAAGCTCACGCAGATACCCCTTAGGGCCGACCCGTCTTTAGTAACATGGTTCAGTGTAAAAGTCATAGTAACCATAGTAACCATGTGTCGAACACCAAGGGGGAACTCTGAGGAATCACGCTCGATGGAAGTCCACCTGATTTTATCGTCAAGGTGAACGAAGGAGGAATCACCCTCGAGTTCTACTCTTGAGGAGTTGCACGATAGTGTCATTATCGGGAGTGGAGAAGGAGGAATCACCCTCGATGACCATAACCGTGAACTAACCTACAAGGTTAACATCAGAAGTGCCGATGAGGTATCACCCTCGGCACTTGATACTTACCCAGTAGTGTCGAATAACTAAGCGGAGAGTGATGTGCAGTGCCGGGGCCTGGTCTTCGATCCCATTGATCGGGTCTTTTGATTATCCAGTGGGGGAAACAGGGACAAGGTGGGGTCACTGGTGGGTCAACAACCAACCTATACTAAGCAGTTTAGGATAAACATGTAGGGTATGAAAGTAGGTAACAACAACAGGCTATGCATCAGAATAGGATCATACAAAAATAGTAGTAGTTCTAATGCAAGCATAAAAGAGAAGGCAATGGGCGATATTGGAATGATCAAACGGGGTTGTCTTGCCTGGATGCTCAGACGAGAAGGAGGGGTCATCGTCGATGCAGACGATCACCGAGGTAGCATCAGTCTCTAGGTCTACCGGAGAGAAGAGGGGGAAGAAATAGTAAATACAAAGCACACAGATGCTACAAAGAAGCACAACATGTCAACACGCTGTGCTAGGGTGCTCTGACGCGGTGCTACGCGATACCCGCGAAGGGGGGTCACATCCGGGAATGTTTTCCCGGAGTTAGGCATTTCTGGACAGATGAACCAAAGGAGGGATGTTGCATGTTCGCTATGATAGGGACGTGTGGCGGATGAACAGACCATGTATTCAGATTCATCTCGTTGTTCTGAGAAACTTTCATGTATAAAACTATTTCATCCGAGCTACAAATTAATTTATATGATTTTTCCAAGATTTAAACAATTTTCTAAATTATCAATCCGAAATAAAAGGTGAAATTGCTATGTGCACCCAGCACAGTGCACACAGCAGGGCCACCAGAGGCTGACAGTGGACCCCATAGACCAGGCCAACTATTGACCAGCTGACTCATCAACTGGGCAGGGGACCCACATGTTAGTTACTGTTAGTGCTAACTGATTAACTAGTTAGATAATTAGACTAATTATGTTTAAATTAATTAAGTAAATAAATGAATAATTGTATTTTTTATTATTTAGTTTTTTATATTTTCTCTTTTTTAAGGGGGGGCGGGCCCCATGTGTAAGTGGTCCTGGCGGTTAACGGGCACTGGGCGCTGAGCGCCAGCCCGACTGGGCTCTGGCCCAGGCCAGCCGGGGCACGAGCGCGCAACCAGGGCAGCAGCAGGGGGTGCCGGCGGAGGGCGTCGCGCGCGGTAGGCGCCGGGGTGGGGTCGGCCACGAGCGGGCGGGGCTTGGCAGGGGCGAGCGCGGCCCGGCGACGGCTGCGGCGAGCAGTGGGGCGAGGGACGGATGGACGCGGCGACCGTGGGAGGCGCGTGGCGGCGCGAGTGCGCAGCTAGCAGCACGAGGGGGAGCTGGCTCGAGGCGCCGGGCGAGCGGAAGTGGCGGCCCGTGGTAGCGCGGGGCAGTAGCAGGCCGGGCACGGCGGCGCCGGGCGGCGGCGCTGCCAGGCATGGGCGGGCTTGGTGGCGCGGCCGCAGGGGGGCTGGAGGCGGGTTTGGCGGCTCAGGACAGCAAGCAGCAGTGCGAGTGGAGCGTGGCGGCAGGGCACGGCGGGGCAAGCGGGGGTGCGGGCGCTAGGCGAGCAGGGTGCAGGGTGGTCATGCGGTGGCGACAGGAAAGTTGCGTTGCAGCGAGGCAGGGCGCCACTTGGCGAGGCACGGACTCGCGGGCGCGACCAAGAGGTCAGCCAAGAGCACGGCCACTATGAACTCATGGCCAAGGCTAACGACGACTTCGGCCTCAAGTAGGGGAACGACTACGATGGTGGGTACGCACGGGAGAGAGAGGGGAAGGAAGTAGATGCTCACAATGAGCATGTAGTCATGCAAAGTGGTATCGGGGGAGAGCTTGACGGCGACGGGTTTCGACGATGGGGACGGCGACGTAGAGGAGGAAGACGGCCCCATCCTGACGCGGTGATGGCTCCCGAGTCGCGTTCGTTGACGTAGAGGGCGTAGTCGATCACTTCATAGTGGCTGGATGCTAGGCTTCTCGCCCCTCGTTGGTTACCCCAAGTAGAAGGTGTGAGATGTAGTGTTGCGGAAGTTTTTCCCTTAGTAAAGATACCAAGGATCGAATCCCCAGAGACTCCTAGATTCAACAAGAAGGTGTCAACTGCTACGGCGCCAGATATTAGCAATCAACATGGACCTGCACACAGATACAAATAACTTTGCTCCCAACGAGTACAGAGAGGTTGTCAACCCCTCCGGCCTTGTAGTTCACAAAGGATTAAACGCAAGTGATAGTAGTGATAGATATAATTACAATAGTAAATAATAGCGAAAAGTAAATAGCGGATGTGATCAATGATGGTAATATGGACCGGAGTCTCATGATGTTCACTAGTGATGTCTCTCTCCCAAAAGACGATAAAACAGCTATGTGAGGTAAACGAATTACAGCTGGGCAATTCACAGGACCACGTGCGCAAACCAATGCTGACTACATTGCAAGAAAGGTTGAGGTTCAAAGCATGGGCGGTACGCCAAAGTAAGTAGACCGAAATCCATCAATATCTAATCATCCACCTTGAGATATCTATCCAGAACATCTCGCTGGTATTAAGTTGCGAGTCCCACCCATAGTGTAAACTCAATGCAACAGACAACTGCATTAAAAGAACTTTGCGTAAAGTAAACAATCCTTGCACCCGCAGGCACAAGCACCGTTGTTTTCCCCCTTGTGGCAACAGCACATCCCCTAGACTCATGTTTCTGTCACTCAAGCTAGTCATCGAGGGGCATGAACCCACAATCAAGCATAACGTTCCCTCTTGGAGTCACTACCTATTACTTGGCCAAAGCAATAAATAACAACGGATAACATGCAAGAATTACTTACGAACATAAATATAAAAGAGGTAGATCAAATATATTACTCAAGCACAATCTGAACATAATCTCATAATCCATCGGATCCCAGCAAACTCATCATAGCAACAGCAGAAGGATTACATATGTGCCTCGATCATGTAGGGCAGCTCACGAGGACTAATTAGTGAAGCACAAGAACGGGAGGAGAACATCACATAGCTACTGGTCATGGACTCATGGTCCAAGGGAGACTACTCACAACTCATCCGGGAGGCGTCCATGGTGGTGGAGAGGCTCCCGGTGGTGATCCTCCCCTCCGGCAGGGTGCCGGGAAGAGTTCTCCTGGTGCTCCCGATCTTGGAAGCGGCGCCGGCGGCGGAATAGAGATGGGATCGCGAAAAGAGTTCCTCTCCCAAGGGTTTCGGGAGACGCTTTAAATATATGCCAAAGGGGGGCATCGGAGGAGCCTCGGGGGGCCCAGGCGCCCCCCTGGCGCGGCCCGGGGGGGCGCCGCCAGGGCGCCTGGAGCCCTGGTGGCCCCCCCCGCTGTCCTTCGGGCGCACGGTAGTTTCTGGAACGCTGATTTTTTATATAATTTTTCTGGATTTTTCCTGGCAGTTCTCGTAACGTGAAAACCTGAAATACAAAAACAGCCGAAAACAGAAACTGGCATTGGGGTGCACTGAGTTAATAGGTTAGTCCAAATATGATCAAAAGTGTATGGAAGTGTATAAATATCATAGCAATATCACCCAAAAGAGGCATGGAGCAAGCAGAAATTATAGATACGTTTTGGACGTATCAACATCCCCAAGCTTAATTCCTGCTCGTCCTCGAGTAGGTAAATGATAACAAGAATAATTTCTGTGGTGACATGCTATTTACCATATAGGACTTTTTCATAGTCATATGACAAAAGCTTACTGAGACAATGAATCTATAGTAATTAAGTTGCCTCATGAGAAAATCACAAAGGACTGAAAGTTTTACAATATGATACTGAAACATCAAATAGATTTGCAATGAACATGATGTGCAAATATGATAAAGTGATATCTAGCTTGCCCCCTTTAGTGAAGCAAAACATAAATGCAGGGGCACCTCCAAGGTTTAAGTGATGACTAGATACAATGATTTCAGAATAAACGATATCACAATCATGCAAAAGACAATGCTACTTTGGGACAATGCACATTACACTTAGAATGACAATCATGCTCTCAGTAGTTGGTGCTTTTAAAAGAAGGTGGAGACTCTCGAACCGTGGCTTTTGTTGGCAAGGTTGAAAACCCGTAGTCGGAAACAAAGACAAAACATGTACCAGAGCTCTTGGCTTTAAAACAGAGGTAATAATTTATTTTAGATCATGCATGTTTCGTCAACGAATGCTAGCAGACAAGTCAATCACTTTTCGAGAAGGACAAGTTTCGAGGAACGGCTCCTGAATGAGGACGATCACATCCTCTTAATCTCCTTTGTTTATCACTGCCAAAGTTTTCTGATTTCTCATGAACAAAGCGTGAAGGAGGGTTTGTTTGTTATATTATATTTTTGAGCCGGGCGCACTCAATGCCAGTTCCTTCTCGTATTATGGGTTTGCACATTATACATGCAATCCCGGGGTGAAGCTTGTCCAACTTAAAAAGATTATGAATTAACTACTACTTCCTCATGGACTTACAAAAGAGGCACAAAATAAGAATGCTTTTCTTTGAATAATTTCGAGATGGCACATGCAAGTCTCCGTTAGGAATGGCAGGTAAATACCATGTAGGAAGGTATGGTGGACTCATATGGCATAACTGGATTAAAGGATGTGGATGCATAAGCAGTCAGTCCGCTTAGTACAGGCGAAGGTTAGCAAAAGACTGGGAGCGACCAACTAAGAGAGCAATGACGGTCATAATCATGCAGAGCGACAAAGCAACATTGAATCAGGCATGGTAGTTATATCGCTACTCAGAAACAAAAGATCATCAAGGCTTGACAGACTTTCTTTACAGTTTTAAATATGCGTGAGCATACGCCAAGTCAATCAAAATAAATTCTCGAAGGAAGATATTACTAAACCATACCACATCATAGGCAAACAAATCATGTTGGTACTCCAATAAGACATTGGGAACCCTCCAGCTATTTGAGACTAACCATAAGAAACATGAACTACTAAGCGCCATCATGCACGTAGCATCTTTATCATAGACATATAAACCAATGCAACGGAAGCAAACTCTCTTAATAAGGTGAGCATGGTAATTAAAGAGAGTTCAAGCAACCAACTAAACAAAAGCTCTTGAAAAGATAAGCATGAAAGCTAAGAGCTGAAGATGATAGTAGCTGTTAAAAGACAAAGAACACACACATCAAGGATAGACATGAAAATTCTATGTTATGTTCTAGGTAGAAGTGGAGCGTGTTTCTCTCCCACATAAAGAAAGCCGAGTTCCGACTCGTTATGAAAAACTAAAGAAAACTAAAAGCAAGACGCTCCAAGCATAGCACATAACACATGAAGTGATTAAAATATAGTGGAACGAAAGACGAACTGATAATGTTGATGGAGAAGGGGATGCACGGGGGCATCCCCAAGCTTAGACGCTTGAGTCTCCTTGAATATTTCTTGGGGGTGCATGGGGCATCCCCAAGCTTGAGCGCTTGACACTCCTGAATCTTTTTATCATCTTCCCTCGCACACTTGAAAACTCCCTTCATACATAACTCATCATAATCTGATTAGCGAGGTTAGTACCCATAATAAAATAATTATACCTTGCTGGAAATAAAGATATTCTTGAAGGTCTACTGTTTCTCATGATTGCCAAAAGGTTTCTTGCAAAGAAAAAGCAAGCTCTTGGTTTGCAAAATGAAGGAAAAGCAAAACATGACATAATCTGTGAAAAACAGAACAGCAGGTAGTAATTGATTTGTTCGGGGCACTTCTGCAACTCTAATAAAAAACTCAGAACAGACGCACGAAAGAAAATTATATAGAGCACGCTGTCGAAAAAATTCAGAACAAAAAGATGGTCTGGTGATTTTATACGAATTTTTCTATCCAAGGACAGAATCTGTTTCCTGGACAGCACTTCACAACTTTTGAACTTCCTAGCAATCAGAGGCTACACTTGGCACAAAATTGAAAAGTAAAGATACAATGATGATGCTACAGTAGTAACAACATCAAGACACAACAAAAGCAAAATAAATTTATTCATGTGGGCTGCCTCCCAAAAGCGCTTTCTTTTATGCCTTTAAGCTAGGCATAGTGCATATAGATCAAGTTTTATCAAGAGTAAAAGAATAGCAAGCCCGTACAACGGACTCAAAAGGTAACTTGATCTTCTTTCGAGGGAAATGTTCCATCCCTTTCTTGAGAGGAAACTGAAATTTTATATTCCCCTCTTTCATGTCAATGATAGCACCAACGGCGCGTAAAAAGGGACGTCCCAAAATAATTGGACAAGAAGGATCACATTCAATATCCATAATAGTAAAATCAACGGGAACATAATTATCATTGACAACGATAAGAACATCGTCGATCCTCCCCAAAGGTTTCTTTATGGAAGAATCAACGAGACGAACACCAAAAGAACAAGAATCATAAGGTTTCAATTTAAGCATATCATATATTCTTTTGGGCATAACAGAGGTACTAGCTCCAACATCACATAATGCATAGCAAGAGAAGTCATTCAATTTAATTTTTATCATAGGATCCCAACCATCTTCTAGCTTTCTAGGTATGGAGGCTTCTACTCTAAGTTTCTCCTCCCTAGATTTGATGAGAGCATTAGTGATATGCTCTGTGAAGGCAAGGTTAAGCGTGCTAGTGCGGGGATCTCTAAACATCTTGTGAAGGAAATCAATGACTTCGGTAAGAGTGCAATTATCAAAATCAAGGTCACTAGCATCAAGTAAAGTGGTAGTGGTGTCCTTTAGGTTCACATGTTTGGTAGTTTCTATAGTCATAGCATCACCATTAATAGGTCCAATGGGACCAGGAGTACATTGGGTGCTAAGAGTTTGGATATCCTCAACAACTTGGATAGTAGCAACAGTGTGGTGGGTAGGAAGGCTCTTAATTCTATCCTCTTCCTCCCTTTCTCTAGCCCATCTTTCTTTAAGTTTAGCCATCATCCTAATATTCTCATTAATTTGCACTTGAGTAGCATTAATAGGAGTGACCTTCCTCTCCTCAAGAGGAGAAGTTTTAATTTTAAGCAATTCTATCTCATTGGCTAAATGGTCTACCTTCAAAGAGAGATCATCTAGTTTATGTAGTTTTTCTTCTACACTCTTATTAAAGGCTTTTTGGGTAGTGATGAAATCTTTAAGCATAATCTCTAGTTCAGTATTGGAGTTCTTGGTGCTAAGATAATCATTGTTGTTCCCATAAGAATTAGAGGGGAACGGTCTAGGATTGCTACCAAAATTACTCCTATAAGCATTGTTGTTAAAATTGTTTCTAGGGATAAAGTTCACATCTACTTGTTCTTGAGCAATCAAAGAATTTAAAGGAACATCACGAGGATCAACAGAGGATTTCTTGGAAAGTAGGGACATGATCAAGTCAACTTTTTCATTAAGGGAGGAAATTTCCTCGACAGAGTTTACCTTCCTACCTGTTGGAGCGCGTTCGGTGTGCCATTGGGAATAGTTGGTCATCATCTCATCGAGTAGCTTCGTGGCAGCACCAAGTGTAGTTGACATAAAGGTTCCTCCCGCGGCCGAATCTAACAAGTTCCGCGAGGTAAAGTTCAAGCCTGCATAAAAAGTTTGGATAACCATCCAAGTAGTCAAACCATGAGTAGGGCAGTTCTTGATAAGAGATTTCATACGTTCCCAAGCTTGGGCAACGTGTTCATTATCCAATTATTTAAAATTCATTATGTTACTTCTCAGTTGGATAATTTTAGCAGGTGGATAGTATTTTCCAATAAAAGCATCTTTGCACTTGTCCCATGAATCTATGCTATTTCTAGGCAAAGACTGAAACCAAATTTTAGCTCCTCCTCTCAAGGAGAAAGGAAAAAGCTTAAGCTTAACAATATTACCATCTATTTCTTGGTACTTTTGCGTATCACAAAGTTCAACAAAGTTGTTCAAGTGTAAAGCAGCATCATCTCCAGCACCGGAGAATTGATCTTTCATAACTAGATTCAGTAAAGCAGGTTTAATTTCATATGAAGGTGCTGAAGCGGCAGGTGTAGTGATAGGTGTGCTGATAAAGTCATCGTTGTTGTGTCTAGTGAAGTCACACAACTTGGTGTTCTCGGTGGAACCCATAGTAGCAAGCAAGCAAGATAACTATTTTTGTGATTTTCGATAAAAGATACTAAAGCAGAAACTGAAAGGTAAACTAACAAGACTAAAAGCAAAGGTAAAAGATAGCGTGCAACTCCCCTATCTTGAAGAGTGGAGTCCCCGGCAACGGCGCCAGAAAAACTCTTGCTAGGCTTCTCGCCCCTCATTGGTTACCCCAAGTGGAAGGTGTGAGATGTAGTGTTGCGGAAGTTTTTCGCTTAGCAAAGATACCAAGGATCGAATCCCTAGAGACTCCTAGGTTCAACAAGAAGGTGTCAACTGCTACGGCGCCAGATATTAGCAATCAACGTGGACCTGCACACAGATACAAATAACTTTGGTCCCAACGAGTACAGAGAGGTTGTCAATCCCTCCGGCCTTGTAGTTCACAAAGGATTAAACGCAAGTGATAGTAGTGATAGATATAATTGCAATAGTAAATAATAGCGAAAAGTAAATAGCGGATGTGATCAATGATGGTAATATGGACCGGAGTCTCATGATGTTCACTAGTGATGTCTCTCTCCCAAAAGACGATAAAACAGCTATGTGAGGTAAACGAATTACAGCTGGGCAATTCACAGGACCACGTGCGCAAACCAATGCTGACTACATTGCAAGAAAGGTTGAGGTTCAAAGCATGGGCGGTACGCCAAAGTAAGTAGACCGAAATCCATCAATATCTACTACTAATCATCCACCTTGAGATATCTATCTAGAACATCTCGCTGGTATTAAGTTGCGAGTCCCACCCATAGTGTAAACTCAATGCAACAGACAACTGCATTAAAAGAACTTTGCGTAAAGTAAACAATCCTTGCACCCGTGGGCACAAGCACCGTTGTTTTCCCCCTTGTGGCAACAACACATCCCCTAGACTCATGTTTCTGTCACTCAAGCTAGTCATCGAGGGGCATGAACCCACAATCAAGCATAACGTTCCCTCTTGGAGTCACTACCTATTACTTGGCCAAAGCAATAAATAACAACGGAGAACATGCAAGAATTACTTACAAACATAAATATAAAAAAGGTAGATCAAATATATTACTCAAGCACAATCTGAACATAATCTCATAATCCATCGGATCCTAGCAAACTCATCATAGCAACAGCAGAAGGATTACATATGTGCCTCGATCATGTAGGGCAGCTCACGAGGACTAATTAGTGAAGCACAAGAACGGGAGGAGAACATCACATAGCTACTGGTCATGGACTCATGGTCCAAGGGAGACTACTCACAACTCATCCGGGAGGCGTCCATGGTGGTGGAGAGGCTCTCGGTGGTGATCCTCCCCTCCGGCAGGGTGCCGGGAAGAGTTCTCCTGGTGCTCCCGATCTTGGAAGCAGCGGCGGCGGCGGAACAGAGATGGGATCGCGAAAAGAGTTCCTCTCCCAAGGGTTTCGGGAGACGCTTTAAATATATGCCGAAGGGGGGCATCGGAGGAGCCTCGGGGGGCCCAGGCGCCCCCCGGCGCGGCCCGGGGGGGGCGCGCCGCCAGGGCGCCTGGAGCCCTGGTGCCCCCCCCCGGCTGTCCTTCGGGCGCACGGTAGTTTCTGGAACGCTGATTTTTTATATAATTTTTCTGGATTTTTCCTGGCAGTTCTCGTAACGTGAAAACCTGAAATACAAAAACAGCCGAAAACAGAAACTGGCACTGGGGTGCACTGAGTTAATAGGTTAATCCAAATATGATAAAAAGTGTATGGAAGTGTATAAATATCATAGCAATATCACCCAAAAGAGGCATGGAGCAAGCAGAAATTATAGATACATTTTCGACGTATCACTGGACACAATAGAACGGCGCGGGGAGGTCGGTGGTCGCGCCTACGATGGATCCATGGCGATGGTGGCTTGGCGCAGCGAGGGAAGGAGAGGAGCGGTGCAAAGAAGGGGAAACAAGGCGAGTGGGGGCTAGGGTTTCGACGGGGGTGTGGGGATGCTCTTAACTTCATAGGGGGTTAGGGGATGGCCAGCACATGGCCGGGGTGCCATGGATGCCCGCCACGGCCTCCCTGCCTCGTGTAGCAGGAGGTTGAAGGAGAGAGTGGGTGGGCTGGGCCTTCTCTTGTAGGATGTGGGCTTAAGAGCAGAGTGTCATTTCCATTTCCTCTTTTCTTTAATTATTTTCTATTTTTTATTTTGTGTTGTTTTGTATTTTAGTTTAGTACCAAATGAAATTTTTTATAAACGGAATTTAGCACATAATTCAAGCACAAAGTTTAGGGACCACCCACAAGTTCTCAAAATATTTTGAAAGGCTTATCTATTTGTTTATTCTGAGAAGGCCAAAATAGTTGATGTTGGACAATTTATTATTTTCCTACGAATTTATCTGTGAGTCAAATGATGTTGTATTCTACATGATAATTCCTTCGTGAATATTTGCAACACCACCAACATTTTGTTTTACTTTCCGAGGAAATAATTTATTTGACTTTATTCTAAATTTGAAATTGAGCTTTTTTGAATCAAACTGAGGATTAGCAACTTAATAATGATGACATGGCATCATTAGGCATGTGATTACTATAGCACGATTCTCGGGGTGTTACAAATCTCCTCCACTACAAGAAATCTCGTCCCGAGATTTAAGAGGTGGAGTAAGGGGGAAAGAGTTGGTTACGAAATTCTAATGAATCTTCTCGGTCTTGGATGCTCTTATTGAAGAGGTTGATCCCTTTCGTTGATGTCTTCATTTCTCTATATCGATGTATCATGATGATGATGTCGGTCTTCCTTCCCAATCTTCATTATACTTAAGAAGGGACAAGGGTTAACTTTGGAAGAACGGACCTCTACAAGGTCGGTTATCTGGTATATAACATCAGGGAAGGTGGCGAAAAGTAACTCTCGAATAGAAACTTAAGAAAATGTCGAGAGCAAAGTATGAAGGTACCACGAGAAGTTTCAAATGGGCAGGCAATCGTTCGTGCCTAAATAGAAGGTGAAAGGGGTTCAGAGCAACGAAATGACCATTGCGTTTGATACCAGAGTAGATCATTTCAAGGAAGGTGGCTCGTAAATTACATACAAAGCCAGTGTGAGGAATAACTTTGGCAACAAGGGTGTACATGAGAGTCTGGTTTCGATCCTATGGAATTGTGGGTTATGGGCCCACCATGAGGGTTGAAAGTAGAAAGAGTGGTGACATCTTGCACGGTCATGATAGACAGGCAGGTTAGAGCATATCCTATCATCTATGTTGGCAACAACGTCGGTACCAAGGGCGAGGGACGAAGAGAACCTTTTTCCTGCTCGTTGAAACGAGGCAGACCAATAGGCACAGTTCCCGTACATCGGTGGTTACTGGAAGGTCATCAACAATAGTAACATGGTCTTACTGGCAGAGTTGCACACAGATGTGTTTGCATAAGCAGGAAAACATTACTACTTAGATCTGATACATCTCCAACGTATCTACTTTTCCAAACCCTTTTGCCATTGTTTTGGACTCTAACTTGCATGATTTGAATGGAACTAACCCGGACTGACGTTGTTTTCAGCAGAACTACCATGTTGTTGTTTTTGTGCAGAATAAAAAGTTCTCGGAATCGCCTGAAAATCAACGGAGAATTATTTCGGAAAATATAAAAAATACCTGCAAGAAGATCCACACCAGGGGGCCTTGGGCCAGTCCACGAGGGCGGGGGGCGTGCCCCCCTGCCCAGGGCGCGCCCCCTGCCTCATGGGCCCCCTGGTGCTCCACCGACGTACCCCTAGATCCTATATCTTCCGTTTCGGGGAGAAAGAAATAAGAGAGAAGGAATTATCGCGTTTCACGAGACGGAGCCGCCGCCAAGCCCTAATCTCTCCCGGGAGGGCTGATCTGGAGTCCGTTCGGGGCTCCGGAGAGTGGAGATCATCGCCATCGTCATCATCAACCTTTCTCCATCACCAATTGCATGATGCTCACGCCGTGCGTGAGTAATTCCATCGTAGGCTTGCTGGACGGTGATGGGTTGGATGGGATCTATCATGTAATCGAGTTAGTTTTGTTAGGGTTTGATCCCTAGTATCCACTATGTTCTGAGATTGATGTTGCTATGACTTTGCTATGCTTAATGCTTGTCACTAGGGCCCGAGTGCCATGATTTCAGATCTGAACCTATTATGTTTTCATGAATATATGTGTGTTCTTGATCCTATCTTGCAAGTCTATAGTCACCTACTATCTGTTATGATCCGGTAACCCCGAAGTGACAATAATCGGGACCACTCCCGGTGATGACCATAGTTTGAGGAGTTCATGTATTCACTATGTGTTAATGCTTTGGTCCAGTACTCTATTAAAAGGAGGCCTTAATATCCCTTAATTTCCAAGAGGACCCCGCTGCCACGGGAGGGTAGGACAAAAGATGTCATGCAAGTTCTTTTCCATAAGCACGTATGACTATATTCGGAATACATGCCTACATTGCATTGATGAACTGGAGCTAGTTCTGTGTCACCCTAGGTTATAACTTCTACATGATGAATTGCATCCGACATAATTTCCCATCACCGATCCAATGCCTATGAGCTCTTCCTATATTGCTTGTTGCTTATTTACTTTTCCGTTGCTACTATCACAAAAACTACAAAAACACTACCGTTAATTTTATTGCCGCTACCGCCACTATCATATTACATTGATACTAAACTATCTTGCTGCAGATACTAAGTATCCAGGTGTGGTTGAATTGACAACTTAGCTGCTAATACTTAAGAGTATTCTTTGGCTCCCCTTGTGTCGGATCAACAAATTTGGGTTGAATACTTTACCCTCGAAAACGGTTGCGATCCCCTACACTTGTGGGTTATCAAGATCATATAGATCACAAGGAAGGTTAAACAAACCAATGGAAAGGAAAAATATAATTATCCGTTTAAACAAACCAATGGAAAGGAAAATTTGTTTGAACACAAATAATAGGAGCATATCCAAAGTCAGATAACAAGGAACTCAAGGTATAACACAAAATAAGAACAAGTTTTGTGTTGGAGGTAATGCAAGAATGTTGTCGATGTTAATGCAAATCATCGAGGGGAAAGGATGGTATTTCCCATCATGAACTCGATTCACAACTTGGAAGAAGGAAAACCATTGTTGATGTTGATCACAACACATTTGACGAGAGATTTCATTCAGATGTAATTGATCGGCGACGACATCAAGTCAAATGAATGATGGAGGGAAAGGTTACTGAAACCACTAGTACAATACACACTTGAAATCAAGCTTGATGTTCAAGGCAAAATGATTTGCCGAGGAAGATCACCATAAACTTAGCTCATCGTCGAAAGTGGTGCTCCGGGAATGAGGACCAGGTAGCACAGTTAAAATCATCACGACAATGATATAGCCAAACATGCTAGGAATGGCGTGGTCGGGTACAAACTCATACGTAAAGTAGATTACTAAGAGTTATTGAACCATAGTGCGGACTGGATTTAGTCACCAGCGTTCTCGAGTGACTAACCACTCAGAACCCAGGAGAATTGGCATCGGTGAGTATCAATACTTGATGAAGACTCATAATTAAGCAACATGATGTTGTGATATTATAGAGATACCAGAGGGTAAAACTCTAAGGTAGAGTAGAATAGAGGCTAGAGTAGGGGTATTTCCAGGTAGAAGACAAGTGCTTAAACTTGTACGAGAAATGGTATTTAAAGGAGAGCATGGTCGGAACCATGATTGCAAAAGGCCAGATCCCAGATATAAGATGAACTTATATCAAGGGGATAATTATTTCTATGAGAAGCTTCATGATAAGATCCACATCGTGTCCATGGGCATGAACACAAAGTTCAAGGTCGACTCCCACTTCTGCAAATGCATAACCTTTCATTCACTTCTTGTTTCAAAAATGGCATTAGTGTTAAAAGTTTTACCCAGTGAAATACCAGATAAGTATGACCCGTGAAATCTTTCGGGTTCACATTGATTTATGCGGCATAGGTTCAACCCATTAGGGCATCTTAGGAACATATACCACAAACTTTTTGGAGTAATTATCACAAGCTCGATAGTAGAGCATGGTTGATGATACGTCTCCAACATATCTATAATTTTTGATTGTCCCATGCTATTATATTATCATTCTTGGATGTTTTACAATCATTTTATACTCAGTTTATATCTTTTTTTGGGACTAACCTATTGACATAGTGCCAAGTGCCAGTTGCTGTTTTCTGCATGTTTTTTACATGAGAGGAAATCAATACCAAACAGAGTCCAAACACCGAGAAACTTTTTGGAGAATTTTTTATGGGCCAGAAGACTCCCGATGGGCCAAAGCAGCACCTGGGGGTGCCCCGAGGGGGGCACAACCCAACAGGACGTGCCAGCCCCCTGGCGTGCCCAGGTGGGTTGTGCCCACCTCGGTGGCCTCCCACACCGCCTCTTTACCCTCTAAATTCACAAATATTCCGAAACCCTTAGGGTAGACCTAGATCAGAAGTTTCGTCACCGCAAGGCTCTGTAGTCCATGAGATCCAATCTAGAGCCCTTTTCGGCACTCCGCCGGAGGGGGAAATCATCACCGGTGGCCATCTTCATCACCCCGGCGGCCACCATGATGAGGAGGAAGTAGTCCACCCTTGGGGCTGAGGGTTTCTACCAGTAGCTATGTGTTTAATCTCTCTCTCTCTCTCTCTCTCTCTCTCTCGTGTTCTTGAGATGCACAATCTTGATGTATTGCGGGCTTTGTTAATATAGTCGGATCATATGGTGTTTCCCCCTCTCTATGTTGTGATGAATTGAGTTTTCCCTTTGAGATTTCTTTGGATTGAGTACTTTTATGGATTTGAGAACACCTGATATATGTATTGCAATTGAATATTCGTGGTGACAATGGGGTATCGTATTGATTCACTTGATATATGTTTTGGCACTCAACTCGCGGATTCCCGAGGTGACACTGGGGTAATCTATGCATAGGGGTTGATGCACGTTCTTGTCTTGTTTCTCCGGTAGAAATATTGGGGCACTCTTTGAAGTTCTTTGTTGGATTGAGTATTATGAATATGAATTTGTTTTGGTGATTATTCTAGTACTAACTCTTGATAGATCGATCGGAAAGAATAACTTGTGTTATTTTAGTAAAAACTCTTGATAGATCGACCGAAAGAATACCTTGTGTTATTTTCGTACGAACTCTAGAATAGATGGAACGGAAAGAATAGCTTTGTGTTATTTTAGTACGGACACTTGAATAGATCGAATAGAAAGAATAGCTTTGAGGTGGTTTTGTACCCTACAAACAATTTATTCTCATGTTCTCCGCTAGATAGGAGCTTTGGAGTGATTCTTCATCGCACTTTGAGAGGTGGTTATATGACCCAATTATATTAGCATTGTTGAGAGATTGCACTAGCGAAAGTACGAACCCTAGGCCTCATTTTCCATCATTGCAATACCGTTCATGCTCACTTTTGTTACTTGCTACCTTGTTGTTTTTTATTGTTCGCACTACAAACACTCAGATCTACTATCCATATTACATTTGTATCACCATCTCTTTGCCGAACTAGTGCACCTATACAATTTGCCATTGTATTGGGTGTGTTGGGGACACAAGAGACTTCTTATTATTTGGTTGCAGGGTTGTTTGAGAGAGACCTTATTCATCCCGCACCTCCCACAGATTGATAAACCTTAGGTCATCCACTTGAGGGAAATTTGCTACTGTCCTACAAAACTCTGCGCTTGGAGGCCCAACACGAGTCTACAAGAACAAGTTGTGTAGTAGACATCAAGCTCTTTTCTGGCGCCGTTGATGGGGAGGTGAGTGCTTGAAGGTATATCTTTAGATATTTCAATTGAATCTTTTAGTTTCTTCTTTTATCACTAGTTTGGTTTATCAAAGAGAACTAAAAAATGGAATTGAGGTTGCATCATATTATTGATCATATTTATAGTATATTTCTTGAAAATGATGGAAAAGAAAATTGTGCTCAATTGATAGAAGAAGAATGCTATAAAATTCAAAATGGGAATGGGCCGGGTCGGCCCGCTGGGTCACTGACCCGGCCCAAAATCTCGAGGCCAATGGGTCAGATGGGTCAGCCTTGAATCAAAAACGGGTCAGTGGAGCTGGCACCGCGTGACCCGATGGACTAGACGTGTCAACCCAGCCATCTCGCTCTTCCCTAGTTCATCCCTCTGCCGCCCCCGACGATCTCTGTCGCCCCCGATGATCTCTGCCGCCGCCGGCCGCCCCCGACAATCTCTGCTGCCGTCGGCCTCCCCCGACGATCTCTACCACCGCCGGCCGCCGCCGGCTATCTCTACCAGCCTGCTGCCGCCACCAGCTGCCCCAAACATCTCTGTTGGCCTGCTGCAGCCGGCGTTCGTTCCGCCTCTTGTTCGTCGTCTTGGTCGCCGTTGAGATAGCCAACCTACGGTCCCGTCCACCGTCTACCTCGCCATTCCGGTCGCTATCTCGCAGGTAAGACTGTTGCCGGATTCCTCCCCTTCTCACCATGGATCGTTTTGCCCAGGGCAAGTAACATATTTGGTGATCAAGGTTGTACATTTGTTTATTTTGCTTGTCAAAGTAGAACAAAAACCATGCCTGGACCAGATTGGTTCGTGGTAGTACTCTATGTGCATGGATCTGCGCCGCATCTACATGTATGATGATTCTCTATGTGCATGATTGAAACTCAGAACTTTAGCACTACTCACAAGAAAATATACTCCAGTCCAGTTATTAATGGCAACCATATATGGCCGTGTTCATTTGGTTTCGTTGCAGCGCACCTACGCTTTGCACCAAGAACAAGCTGCACTACATCCTATCAGTGCATTGCAAACACAGCTTATGTTCATAGCGCGATTGGATTAGTAGTTGGGTCTCGGCTGTAGTCTGTAGAGAACCGGCCAAAAGGTAGTTTATGACAAGGAGCTAGAGTATTTGCATCGATGGTGATTATATCGTGGTGGGCTCACTCACGGGGGGCAGAAGCCAAATTACAGACTGCAGTACTATAGAGTGAGTGGTGCTCCTGTCCTATAGACCGTTGCTATAGAGAAAGGCGATGGCCACCACCCGGCATCAAGTCTGCTTCTACCATGATTGATTGGTGTGTGCGTAAGTTAAATCGCCGCATCTCACTGTTGTTTGCCCTGGTCTCGTATGTGTATGGCTCCGTTGATGTATGTTCGTGCGTGTGTTCAGATATTATCAGTGCTTTGTAGATTTCTTCCCCCAAATCCTATTAAGTGTTTGGATTTGCAAACCAAATTCTGTTAAGTTTATATACAAAATTTGTTGGTTGTCCTGCACTAGTACAAGCAAATGATATTTGGGTATTACATCTGCTGTTGATTTTGAAAGTTAATGCTCTATAATGTTCCTGTAAGTGCATCTAGTGCCCCTTAGTGATTTTTGTGTATTGAAGACTTATAGGTTAAGGGACTAATGTGTTTATGAGTGTACACAGGTCTATAAGTCTATGAGGAGTTTGATATTTCCAGAGAAAGTCAACCCCTAAAAATGAAGTTCTTCGACTGAAGACTTTGGATTTCTGAAGACTTTATGAAGACTTTGAAAGTGAAGAAATTGGTGTGACCTTGAAGACTTGGTAATCATTTGAGGAACATGAAGCGTGAAGACTTTTGTTTTCGTAGTTTCATTTTCTCTTTCTTCAGTCATAGGAAACACCGTACTGTTAAAGGGGGTCGAGGAAATACTAAGGAAAAAAAAATTTCATTTGATGCTCAACTCAAAATCCTACACCTACCAATCCCTTCGAGTGAAGCCATTGGAAATCTCATACAGTTCAGTCATATTCTTCAATGACAGAGACGAAGTTGTAACATCCCAAATTTTCAATTGGGAATGTTATACATAGATCATATTGCATTGCATATTCATTTGCATTTTTGTGCGTGGCGATCCTCGAAAATTGTAAGCAACTCAAGGACCTACGGAAAGAGTTGGGAATTCTACCGTTTCGTATTTGAGTTTTCTCGAATACCGGTACGGGGATCACGTTGGTTTTAATTATTTTTCTCTTCCTAAAAATATTTCTTAATAAAATATACGAGCGGAGATAATATGACTTCTCCAAAATAAAAGAAATATTGGAGGAAAAATATTACAATCACTTTTGGTTTTTATTCGGATTTATTTGCGATTTTATTGCATAGGAAAAAATGCATGTTTTTCAAAATTAAATTTAGGTCCGGGAAAAATGTTCACTTTGTCCTATAGCTTATTAGAGGTCGGTGAAAATTTATTTCAGAATATTTTGAGCTCGTTTAGTATTTTATTTTCATGTTTTTCAGCGTCAGGCTGTTTTTTTTAAGTTTCGGTTCGGACCGAACAGGGCCGAAGGCCCAGCCAGCCCGCTAGCGCCGCCGCCTTTGTCACCGTGGCCGAGCCGGACTCCCGCCGGAGTCCGAGCTGTCGCCGAGTCCGCCTCGCCGCCCCCTTGCGCAAGCAAGCGCCCCCCAGCTCCTTTATAAGCCGAGCCCCCCTCTCGCCGCCTCCACACCGCCGCCGCCCGTCGCCAGAACCCGCCGCCGCGCGCCGTGCCCCGCCTCCTACCGCCGCACCCCGTCGCCGCCGCACCGCGCCGCCGCCCTCTATCGCCGCCGCCGCCGCCGACGACGCCTGCCTCCCGCTCCGTTGGCCGCTCCGCTAACCCGTTCCATTAACCCGCCCGACCCATTAAGGTACGACCGATTTTTTTTGAATCGTTCGTTAAAAAAAAATAGATCTGTTTTTTTAATAGAGCGGTTCGGTTTTCTTTCGGTTTAGCTAGTTTGCGTACGTTCGTCCGTACATTCGTTTTAACGAACGTTGTTCGCCCGTTAGTAACAGACAGTGAAGTTCGTTCGTTAGCCTGTTCGTCAGTTTTCTTTTCGGGGCTTTTATCCGTGATTATTTTCGATCGCGATTTCTGCCCTGATCTTGCTTTTCGTTTTTCTTTTCGCTCGAGAGTCGGAATCAGGTGATTCAAAATCCCAGATCTTCGTCTCGACGCCCTCTTTCCGTTTAACCAACTTGAATAAGGTTTTGCTACTGGAAATTTTGACTTTAGATCAATCTAGTAAATGGATCTTGTTTCTTTCGCAGTTTGAGTTTCGTTGCCCCGTTTGATTTGATTATTTTTGCAAACCTGAGTTCTTAAGTTGAACTTTCTGGTTAGATCTTCTTATTTGGAGTTCTGTTTGTGAATCTTTGCTTGATTGCTTATGTATGCTATTGTTTGCTTGCGATAGAACACCCGGACTACGCAGCGTGCTACTACGAGTCTCTAGGTTTTGCGAATCATCAGCAAGGCAAGTAACACTTTGATCATACCCCTTTATTACCCAGTTTTTATGCATTAGATCAAACCCTCACACATTGCATGTGTATGATCTCTTAATTTGTGGGTCTGGGAAGTAGATTGAGGTAGAACCTATTACCTGCATTATTTTCAAACCCTTGGGAGTTACTTCTGCATTATGCTTAGGTTGCCATGCTATGCTCATAGACATGGTTTGGGTTTGAGTGAAATCCATGACATATGTGAGTTGTTAATTAATGGTTCAACTTAAGGTGGCTACTTGAATACACATCTAGGTGGATTGGTTGCAGGGCACCTGGAGAATCTAGTGTTGTCCTAGGAAATCCCGGGGTTCCGTGTGATTGTCCTATGGAATGCCACCCAGACTCAAAGGGATCATAAAACTATTCATGCTAGAAACTTCCGTGTGCAGCCACAATGCCATTATGGGCTCTGGCATAGTATGAGTAAGTTGTGTGAGCTCTTTCAGTGGTGGACTAGCAGATGTAGGGGAAAGTAGGTGTACCGGTCCACCCGGGGTAAAGAGTGAATGCTTCCGAAAGACTGTGTCTCGGTCATCCGTTTCTCATACACCATGCAGTGCGAGAAATCCAACGGAGGAGATCGAGTCTTGTGGGGAAAAGTGCACAGACCTCTGTAGAGTGTACAAACTGATCATGATTAGCTGTGTCCCCGGTTATTGACAATCTTGAGTATCTCGTACTTGAATTATTGCTTGATCTCATCACTCTAAAATTTAAATTGTTGGGTTAATGATTACTTTAATTGGGATTGAGTTGGAGGTACCTTCTCAATGATGTTTCAACTACCATGATAGTTAAAATAAAATTTATTCCTTTGTTGTAGGGAAAAATTGGCTTTACGCAAAAAGTTTAACCTAGAGCCATCCACCAGCCAAATATGCATATAGTGTTAGACTTTATTCTGTTACTTGCATCTACTGTGTTATCTTGCCAGCATATTCCATGTGCTGACCCGTTTCGGGCTACAACATGTTACGTTGCAGACTTTTCATACGAGGAGTAAGACATGCTAGGTCGTTTGTCATGCACTCAGCTATGCCATTGGAGTTGATGGACTCACTTATCTTCCAAGCCTTCCGCTGTTATTTTGTTAGATGGCCTTAAGCCATAGACTTTTGTAATAAGTTCTCGTTTGAGACATTCGATGTAATAAGTGTGTGATTGCCACTCTCTTATAAATCCTTCAAGTACTGTGCGTGTCAGCATTACCGATCCAGGGATGACACAGAACACAGAGACTTCAGTCCATTCGGATCGCGGTCGCTACAAGATGGTATCAGAGCACACGCTGACTGTAGGACACGACCACTAAGATAAACCCTAGGTCACTCTTCTCTGCTCATTTTTGACTCCTCTCAATTTTCTACTCTCTTTTAGGATGGTGGACCCAAGGAACAAGTTCACCCAACCAGATGAAGACACACCTTTTGGACGACACTTGAAGGAGGTCACTAGGTACTTGAACATAGGAATACCAAGCTTCACAGGGACCTACATTGCCACCTTACCAGAAGAGGAGCGATGGAGTATTCAAGTTCAAATTCCCCGGAGGACATTCACACTGTCCACTGAGCCAATAGAGTTTTCTTTTGATGCACCAACCCGGAGCCTAGGCAAGAGTATGACAGCCCACATCACTATGGGGCGTATTGGAGAAGTCTACAAGCAGGAGCTAAAGGACACTATCTACCAGATTTGTGGACGCCGAGATGAGCGATGGGACATGATCAGTACCCGGAAGGACAGGTCCATTGCAGCGTTCATCCAGGAGTTAAATCAGCACATTCGTCGACAGGAGCACCAGATGTGCGCAGGGATGATAGATTTGAAGAAGGCACTAACCAGGAACTTGGAGCTAGAAGAGGAACTCAAGTCTACACGTGACAGATACGAGGAGGAGATGATGATACTTGTGGAGAAGAATTATGATTTGACAAGGAAGCTAGGAGTATTCATGGGAGATCCAGCACCAGGAGGAGAAGAAGAGGAAGAAGAACCCAAGGAGATTCATTCTGAAGACTACATCATCATTGACTTTGGTAAGCTTGTCAATCACCGCAAAGATAGAATCATTCCCTTTCTTGGACTTAGGAAAGCCAGTGACGAAATCCATTTCGATGTGGTCGAACTTACACTCGGGAATCAGAAGAGGTTGGAGAAGACCGGCTGGACGTTGATGCTCTGCCTTCACTCTTCTGCAGACATCACATTCATTCACGAATTGGGCAATCTCCCTTTTCATGCGAGTCCACCAGTAAGATTGCTTGAGGTCTTGGTACATGTTGGAACTTCCAGGATGAATCGACAGGAGGGAGTCATGTGCTTCGTTCATTATGAGCTTCCTGAGATCACCCTTGGGAACCACAAGTCTGTCCTCAAAGAACAAGGTATCTCTCTCATCAACGCGATAGCACTTGTATTTGGGAGTACCCTTTGCAATACCATGTTTCACTTTCTGCAGCATAGCATCATTGAGTTGGGCCTCACGAATCTGATCTTCCAAGGTAGGAGCAACTTGAAGATTTGCAAGAAAGCCTTGCGGAACAACTTGGAGGTTGAGCTTCCTGAATGCTTCACAAAGCTCAGGCTGGAACGGCTTGATAAGGAGACTGTTGCAATATGCCTTTTTGCTCAAAGCATCTGCAATGACATTGGCCTTGCCAGGTGTGTATTCGATGCTTGGATCATACTCTTGGATCATTTCAACGCAACGAGTCTGGCGGAGGTTCAGGTTCGGCTGTGTGAAGATGTACTTCAAGCTCTTGTGATCGGTTAAGATGTTGACTTTTCTGCCCAACAGAAGATGTCTCCACGTAATCAAGGCGTGTACCACAGCTGCTAGCACGAGATCATGTGTGGGGTAGTTCTTCTCACTTGGCTTCAATTGACGAGAAGTGTATGCCACAATCTTCTTGTCCTGCATTAGCACACCACCAAGTCCTTGAAGAGAAGCATCACAGAATACTTCGTAGGGCTTGGACTCATCTGGAGGAGTAAGAACTGGAGCAGAGATGAGCTTTTCCTTGAGAGTTTTGAATGCCACATCACAAACCGAAGACCAGTTGTACTTGACATTCTTCCGCAGCAAGTTGGAGAGAGGCTTGGCAATCTTGGAGAAGTTCTCAACGAACCTTCTGCAATAGCTAGCAAGACCAAGGAAGCATCGGAGTTGCTCGACATTCTGAGGAGGTTCCCAGTTGACAATCGCTTCAACTTTCTCGGGGTTGACCGCAATACCGTCAGCGGAGATGATATGGCCCAGATACAAGACCTTATCGAGCCAGAATTCGCACTTGGAGAACTTAGCATAGAACTTATGTTCACGGAGTCTGTCGAGAACCAGACGGAGGTGCTTTTCGTGATCCTCTTCATTCTTGGAGAATACCAAGATGTCATCCAGATACACAAGCACAAATTCGTTGGTGTAGGGGTTGAAAATGTAGTGCATCATTCTCGAGAAGGTAGGTGGAGCATTAGCGAGGCCAAAAGACATGACTGTATATTCATAGGAGCCGTAGCTCGTTCTGAAGGCAGTCTTGTGGATATCTTCTTCACGAATGCGAATTTGGTGATAACCCATTCGGAGATCGAGCTTTGAGAACACTTTAGCTCCTTTGAGCTGCTCGAACAATTCATTGATGTTGGGGAGCAGATACTTGTTCTTTATTGTATTCTTGTTCAATGGCCGGTAATCAACGCAAAGGCGCTCTGTGCCATCCTTCTTCTTGACAAATAAGACACCACAGCCCCAAGGAGACGTGCTAGGCCTGATCAGACCCATACGCTCTTGTTCATCAAGCTGTTTCTTCAACTGCTTCAACTCTTCAGGGGAGAGCTTGTACGGACGCCGGCATGCTGGCTCGGTACCAGGCTCGAGTTCAATGACAAATTCAACTTGACGATGTGGAGGCATGCCTGGAAGCTCTTCAGGAAAAACGTCTTCGTATTCATTGACCACCGGAATTTGAGAGATGGCATTAATCTCGCCCTTGTCATTGAGAGAGAATAGCCCGATTGTGTTATCTCGAGAGGCGAAGATAATCACGTCTTCGTTAGGATGAGTAATCTTGACTTCCTTATTTGCACAATCAATGAGAGCATCATGCTGAGAAAGCCAATCCATCCCGAGAATAAGGTCAATGTCGGAGTTGCCGAGAACCACCGGTTTAGCCAGAAAGCGGTAATCACCCATGCAAATAGATACATCCGGAGCATACACACTAGAAGTCATTATCCTGACCAGAGAAACAACTTGCAACTTCTTGGGTAGATTCTTGGTGATAACATTGTGCTTGGATGCAAATGGATATGACATGAAAGAACATGATGCACCCGAATCAAACAACACTTTTGCAGGAATAGAGTTAACTGGAAGGTTACCAAGTATCACATCTGAAGAATTCTCTGCTTGAGCTGCATTCATCATATTCACTCTTGCTGCCTTGGGATTATGCTTGACGATAGCAGTGCTAACAGGTGGAGGAGGCGGAAGGCGCCTTGGGTTGGGGCACTTGTTACCATAGTGACCCTTCTGAGTGCACTTGTTGCAAACCACTTCTGAGAGAGGACGGTGATAAGGAGCACTTGACTTGGAAGCTTGAAAATGATTCTTTGACTGGTTGCTTGGGTTGGGTGGGTGGGAGAAAGCACGGCCACCAGAATTCTTGTTGTTGTTGTAGGGAGCTCGGATCACTGGAGGAGGTGGAAGCCAAAACTTCTGTTGCTTCGCGACCACTTGAGAATAAGAGGAGGAGTGAACATCATCTCTGATCCTCTTTTTGGAAGCTTCCATCTTGAGCTGGGCTGCCTCTTGCTTAAGTGCCATGTTATAGAATTTGTCAAACTCATAAGGCTCGAACAAGGTGAGAGCAAGTTGGAGTTCATCCTTCAGACCACCACGAAACTGATAGATCTTGCTCTTGGCATCTGGGATGTCTTGCTTTGCATAGCGGGCAAGGTTCTGGAACTTGACATTATATTGGTAGACAGACATAGAGCCTTGCTTTAGGTTGCGGAATTGCTCATGCATACCCTCGATGACACTTGTTGGAATGTGGTGAGAATGAAAGTCCTTGCAGAAGTCATCCCACGAGATTTCACGCCCTGCTCTGGAGTCTTTGTACTGCTGCCACCAATCAGCTGCTTGGTCCTTGAGTTGGAAGGCTGCAAACTTCACATAGTCCTCGGGCCTGACGTTACTGCACTCGAAATGCTTCTTGATATCTGTTATCCAGTCTTCAGCATCTAGAGGGTCCACGCAGTAACTGAATGCCTTTGGTTGATTTGCCAAGAACTGGTTGAGCGTAGCAAAGTGGGGTTGGTTGAACAAATTGCCTTGGTTCCCATGAGCACCCTTATTTGCTTGATTTGCTTGAATATTCTGCATCATTTGCATAAGCATCTGGGTGTTTCGGTTCGTAAGTTGCATAATTGCTCTCCAGGCCTCAGACGGAGGAGGAGGGGAAGGAGGACGATCAGGAACCTCTTCACCCTCTGGGTTAGCGTTGGGAACCCTTTTAGGAGCCATCCTGAAAGAGATGACCACTATTAGCCATTTGATTGAAAGAATATATAGCTGAATCAACGGCTAGAATTGCAACATAGTCTTCACAAGAATCATTCGAACAAGAGGAACGAATGAAATTCACAGTTTAATGATAACAACAATCTTCACGAGAAGCCACTTGGGAGACAAAAGGTAATTAAAAAAACAACAAGGTGCAGATAGAACAAATACAAGATAAAAGCTTCGTTCGACATATTCATGCTGAAAGCTTATGGAACGTGTTACGAAAGGGTTTTGCAATCCCCGGATCAGCATAGCCAAGGACCCTTTAAGATGCAACTCCCGATCGGAACAACGGCCATAAAACTACTTCACTCAATGTAGAACCCCGAACTCCATATCCTGCATTCGTTGGAAGAATGCCTACGAGCTACTAGATGAACCCACCTATTAATTTCCGAAAGTTTCCAGTTATGCAATCAGGTGTTGGGGATACATGGGAAGCATCGCACACTCCACTCTAATCCTACATCTAGCTATATGCATCCTTCAACACATAACCAGTTATTTCCGGAAACCGTCTACCTCGGACCTTCGAAACGCATCCACTATACAAGCTATGGCAATACTCCCGAACTACCTCCCCAGTACTGGGTGATGTCGGGGTTATCTTGCCACTAACCGCATAGAAGAGTTTTCGGTGTCGGCCGTTTAAGTATTCCAGAACTGATGCGATATATTTGTGACGACAACACCTCAGAGCTCAACTCCCCGGGACACTGCCACAACCCCTAAATGACAGGAGGCATCGAGAACAATGTTCTCGTCACAAAGACATCGGAACAATCCAAATAATACTCGCAAGATTCCTAAAAAAAATTTGGTGCAATTTTTGAGAGTAGAAGAGGCAAGATTAATCGTCAGGAGTCCTCACCAGAGTGAAAAGTGATGAGGAGCAAAAGAAATCCCACTCTCCGATATATATATAGGACTCAAAATTTTTTAAGTGTGTGCCTAGACTCAACCGTCAACGATTCGATCAATCA
This sequence comes from Secale cereale, assembly GCA_902687465.1. Taxonomy (NCBI): domain Eukaryota; kingdom Viridiplantae; phylum Streptophyta; class Magnoliopsida; order Poales; family Poaceae; genus Secale; species Secale cereale. The sequence continues at coordinate 476,779,068 of LR738710.1, read as the reverse complement.
GTGGGGGCTTCTAGGTCGGAGAAGGCTCTGAATACCAACTTATAATGCCCAGGATGGGACTATACCTCCTACGTGTCGAGGCACGACTTAAAGGTATAAGCCCATTCTGGAATGATCTCAAGTTTGGTATCTTTGCACATCTCATGTAAAAATGGGGGTGAAAAACAAAAGAGATAGTTGGCTTACACTCGCCACGTCACACAATTCATTACATAGCAAAACATCATTCAAATAACATCACAACCCGTCTACGGGTGAAGATCCAAATGAAAGATACCACACATACATAAAGCCACAGGTCCGAATCGCCCCTAGTAGAAACCACTACTGATCATCGGGATAGTGCACATAGTAACGGCTACGTTCCTCGTCGTACTCCCAGTATAGCTCTGTGCCGTCACCTGAGTAGCTCACCATGGTACCTGCATCTGGTGTGGTGTAGAATCTGTGAGCCACGGAGGACTCAGCAATCCCGTTCCCGGGTAGCAGAACTATCTACGCCTTGGGTGTGGAACAAGGCTGAAGAAAGAATAAGAGGTTGCAGCAGCACTAGCACTAACTTACGTAAGAAGAGCGAGAAGAGAAGGCCACGAGCGACAAGGTGATCACGAAGTGATCCTATCTAAGCATGTCAAACATAACCCCACCGTGTTCACTTTCCGAACCCCTTTCGGAAAATGACCGTCACGGTACTCACGCTGGTAGTGTGTTCTGAACATGGTGTCAAGTTTTCTACAACCGGATATTAACAAATTCCCATCTTCCACATAACCGCGGGCATGGCTTTCGAAAGTTCAAAACCCTGCAGGGGTGTTCCAACTTGGCCCATTACAAGCCCACGATCCGCGAAGTCGCAACTCCAAGGTGGGAAGGCCCGAGTATTCTCGGAATCCCGTGCTCAAGATACTCCGACTAAGGTAAGGCTAATCCAGCAAATTCTACCGGCGTGCCGACACCCTGATAGTAGCCGCACGTATCTCGTCTCAGGCCACGACCGGATGGGCGATTCTACAGGTTTTTACCAGCCCTTGAGTTTCCTCGAGGTGGCCCCGCAGACTCCCCAGTTTGGACCAACACTCATGTGGAGCACTGGCCCGGGTTGTTGATTAAGAAGAGGGTTAATTACTCCCTATGCAAGTTTTTGGTTGTTAGGCAAATAGTACCAATGTTGGGACTTGCTAGAAAAGACTTAGCGCTAAGCAGTTTATCGAGGGGTTCCCATAACCCCAACCGTGTGAGGAACGCAAAATCAAGGAACATAACACCGGTTTATACGGTTCCTAGGGCGGCATGAGTGGAACAAAACACCGAGCAAGAGGCTCAGCCTTCCACCCATTACCAATATATAGATGATTTCATTAAAGAGTTTACATAGTGTGATATCCCAACAAGCTTCAACATGAAGCAAGAATCTTCAAATCTTCACCTGCAACTAGTAGTGCTATAAGAGGGGCTGAGCGAAGCCTACGTAGCCAATCAAAGGTTTGCATAGGTAGGGTGGTTAGACAGATTCATGGTTACAATAGGAGGCTGACAGGAAAACATGGGCATCGAGGCAATAAGCTAAAGAGCGAGACTTCTAGCAATAGGCAAATATAGTAATGATATCTGGGTCAGGTCATCTTGCCTGTCGAGTCGTCGATGGGATCGTAAGAGGGCTGCTCGTTCTCAACCTCGGTAGTAACCTCGTTCTCGTACTCGTTCTCGACTTCCGGCTCTACTCAACACAAGAACACACGAGGCACGAAATCAAACAAGATGCAATGCGCAAACTACAGGATGCATGGCTGATGTACTAAGGAAGCACTGCATATGCACTTAGGATGCACAGAAAGCCAACATAGGAAACACAGAGAAACAGTACAAGAACAAGACAATTTACTCTAGAAAGTAGGATGCAAGACAAGTCTATTTAGGAAGCAAAACATGGAAGGGTAGGAAGCACAGAGAAACAACACAAGAAACAACACGTTTAAATGAGGCCGGAAAACTACTTAAGGCAAATCCGGTAAGTCCTCATGAGTATAGTTTGAACTTAGTCCAGATCTGAATAAACCTTAAGCTAAAGTTGTTAAACAGCAAGTTAACATGCACCATGACAATCTACACGAAATTCTAGTCAAGTTTCATATAAAGTTTGTTTAAAACGGAGCTACGGTCTAGAAGATACACCCGAAACAATAAACAATGTAAAGCTGAAATTAACAGCCACATAGCAACTTCGGAGCAAGAAATATATACTCTACAACACTCAAACATGGTGACAAGAAGCATGGACATGAAGTAGACATATCCTACAGCAACCAATTCCATTGGAGCATCTCCATAGGAGGCATGGATCAATAGCAACAAGCTACAACATTTTGATCATGACAACAAAATCCTGACAGCAATATTTTATAGCAACTTGGGAGCAAGAATTAAATATGCTAAAGCAAACCAAATGAGCATGTGAGGGCATGGATGGATAGGCAACAACATATACAACAAGGAATGATCAATGGCCACTCCAAAACTAACATGGATTTGCCTAGGACAACAAGCAAACATAGCATCTGGATATTACAAATTCCAGACTTAGTGAAATTTCACGAAGTGTTTAAACAGCAATATTATCATGGCATGTTTGTGAGCATGTTTAAGTCACCTCAAAGCATAACATGGCAAGGGGTTTGCAGCACAGCAAAGAACACATGATGAGGAATCCAAAACATATAAGCATGCAACATGGGGACAACCACATCAATAGCAACGAGCTCCTCAACTAGGCATCTCGTAACAAGTTTAAAAACCTAACAGCCACATGCACTTTTGCAATGGATATAAACATGGCAATATGAGCTCTATCATGCATCCTATAGCAACCAACATGTAGAGCATCTCATGATGAACATTTGGACATATCATTTGCTTCATTTGGATAAACATGCATCAAGTTATCACATCTCAAACATGGCATCAAAACAACTAATAGCAGTAGTTTATATCAAGTAGCACTCTTCTCATGAAGATTAAGACATCTAGATGGACTCAAACATGCATGACACAAAGGAACAAATCATAGTACACATCACCACGATCATTTTGACATATCATACGCACAAAACGGACATGCACACAAAAAGATATTGACATTACAAGAATGCATCAGACAATGAAAAACTAAAAGACTTAGCGAAAAAAACAGAGGGGTCAACCTGCTGTAGCGGGTCAACGGGTGCGGGCGGTCAAATGGGTCGGAGCGGATCGGGTTCGCGGGTCGCGGATCCCGCCCGTTAGGGTTCCGCTGGATCGGAGCCTGGATCGGCGCCCTCGATCCCGTCGGGGCGGAGGCTTGCAGTGGCCCGGCGCGGTGGCCCGTACCTCCAGCGAGGCGGCCAGTCGGCGGCGGGGCGAGGGGGCCGAGGATCGCCGGCGGTGGGATCTTCAAGGCCAGCGGCGGGGTCGGTGAAGGCCGGCGGCGGGGTGCCGAGCCCACGGCGCGCGGCGACGGAGAGCCTCGGCTCGAGGCGGCGGCGACCTGGCGAGGTCCGGCGGTGCGAGCTCGAGGGTGCGGCGGCGCGGGTTGCCGGCGGCAGGGCAGGCGAAGGAGGAGATCCGCGGCGGGGCGAGGAGGCGCGGCCCGGGACGCGGCGGCGGCGGGCCCGCTTCGGGCCGGGCGGGCCGGCGCGGTGGGATGGCGGCGGTGCCACGTGGCGGCTGCGGAGAGGCCGGAGGCGGCGGCGGACACATCCGGCCAGGGACGGACACGTCCGGCGCTGCGGGAGGAGGCAGAATTTTAGGGTTTGGACGAGAAAAATGGAGGGGTGGACGTTTTTATAGGCACAAGGAGCTAGGAGACTCCAAATGGGGAACAGTTTTCGGCCACGCGATCACAATTCAACGGCCGAGATGATGGGAAGGTTTGAGCTGGGTTGTTGGGCTGTTGTGGAGGGGTTCTTGGGCCTCAAAGCGGAGGTACTTTTAGCCCACGAGGTTACCCGTTGGAGTACCAAACGAACTCCAAACACGACGAAACTTGACAGGCGGGTTACACGTACCAAAACAACATCGCACGACAAGTCTCACGCCATTCCGGAAACGTTACACGGCCAAACACGAAAGAAGGACTCGGGGAAGCCACGGGCACGTGTGAGAGCGTTGGAACTCGAAACGGACTACGGGAAGGGATGAGTGAGACCGGATGCAAAAGACAACACAAATGCAATGCAATACACATGACAACATGACATGGATGAATGCACACACGCACACGACAAAACGATGAAAACCCAAAAAGACGAAGAACCCGGAATGGAACTGATGAAGCCCAAGTTTATATATTGCCATATAGGGAAAGTGTTACATCCGGGGCATTACATGAAGCTGGAGCAGACATCATGGAATCTTTCGCCGATCAAAATTTCTAGATGACCACCCGATGACTAGTAGTCCCCCCCCACACAAAGTAGAATTTAGAGCACTTTTGTAATTTTAGTTAGATCTTTGTAAGCCCTTGTTTGAATTTGATTGGTGTGATATGATTGTGCTTGTCTCATGTGCATATGGGTAGTGATTTTCCCTTAGACCTCATTTCTATTCTAATCTCTTCCCTCTACACCCATTAGATGCCTCCGAGACGTGAGCCTGGATTTCAGTTTCCCCCTGAGCTCACTTAGTTGATCCAGCAGCAGAACACTTTGATGCAACTTCTTGTCCATAACAATCAAAACAACTAGAACAACAACAACAACAACCCTCCACCACCACCACCCGTGGACAACCTAACACGTTTCTTAAGGTTGCAACCACCGGTTTTTGCTAGCAGCATTGAACCAATAGTTGCTGATGACTGGCTGTGCAAGATTGAAAGGGACTTGACCACCGCCAATTGCACGGATGCTGAGAAGGTGCGATTTGCCACACATCAGTTGTCAGGACCAGCAGCAGCATGGTGGGAGAATTACACAACCACTTTCCCTGTAGCCAATGTCACTTGGGATCAGTTTCAGCAAGCTTTTCGCACTGCCCATGTCTCAACTGGAGCTATGAGCATGAAGAAGCGGGAGTTTCACAATTTGCGCCAAGTAAATCGTACCGTGGCTCAGTACGTAGATGAGTTTAGTACCTTATCTCGTTATGCCCTGGATGACGTGGCCACAGATGCCGCTAAACAGGAGAGGTTTATGGAAGGGCTGAATGATGAGATGAGAGTGCAGTTGATGGTGGCAACCTTCAACAACTACCAGGAGTTGGTAGATAAGGCTCTTATGATTGAAGGGAAGCATCAGCAGATTGAGAGCTGCAAGAGGAAGTATGGACAAGGAAGGAATAATTTTGGAACCCAGCATAATCCCCGATTCACCCCGAATTCGGGAGGATACACCCATAACCATGGAAGCCACACCCACACTGGAGGAAGTTCTCACAACCACAATGGCTCCAAGAATGGGAATGGGAATGGAGCAAACAATAATCAGAACCGCTCTACTCCATCCACACCCGCCAAAAGGGATTTGAGCCACGTCACCTGTTTCAAGTGTGGGAAGAATGGACACTATGCCATAGAGTGCCCTGGAGCTAAGAATGGGAACGACAATGGAAGCGCCGGGAAGAAGCCCAACCTGTTCAATAATGGACAAGTGAACCACGTGACCGTGGAGGAGGTTGAAGAGCAACCAGATGCTGTTGTGGGTAGGTTTTTGGTTAAGTCATTTACCGCAATAGTTCTTTTCGATACTGGTGCATCGCATTCATACATTTCAAGGGGATTCGTAAATAGACATAAGTTGCCCACCCAAGTCCTTAAGACCCCCATGTTAGTAAGCTCTCCAGGAGTGGAGTATATGGTACATCTAGGATGTTTTCAGACACCATTGGTCATAGCATGCCATGTTTTTCCCTCAGACCTGATAGTTTTTGAGTCACAAGGATTGGATGTGATACTAGGTATGGATTGGCTATCGATGTATGGAGGGAACATCGATTGTGCCAACAAGTCTATTTTGCTTACCACCCCGGAGGGAAAAAGGATCAAGTATGTATATAGGCATTCGCCTATAAGGACACAAGTACATTCTCTCATGGGTGTTGTTCAGGAGGAAGTGCCTGTAGTAAAGGATTACCCGGATGTTTTTCCAGAGGAGCTACCTGGCATGCCATCGGATAGGGATATTGAATTTTTGATAAAGTTATTGCCTGGCACCGGACCAATATCAAAGAGACCATATCGGATGCCAGCAAATGATCTGGAGGAGATCAAGAAGCATATTAAGGAGTTACTGGAGAAAGGATTTATTCGCCAGAGTTCATCACCGTGGGGAGCCCCAGTGCTTTTGGTCGAGAAGAAGGATGGATCCTTAAGAATGGTCATTGATTATCGGGAACTGAATGAAGTGACAATCAAGAATAAGTACCCGCCGCCGATGATCAATGATCTGTTCAATCAACTTCATGGAGCTAAAGTATTCTCCAAGATCGATCTACGATCTGGATACCACCAGTTGAATATCCGATAGAAGGATATACCTAAGACAGCCTTCACCACAAGGTATGGGCTATATGAGTATACGGTTATGTCATTTGGATTGACTAACCCCCCTGCCTATTTCATGAGTATGATGAATAAGGTGTTCATGGAGTTCTTGGATAAGTTTGTCGTGGTATTCATTGATGATATTTTGGTGTACTCGAAGAACGAAGAGGAACACACAGAGCATTTGCGTTTGGTTTTGGAGAATCTCAGAGAACATCAGTTGTACGCCAAGTTTAGCAAATGCGAGTTTTGGTTGAAGGAAGTTGGATTCTTAGGGCATGTTATATTGGAAGAAGGTATAGCAGCGGACCCTGTCAAAGTGCAAGCAGTCACTGAGTGGTTGGCACCCACTTCAGTTGGAGAGATCTGCAGTTTTGTTGGACTCGGGGGATATTACCGGAGATTCATAGAAAATTTCTCCAAGATTGCAAAACTGATGATGACATTGTTGAAGAAGGAGACACAGTTCCATTGGAATGAAGAGTGCGAAGAAAGTTTCCACGAGTTGAAGAAACGGTTGACGACAACCCAAGTGCTGATCTTGCCAGATATACGCAAGGATTTCGAAGTATACTGTGATGCTTCACGCTTAGGACTTGGAGGAGTACTCATGCAGGATGGGAGAGTTGTTTCTTATCCATCTCGTCAACTACGACCGCACGAGTTGAATTATGCGACACATGATTTGGAGCTAGCCGCAGTTGTTCATGCGCTCAAAACTTGGAGACATTTCCTTATTGGAAATCGTTGTGATGTGTACACGGATCACAAGAGTTTGAAGTACATTTTCACACAGAAGGAGTTGAACCTCGGACGGAGGAGATGGTTGGAGCTTATAAAGGATTATGACATGAAGCTGCACTATCACCCAGGAAAGGCCAATGTCGTTGCAGATGCTTTGAGCCGAAAGAGTTATGCGAATACCCTAGTAAAGGGGGGATTGCCACGGGAGTTAGCAGAAGATCTCAGAGAGCTTCGTTTGGAGATAGTTCCTAGAGGATTCGTTGCAACATTCGAGGTTCAGTCAACATTGCTGGGAAAGATACGAGAAGCCCCGAAGGATGACAAAGAGATTTCCGAGATAAAGGAGAAGATGAGCGAAGGAAAAGCCAAGAGATTTCGTGAAGATGAACACGACACCTTGTGGTTTGAGGATCGAATCTATGTGCCCAACAACCCGGTGATCAGGAAGTTGATACTGTAGGAAGCACATGATTCGCCATACTCGATACACCCCGGAAACACTAAGATGTATTTGGATTTGAAGGAACGTTTCTGGTGGACGGGAATGAAAAAGGATATTGTTGAGTATGTAGTCGTATGTGATGTATGCCAGAGAGTAAAGGCGGAACATCAGAAGCCAGCAGGATTACTACAGCCTATGCCGATACCCGAATGGAAGTGGGATAAGCTTGGCATGGACTTTATCACCGGATTTCCCAGGACCAAATCAGGATATGACTCAATCTGGCTAGTAGTAGATCGCTTGACCAAGGTAGCCCACTTTATCCCCGTGAAAACCACGTATACCAGTGCGAAGTTGGCCAAAATATACATGACCAGGATCGTATGTCTGCACGGAGTTCCGAGGACCATTGTATCAGATAGAGGAACACAGTTCACCTCAAAGTTTTGGCATCAGCTACACCAGACTTTGGGAACGAGGTTGGAATTCAGTACATCTTTCATCCGCAGACCGATGGACAGACCGAGAGAGTCAATCAGATTCTGGAGGACATGTTGAGAGCTTGTGCGTTAGATTATGGATCTAGCTTGGATGACAACTTGCCCTACGTGGAGTTCTCATACAACAAAAGCTACTAGGCTAGTTTGAAGATGTCACCGTTTGAAGCATTGTACGGGAGGAGATGTCGAACGCCTTTGATGTGGGATGAAGTCAGAGACCGACAGTTGTTTGGACCAGACCTAATCAAAGAGTCAGAAGAGAAGGTTAAGTTGATTCGAGATAGACTGAAGGTAGCTCAGTCCAGGCAGAAGAGTTATGCAGACTCAAAGCGCAAGGAAGTAGCCTATGAAATGGAAGACTGAGCATACCTGAGAGTATCACCTCTGCGAGGAGTTAAATGTTTCGGAGTTAAGGGAAAGTTAGCCCCGAGATTTGTGGGACCGTACCGTGTTTTGGAACGCATGGGAGAGGTTGCCTACAAGTTAGAGTTACCCGAAGGATTGTCAGGAGTGCATGATCTGTTTCATGTTTCTCAGCTTAAGAAGTGGCATGCAAAGATGGCAGATATTTCGTTAAGAGACACAGTACCCCTGGAAGCAATTCAGTTGGATAGTGATCTGACTTACGAGGAGAAACCCGTCAAAATCCTCGAGTTTACGAGCAAAGTCACTCGCAGTAAGGTTATCAAGTTTTGCAAAGTTCAGTGGAGTCATCACACCGAGGAAGAAGCCTCCTGGGAAAGAGAGGACGATCTACTCAAGGACCACCCACACATGTTCTCTAGCCAAGCCGAATCTCGAGGGCGAGATTCGTTCTAAGGGGGGTAGGTTTGTAACATCCCAAATTTTCAATTTGGAATGTTATACATAGATCATATTGCAGTGCATATTCATTTACATTTTTGTGCGTGGCGATCCTCGAAAATTCTAAGCAACTCAAGGGCCTACGGAGAGAGTTAGGAATTCTACCGTTTCGTATTTGAGTTTTCTCGAATACCGGTACGGGGATCACATTGGTTTTAATTATTTTTCTCTACCTAAAAATATTTCTTAATAAAATATACGAGCAGAGATAATATGACTTCTCCAAAATAAAAGAAATATTGGAGGAAAAATATTAAAATCACTTTTGGTTTTTATTCAGATTTATTTGCGATTTTCTTGCATAGGGAAAATGCGCATTTTCAAAATTGCATTTAGGTCCGGGAAAAATGTTCACTTTGTCCTATAGCTTATTAGAGGACGGTGAAAATTTATTTCGGAATTTTTGGAGCTCGTTTAGTATTTTATTTTCGTGTTTTTCGGCCTCAGGCTGTTTTTTTTTTTAGTTTTGGTTCAGACCGAACTGGGCCGAAGGCCCTGCCGGCCCGCTAGCGCCGCCGCCTTCGTCGCCATGGCCGAGCCAGACTCCCGCCTGAGTCCGAGCCGCCGCCGAGTCCGCCTCGCTGCCCCCTTGCGCAAGCAAGCACCCCCGGTTCCTTTATAAGCCGAGCCCCCCCTCTCGCTGCCTCCATACCGCCGCCGCCAGCGTCGCCCGTTGCCACAGCCCGCCGCCGCTGCCGTGCCCGCCGCCGCGCGCCGTGACCCGCTGATACGTCCAAAACTTATCTATAATTTCTGCTTGCTCCATGCCTCTTTTGGGTGATATTGCTATGATATTTATACACTTCCATACACTTTTGATCATATTTGGACTAACCTATTAACTCAGTGCACCCCAGTGCCAGTTTCTGTTTTCTGCTGTTTTTGTATTTCAGGTTTTCCCATTACGAAAACTGCCAGAAAAATCCCGGAAAAATTATATAAAAAATCAGCGTTCCAGAAGCTTCCCGGTAGCCAAAGTAGAGCCGGAGGGGAGCCACCAGGGCTCCAGGCGCCCTGGTGGCGCGGCCCCCCTCCTGGCCGCGCCGGGGGGGGCACCTGGGCCCCCCCCCCCAGGCCTCCGCTGATGCCCCCCTTTGGCATATATTTATATCGTGTCCCGAAACCCTCGAGACGGGAACCCTTTTTCGCGATCTCATCTCTGTTCTGCCGCCGCTGCGCTTCCAAGATCGGTAGCACCAGGAGAACTCTTCCCGGCACCCTGCCGGAGGGGAGGATCACCACCGGGAGCCTCTCCACCACCATGGACGCCTCCCGGATGAGTTGTGAGTAGTCTCCCTTGGACCATGGGTCCATGACCAGTAGCTATGTGATGTTCTCCTCCCGTTCTTGTGCTTCACTAATTAGTCCTCGTGAGCTGCCCTACATGATCGAGGCACATATGTAATCCTTATGCTGTTGCTATGTTGAGTTTGCTGGGATCCGATGGATTGTGAGATTATGTTCAGATTGTGTTTGAGTAATATATTTGATCTACCTCTTTTATATTTATGTTCGTAAGTAATTCTTGCATGTTCTCCGTTGTTATTTATTGCTTTGGCCAAGTAGTAGGTAGTGACTCCAAGAGGGAACGTTATGCTTGATTGTGGGTTCATGCCCCTCGATGACTAGCTTGAGTGACAGAAACATGAGTCTAGGGGATGTGCTATTGCCACAAGGGGGAAAACAACGGTGCTTGTGCCCGCGGGTACAAGGATTGTTTACTTTACGCAAAGTTCTTTTAATGCAGTTGTCTGTTGCTTTGAGTTTACACTATGGGTGGGACTCGCAACTTAATACCAGCGAGATGTTCTGGATAGATATCTCAAGGTGGATGATTAGTAGTAGATGCAGATGGATTTTGGTCTACTTGCCTTGGCGTACCGCCCATGGTTTGAACCTCTACCTTTCTTGCAACATAGTTAGCATTGGTTTGCGCACATAATTCTGTCAATTGCCCAGCTGTAATTCATTTACCTCACATAGCTGTTTTATCGTCTTTTGGGAGAGAGACATCACTAGTGAACATCATGGGACTCCGGTCCATATTACCATCACTGATCACATCCGCTATTTACTTTACGCTTTTACTTACTATTGCAGCAACACCTATCACTATTATCACTTGCATTTGATCCTTTGCAAACGACAATGCCGGAGGGATTGACAACCTCTCTGTACTCGTTGGGAGCAAAGTTATTTGTATCTGTGTGCAGGTCCACGTTGATTGCTAATATCTGGCGCCGTTAGCAGTTGACACCTTCTTGTTGAAACTGGGAGTCTCAGGGGAAATCGATCCTTGGTATCTTTGCCAAGGGAAAACTTCCGCTACACTGCATCTCAAACCTTCCACTTGGGGTAACCAACGAGGGGCGAGAAGCCATCAAGCAAAGTTTTCTGGCGCCGTCGCCAGGGACTCCACTCTTCAGGATAGGGGAGTTGCACGCTATCTTTTACCTTTGCTTTTTAATCTTGTTAGTTTACCTTTCAGTTTTTTGCTTTAGTATCCTTTATCAAAAATCACAAAAAAAATTATTTGCCTTTCTGTTAGTAGTCCTTTCTGTTTAGCCAAACATGTTAGGATTTGGTGCTTTGAGGGAATCAGAAGTCCTAGATTTCCATCAAAGGGATGGAGAAAATATGAAGAAGGCATGGGACCGAATTTCTGATGCACATAGGAGAATTATGCCTTGTATACCTATAAAAATTGTGCTTAGAAATTTTTACCATGGTCTTTTTAAATGGTGTAAAAACTCTCTTGATATTATAGCCAAGGGAGATTTCCTAGAGTGTGATGAAGCTAGAGCTCTTGAAATTATACATGGTCTATCTTGTTACTTTGTTTATGATCATAGTTTTGATACTGTCATAGATATACTTGCTACTATTGAGAAGAGAATGGATGCTCTAGACTTGATGAAGGTAGAGAAACCCAAACCCAATAAGAGAGATATTTTGGAAATAGACAATGATTGGGAGCCTTTTGTTAGGATTGGCATCTCTAATCAAGACTTCCTTGCTTATTGTGATATTGGATCTATGGTTTCTACTATGCCAAAAATTGTTCATGATTCTTTAAAATTTAACATGGATAGATTACCATCTTACCATGAACACACTAATGGAGATATTTCTGAAATCCAGGGAAGAATAAAAGACGTGCCAGTTAAATTCCTTAAAGGGATTACAATGGTTGATTTCTTCATCATGGAGCCAAACCAAGGAAATATAGTGCTTGGAAGGGACTTCCTCCGAGCAGTTAAAGGCTTCATCGATATAGGTAAGGGACAAATCCGCTTACGCGGGAAGGCAAAAGGTGTGTACCACTTTCCTAGAAGGAACAAGAGTGAACTTGTTGAGGAACCATTTGAAGCAATTTATAGCTCCGATTATTATGATGGTCATTGATTCTCTTTGCATTATGCCTAGCTTAAAGGCATAAAAGAAAGCGCTTTTGGGAGGCAGCCCACATGAATAAATTTTATTTTGCTTTAGTTGTGTCTTGATGTTGTTACTACAGTAGCATCATCATTGTATCTTTGCTTTTCAACTTTGTGCCAAGTGTAGCCTCTGATTGCAAGAAAGTTCAAAAGTTGTGACGTGCTGTCCAGGAAACAGATTCTGTCCTTGGATAGAAAAATTCGTATAAAATCACCAGATCATCTTTTTGGTATGAATTTTTTCGACAGCGTGCTCTATACAATTTTCTTTCGTGCGTCTGTTTTGAGTTTTTTTATTAGAGTTGCAGAAGTGCCCCCAAAAAATCATTTACTACCTGCTGTTCTGTTTTTCATAGATTCTGTCATGTTTTGCCTTTCCTTCATTTTGCAAACCTTGAGCTTGCTTTTTCTTTGCAAAAACATTTTGGCAATCTTGAGAAACAGTAGACCTTCAAGAATATCTTTATTTCCAGCAAGGAACAATTATTTTATTATGGGTACTAACCTCTCTAATCAGATTATGATGAGTTATGTATGAAGGGAGTTTTCAAGTGTGCGAGGGAAGATGATAAAAAGATTCAGGAGTGTCAAACGCTCAAGCTTGGGGATGCCCCCATGCACCCCCAAGAAATATTCAAGGAGACTCAAGCATCTAAGCTTGGGGATGCCCCCGTGCATCCCCTTCTCAATCAACATTATCAGTTCGTCTTTCGTTCCTCTATATTTTTATCACTTCATGTGTTATGTGCTATGCTTGGAGCGTCTTGCTTTTAGTTTTCCTTTTTAGTTTTCTTTATCTTTTCATAACGAGTCGAAACTCAGCTTTCTTTATGTGGGAGAGAAACACGCTCCACTTCTACCTAGAAAATAACATAGAATTTTCATGTCTATCCTTGCTGTGTGTGTTCTTTGTCTTTCAATAGCTACTATCATGCTCAGCTCTTAGTTTTCATGCTTATCTTTTTAAAGAGCTTTTGTTTAGTTGGTTGCTTGAACTCTCTTTATTTATCATGATTATCTTATTAAGAGAGTTTGCTTCTGTTGCATTGGTTGATATGTCTATGATAAAGATGCTACGTGCATAATGGTGCTTAGTAGTTCATGTTTTCTTATGGTTAGTCTCAAATAGCTGGGGGGTCCCAATGTGTTATTGGAGTACCAACATGATTTGTTTGCCTATGATGTGGTATGGTTTAGTAATATCTTCCTTCAAGAATTTATTTTGATTGACTTGGCGTATGCTCACGCATATTTAAGACTGTAAAGAAAGTCTGTCAAGCCTTGATGATCTTTTGTTTCTGAGTAGTGATATAACTTCCATGCCTGATTCAATGTTGCTTTGTCGCTCTGCATGATTATGACCGTCATTGCTCTCTTAGTTGGTCGCTCCCAGTCTTTTGCTAACCTCCACCTGTACTAAGCGGACTGACTGCTTGTGCATCCAAATTCTTTTAAACCAGTTATGCCATATGAGTCCACCATACCTTCCTACATGGTATTTACCTGCCATTCCTAACAGAGACTTGCATGTACCATCTCGAAATTATTACAAAAAAAATGCATTCCTATTTTGTGCCTCTGTTTTTAGTTCATGAGGAAGTAGTAGTTAATTCATGATCTTTTTAAGTTGGACAAGCTTCCCCCGGGATTGCATGTCTAATGTGCAAACCCATAACACGAGAAGGAACTGGCATTGAGTGCGCCCGGCTCAAAATTAATATAACAAACAAACCCTCCTTCACGCTTTGTTCATGAGAAATCAGAAAACTTTGGCAGTGATAAACAAAGGAGATTAAGAGGATGTGATCGTCCTCATTCGGGAGCCGTTCCTCGAAACTTGTCCATCTCAAGAAGTGATTGAGTTGTCTGCTAGCATTCGTTGACGGAACATGCATAATCAAAAAAAAAATTAATTATTACCTCTGTTTTTTTAAAAACCAAGAGCTCTGGTACATGTTTTGTCTTTGTTTCCGACTACGGGTTTTCAACCTTGCCAACAAAAGCCACGGTTCGAGAGTCTCCACCTTCTTTTAAAAGCACCAACTACTGAGAGCATGATTGTCATTCTGAGTGTAATGTGCATTGTCCCAAAGTAGCATTGTCTTTTGCATGATTATGATATCATTTATTCTGAAATCATTGTATCTAGTCATCACTTAAACCTTGAAGGTGCCCCTGCATTTATGTTTTGCTTCACTAAAGGGGGCAAGCGAAATATCACTTTATCATATTTGCACACCATGCTCATTACAAATCTATTTGATGTTTCAGTATCATATTGTAAAACTTTCAGTTCTTTGTGATTTTCTAATGAGGCAACTTAATTACTACAGATTCATTGTCTCAGTAGGCTTTTGTCATATGACTATGAAAAGTCCTATATGGTTAATAGCATGTCACCACAGAAATTATTATTGTTATCATTTACCTACTCGAGGACGAGTAGGAATTAAGCTTGGGGATGTTGATACGTCCAAAACGTATCTATAATTTTTGCTTGCTCCATGCCTCTTTTGAGTGATATTGCTATGATATTTATACACTTCCATACACTTTTGATCATATTTGGACTAACCTATTAACTCAGTGCACCCCAGTGCCAGTTTCTGTTTTCTGCTGTTTTTGTATTTCAGGTTTTCCCATTACGAAAACTGCGAGAAAAATCCCGGAAAAATTATATAAAAAATCAGCATTCCAGAAGCTTCCCGGTAGCCAAAGTAGAGCCGGAGGGGGGCCACCAGGGCTCCAGGCGCCCTGGTGGCGCGGCCCCCCTCCTGGCCGCGCCGGGGGGGGGGGGTGCCTGGGCCCCCCAGGCCTTCGCTGATGCCCCCCTTTGGCATATATTTATATCATGTCCCGAAACCCTCGAGACGGGAACCCTTTTTCGCGATCTCATCTTTGTTCCGCCGCCGCCGCGCTTCCAAGATCGGTAGCACCAGGAGAACTCTTCCCGGCACCCTGCCGGAGGGGAGGATCACCACCGGGAGCCTCTCCACCACCATGGACGCCTCCCGGATGAGTTGTGAGTAGTCTCCCTTGGACCATGGGTCCATGACCAGTAGCTATGTGATGTTCTCCTCCCGTTCTTGTGCTTCACTAATTAGTCCTCGTGAGCTGCCCTACATGATCGAGGCACATATGTAATCCTTATGCTGTTGCTATGTTGAGTTTGCTGGGATCCGATGGATTGTGAGATTATGTTCAGATTGTGTTTGAGTAATATATTTGATCTACCTCTTTTATATTTATGTTCGTAAGTAATTCTTGCATGTTCTCGGTTGTTATTTATTGCTTTGGCCAAGTAGTAGGTAGTGACTCCAAGAGGGAACATTATGCTTGATTGTGGGTTCATGCCCCTCGATGACTAGCTTGAGTGACAGAAACATGAGTCTAGGGGATGTGCTGTTGCCACAAGGGGGAAAACAACGGTGCTTGTGCCCGCGGGTGCAAGGATTGTTTACTTTACGCAAAGTTCTTTTAATGCAGTTGTCTGTTGCTTTGAGTTTACACTATGGGTGGGACTCGCAACTTAATACCAGCGAGATGTTCTGGATAGATATCTCAAGGTGGATGATTAGTAGTAGATGCAGATGGATTTCGGTCTACTTGCCTTGGCGTACCGCCCATGCTTTGAACCTCTACCTTTCTTGCAACATAGTTAGCATTGGTTTGCGCACATAATTCTGTCAATTGCCCAGCTGTAATTCGTTTACCTCACATAGCTGTTTTATCGTCTTTTGGGAGAGAGACATCACTAGTGAACATCATGGGACTCCGGTCCATATTACCATCACTGATCACATCCGCTATTTACTTTACGCTTTTACTTACTATTGCAGCAATACCTATCACTATTATCACTTGTGTTTGATCCTTTGTAAACGACAAGGCCGGAGGGATTGACAACCTCTCTGTACTCGTTGGGAGCAAAGTTATTTGTATCTGTGTGCAGGTCCACGTTGATTGCTAATATCTGGCGCCGTTAGCAGTTGACACCTTCTTGTTGAAACTGGGAGTCTCAGGGGAAATCGATCCTTGGTATCTTTGCCAAGGGAAAACTTCCGCTACACTGCATCTCAAACCTTCCACTTGGGGTATCCAACGAGGCGCGAGAAGCCATCACCCGCCGCCTGCCGCCGCACCGCGCCGCCGCCGCCCTCCTTGGCCGCCGCCGTCGCCGACAACGCCAACCGCCCGCTCCGTTGGCCGCTCCACTAACCCGTTCTGTTAACCCGCCCGACCCGTTAAGGTACGGCCGGGTTTTTTTGAACCATTCGGTTTAAAAAAAAACCTAGTTCTATTTTTTTAAAATAGATCAGTTCGGTTTTCTTTCGGTTTAGCTAGTTTGCGGACGTTCGTCCGTATGTTCGTTTTAATGAACATTGTTTGCCCATTAGTAACAGACAGTGAATGTTCGTTCGTTAGCCTGTTCGTCAGTTTTCTTTTCGGAGCTTTTATCCGTGATAATTTTCGATCGTGATTTCTGCCCTGATCTTGTTTTTCGTTTTTCTTTTCGCTCGAGAGTCAGAATCAGGTGATTCAAAATCCCAGATCTTTGTCTCGATGCCCTCTTTCCGTTTAACCAACTTGAGCAAGGTTTTCCTACTATAAAATTTTACTTTAGATCAATGTAGTAAACGGATCTTGTTTCTTTCGCAGTTTGAGTTTCGTTGCCCCGTTTGATTTGATTCTTTTTGCAAACTGGGGTTCTTAAGTTGAAATTTCTGGTTAGATCTTCTTATTTGGAGTTCTGTATGTGTATCTTTGCTTGATTGCTTATGTATGCTATTGTTTGCATGCGATAGAACACCCTGACTGCGAAGCGTGCTACTACGAGTCTCTAGGTTTTGCGAATCATCAGCAAGGCAAGTAACACTTTGATCATACCCCTTTATTACCCAGTTTTTATGCATTAGATCAAACCCTCACACATTGCATGAGTAGGATCTCTTAATTTGTGGGTCTGAGAAGTAGATTGAGGTAGAACCTATTACCTGCATTATTTTCAAACCCTTGAGTTACTTCTGCGTTATGCTTAGGTTGCCATGCTATGCTCGTTGACGTGGTTTGGGTTTGAGTGAAATCCATGACGGATGTGAGTTGTTAATTAATGGTTCAACTTAAGGTGGCTACTTGAATACACATCTGGGTTGATTGGTTGCAGGGCACCTGGAGAATCCAGTGTTGTCCTAGGAAATCCCGGGGTTCTGTGTGATTGTCCTATGGAATGCCACCCGGACTCAAAGGGATCATAGAACTATTCATGCTAGAAACTTCCGTGTGCAGCCATAATGTCATTATGGGCTCTGGCATAGTATGAGTAAGTTGTGTGAGCTCTTTCAGTGGTGGACTAGCAGATGTAGGGGAAAGTAGGTGTACCGGTCCACCCGGGGTAAAGAGTGAATGCTTCCGAAAGACTATGTCTCGGTCATCCATTTCTCAAACACCATGCAGTGTGAGAAATCCAACGGAGGAGATCGAGTCTTTTGGGGAAAAGTGCACAAACCTCTGCAGAGTGTACAAACTGATCATGATTAGCCGTGTCCCCGGTTATGGACAATCTTGAGTATCTGGTACTTGAATTATTGGCTGATCTCATCACTCGAAAATTTAAATTGTTGGGTTAATGATTACTTTAATTGGGATTGAGTTGGAGGTACCTTCTCAATGATGTTTCAAGAACTGTGTGCCATAGACTTTTGTAATAAGTTCTCGTTTGAGACATTCTATGTAATAAGTGTGTGATTGCCACTCTATTATAAATCCTTCAAGTATTGTGTGTGTCAGCATTACCGATCCAGGGATGACACAGAACACAAAGACTTCGGTCCATTCGGATCGCGGTCGCTACAGAAGTTCTTCTAGTCTCTGAGGAATTTGTTCTGACTGAGGAGTTAGGAATTCGCCAGTGTGGATTGCCTACACAGTAAGGAACATGATAGCCCTGAGGAATTTAATACTCAAATTTCCGACCGTTGCTGTGCTATGCGCCAGCTGTCCCAAAATTTCTACCTACCTAACAGTCATATCATTAAAGGGCATTTATGTCTTATCATGTCGGGCTGCTCCCTAGGCTATAAATAGCTGCCCCGTACAACCACTAGTTGGTTGGCTGCTCCGAGAGAAACTGACACTTGTCATAAGAGCAACCCATCCTCTGAGGACTTTGAGCGAAAATCATCAAGTGAAGAAAAACCCAAAACCAAACCCAAACACCTACAAACCCAAAAGTGATTGAGCATCACTGAAGAGATTGATCCTGAGTGGATCCGACGCTTGTTACCTTTGAAGATTGTGCTTCTTCCAGACGGTTAGGCATCATGGTCTAGAGCATCCAAGAGGAATTGTGGATCGCCGAGTGACCGAGTATGTGAAGGTTCGGAAGTCACCTGAAGGCTTACCACGAGTGATTGGGCGAGGTCTGTGTGACCTTAGCTCAAGGGGAATACGGTGAGGACTTGGTGTCTTGGTCTATGTGTCTAGGACTGGGTGTCCAGGACTATGTGTCCTCAGGTTTAAATACCTAGCCGACCTAACCAGATGTGCAACTGAGACAGCAGTTGGAACTGGTCTAACAAATCATTGTCTTCACCAAGCTTACTGGTTCTATTTCCTCAACTCTTTCATTTCCTCATATCTGTGTTGTGTGCTTGTTCATATCAGTTTGAAGACTTTGACTCAAGACTTTCTCAATTTCCTCAGTTCCATTTCTTCAGTCTGTTTGTCTTCATCATATGTTATCTTGTGATTACACTTTCTTTACTCTGTGTTTGTCTTCGTTTCTTCATGATGACCATGCTTGTATTCTGCTATGTTTACTTCTGAGTACTTATTCTGCTGCAAGTAGTTCTTCATTAAGGAATTTCCTCAACAGCAAATTCCTTAGTGAATAATTCATAAAAATCGCCTATTCACCCCCCTCTAGTCGATATAACGCACTTTCAATTGGTATTAGAGCAAGGTACTCCCTTGTTCTGTGTGATTTTGGTTTAACCGCCTGGAGTTTTAGTTATGTCGACCGCAGGTATGATCAAGGTCTCAGCTGGGTGTCCTACCTTTGATGGGATGGACTACCCCTACTGGAAGAACAAGATGCGAATGCATCTTGAGGCAATTGATAACGATCTCTGGTATGTTGTGGAAAATGGTGTTCCCTTGGTATCACCTTCTCTGAATGCTGTTGATGTGAAGAGATTCAAGCAACTCGATTCTCAAGCGAAGAATATCATTTGTGGTCACCTGAGCAAAGGACAGTATGGGAGAGTGAGTGCTTTGGAAACTACTAAGCTTATCTGGGATAGGCTGTCCAAAGTCAATGAAGGAGTCTCAACACAGCGTGACTCTCGAGTTGATGTTCTTCGCAATCTCTTCAACCGTTTCAAAATACTTGACAATGAAAATGTTCAGCAAACCTTCGATCGCCTCACTGAGATCTCAAATGAACTTCAAGCACTTGGTGCCACAGACATCACCGACCATGAGGTGGTGAAGAAATTGCTGAGATCGCTTGATTCCTCGTTTGATACTCTGGCATTGATGATTCAAGAGCGTGGTGATTACAAGTCACTTGATCCTGCTGATATCCTCGAAAGGCTAAACACTCATGAGTTCCAGCTTGCTGAAACGAGAGATCTCTATGGACTGAGCTACGGCAGATCACGTGCCCTGAAGGCCAAGGTCATCTGTGAATCTGAAGGTGAAGATTCTGGTAGCAGCCTTGGTGATCCTGAAGAACTGAGCCAGGAGCTAGCACTGCTCGTGAAGAAATTCCAAAGGTTCTCAAGACGTGGTCGCTTTGGAAAGTTCTAAAAGAGAAATGATTCCTCATCCAGTGACTACAATAAGAGGCTATGTCACAAATGCAAGAAGCCTGGTCACTACATTCAAGATTGTCCTCAGTGGGAAAAGGAATCTAAGAAGAAGAAATACAAGGATTACAGTTCTGATGATGCAAAGAAGAAGAAGAAGTTGTCAAAATCTTCATCATCAAAATCCTCAAAGTCTTCATCTCACAAGAAGAACAACTCCAAGAAAGCTCGGCCATTCATTGGCAAGGAAATGGACTCTGAAGCTGAATTCTGAGGATCATGAGGAAGAAGAGGAATCTGAGGAGTCCTAGTCTGGTGTGGCAAGTCTAGCTCTCGCTACTGCATTCGTCAGCAAGTCTATCTTGAACACTGAAGAAAATGGTTTCACCAACAAGGCTGATGAAGACAATGATGAATATGCTCCCACCTATTTCTTCATGGCAAAGGGTACCAAGGTACTCAAATATACCTCCTCTCAATCTAGTGAAAATGAATCTGATGAAAACCTTAAGCCCAGCTACTCTAAACTTGCTAAGATTGCTGTACAATAACAAAAGGCTCTTGATAAGGTTCAAAACATGCTAGATAAAAGTGATGATATGTTGGGTGAAGAAATGGATCGATCTAAAATCTTGACTGAAAATCTTCAGAGACTTCAGTCCAAGTATGATAACCTTCAAGGTCATCATAACACTCTCTTGTCTGATCATGAGAAGCTTTCTTATGAATTTCTTCAAAGAAAGCAAGATCTTGAAAAACTAAGAGTGAGTTATGAAGATCTTCAGAAGGAGCGCGATTCATTACTTGCTCAACAAATCAGCACTTCTCAGGAAGAGTTCATTCCTCCATGCTTGAAATGCATTGAACGAGAAACTGCTAATTCTTCACCTGAATGTTCAAATGCTTATAATGCTACAAATTCTTCAACTGTCTCTGCTGTCACTAATTCCTCATCTGAGGACATTGCTAGTATCACCGACAATGCAGGGCTGAAGGAATTGTACATGACAGGCATGTACAAAAGCCTCAAAGGGCATCAGACTCTTTGTGATGTGCTTAAAAAGCAGATCCTCAACAGGAACGCTAGGAAAGAGGGTATTGCCTTCGAGAGGAAACTTAATGCTGATGGTTCATATTGGAAGCCTGAGCAAGTACCCCAAAACCTCATGGGTTGCTGCAAAGGGACCTCTAGTTGATCCATCCAATTTATCTGGCTTTACATGTGAATCTCATCATTCTTCTGATGAGTCATTTGACTCCAACTATAAACTATTCAAAAATCAGAATGGTGAAGTATTTGCTAGATATGTTGGAACTAACTGCAGGAATGGTCGCCCTATGAAGAAAATCTGAGTCCCTAAGAGGCACCTTGAAAATCTTCAAGTGAATGTCCTCATGACACCTCGTGTGAGGAATAGGAACCCCAGATCCAATTATTGATATGGATCAAAATCTTTAGTTTGATTCAAATCCTCATACGGACCAAATTCCTCACATGGATCAAATTCCTCAAAAGGATCAAAGTCCTCATATGAATGTCACCGTGCTAACAACTCTGTTTCGCAGGGAAGAGCTAAGGGCTATGAATATGAGCATTATTCTTCTAACCATTATGCTCATAAATCCTCGAAGAATTTCTCTGCTTTTGCATATGCTTATCCTAACTCCTCTTATGTGAAACGAAATGGACTGGCTTCTATGCCACCTTTCTCATATGGAGCTCGCAGAGTGATGAACTCTTTGCCACCCCTTTAGATGTGGGTGGTGAAGAAAAAGAACTAATCTCTTCTGCAGGGTCAGGTCTCCAGACGTGCTCAGACGTCTGAAGAATTTGCTGGAGACTTGAAAAATGCCTGAAAGGACGCAGGCTAATCATGAAGAAATAAACTCTCATTTCTCACGTCCTCATACTGCTTTATCTGTTGCATTACTTGATGAAATTGATCTGATGACTTGATGTCATATTCTTCACTGTTGAAGTATATGAGTTTGTAAGCTGCACTAATTCATCTGCAAGATGATCAACCCAAAGCCTCTGAGTGGGTCCTCGATAGTGGATGTACAAATCACATGACTGGTGGCAAGAATTTATTGATGGATGCTCCCTTATCACCATCTCATTTGAAGCATATCATGTTCGCTGACAAAGGCAAAAGTCAGGTATTGGGTCTAGGTAAGGTTGCGATCTCAAAGGATCAACACATGGACAAAGTCATGCTTGTCAAGTCCTTAGGATACAACCTCATGTCTGTCTCAATGCTTTGCGATCTTGATATGGTTGTAGTCTTCGGCAAATATCGTTGTGTTGTGGTCATGGAATTTGACAATTCCAAAGTCTTCGAAGGCTTTAGGAGAAGAGACTTATATATTGTTGATTTCTCTACAGGACCTCAACCAGCTGTGTGTCCACTTGCCAAAGCTTCAGAAGGCTGGCTATGGCATCGACGACTAGGTCATGCAGGCATGAGGGATTTACACACACTTGCAAAGAAGAAGCATGTCATTGGCATTGAGAATGTCAAATTCCTCAAGGATCACTTATGCGGTGCCTGTGAAGCTGGAAAAATGACCAAGGCCAAGCATCCAGCAAAGACTATCATGACTACTACTCGACCATTTGAATTGCTTCACATGGATCTCTTCGGTCCTAACCATTATTCTGCAGTTTCAAATGATGCTTCTGAATATGGCTTTGTTATTGTTGATGATTATTCTCGATACACATGGGTACACATTGTTACTTACAAACATGAAGTGCAGGAAGTCTTCAAACGATTTTCCTCGAGGGCTTCAACCAACTTTGGTGTGAAGATCAAGCACATCAGAAGTGACAATGGAACTGAGTTCAAGAACTCTGGTCTCGATGACTATCTTGATGAACTTGGTATTACTCATGAGTTATCTGCTCCTTATACTCCTCAGCAGAATGGAGTCGTGGAGCGCAAGAACAAGACTCTTGCTGAGATGGCTCGCACTATGCTTGATGAATACAAAACGCCTCGTCGTTTCTGGATTGATGCAATTGATACTGCGTGCCACATCATCAACAGAGTATATCTTCACAAATTCTTCAAGAAGACTGCCTATGAACTCCTCACTGACAAAAAACCCAATGTGAGTTATTTCAAAGTCTTCGGTGCTAAATGTTGGATTAGAGATCCTCATCACAACTCAAAATTTGCACCGAAAGCACATGAAGGGTTTATGCTTGGTTACTAAAAGGACTCGCACACCTACAGAGTCTTCAACAACGTTCTTCACAAGGTTGTTGAAACTATAGATGCGTGGTTCGATGAAACTAATGGCTCGCAAAGAGAGCACCTACCTACTGTGATATATGAACCAACACCTGAGGAAATTATCAAATTCAAGGCTACTGAGGATGGCATTCGTACCGAAGAATCTGCTGAAGAATTCTTTCCAGAACCTGAAGAACGTTGAGCTAATGCACCTGAGGAAAATGTTGAAGAAAATGGTGCTGAAGAAAATGCTGATCAAATTCCTCGACGACAACCAGCTCATCCTCGCGTTGCAAAAGAAGTGCAGATTGAGAAAATCATCAGCGACATCAATATACCAGGTCCTCTCACACGCTAAAGAGCTTCTCACTTATCTAACTTTTGTGGGCACTTTGCTTTTGTCTCTATCACAGAGCCCACTAAGGTAGATGAAGCATTTCTTGAGCCTAAGTGGATTCAAGCTATGCAAGAAGAATTACATCAGTTCGAGCTCAACAACGTCTGGGAACTGGTCAAACGTCCAGATCCTCATAAGCATAATATCATTGGCACAAAGTGGATCTACTGCAACAAGCAAGATGAAAATGGCCTTGTGGTAAGGAATAAGGCACGGCTTGTAGCTCAAGGCTACACACAGGTTGAAGGAATTGACTTCGATGAAACTTTTGCACATGTTGCTAGACTTGAGGCTATTCACATATTACTTGCTTATGCTAACCATCATGATATCATTCTATATCAAATGGATGTGAAAAGTGCATTCCTCAATGGTAAGCTTGAGTTAGAAGTATATGTTGCTCAACCCCCAGGTTTTGAAGATCCAAAGAATCCTGACAAATTCTTCAAACTCAATAAGGCCCTCTATGGCCTCAAGCAGGCACCTCGGGCTTGGTATGACACTTTGAAGGAAATCCTCATGAAGAAAGGCTTCAAACCCGGTTCACTTGATCCTACACTTTTCACTAAATCTTATGATGGTAAATTATTTGTGTGCCAAATATATGTTGATGATATTATCTTTGGCTGTACTGATCAACATTATAGTGATGAATTTGCCTATATGATGAGTGAAGAATATCAAATGTCTATGATGGGAGAGTTGAAATTCTTCTTAGGTATTCAAATTTGTCAACAACACAATGGCATATTCATATCTCAGGAGAAATACCTCAAGGATGTACTGAGGAAATTCGGCATGCACGATTGCAAAGGCGTCAAAATTCCTATGCCCACCAATGGCCATCTGTGCACTGTTGAAAATGGTATTGACTTCGATCATAAGGTATACCACTCCATGATTGGTTATTTATTGTACTTATGTGCATCTATGCCAGATATAATGCTTAGTGTTTGCATGTGTGCCCGATTTCAAGCTACACCGAAGGAATCACACCATAAGGCTATGAAACATATTCTTCGATATCTAGCTCACACACCAACACTTGGATTATGGTACCCCAAGGGCTCTGCTTTTGATCTCATTGGGTATTCAGACTCTGACTATGCTAGTGATCGTGTGGACCGCAAGTCAACATCTGGTACATGTCATTTCCTCGGAAGATCTTTGGTCTGTTGGTCCTCGAAGAAACATAACTATGTATCACTGTCTACTGCTGAAGCTGAGTATATTGCTGCTGTCTCTTGTTGTGCTCAATTGTTATGGATGAAGCAAACTCTCAAGGACTATGGCGTCAACGTGAAGAATGTGCCTCTCTTCTATGACAATGAGAGTGCCATCGAGATTGCTCACAACCCAGTTCAGCACTCGAAGACAAAGCACATTCAGATTTGTCATCATTTTCTTCGTGATCATGTGTTGAAGGGCGACATCTCTATTGAGAATGTGAAGACTGAAGAACAGCTAGCCGATATCTTCACAAGCCCTTGGATGGGAAGAGATTTAGCAAGTTGCGGTGTGAGCTAAATATCTTAGAATCTTCGAATGTTCTTTGAACTGGACACTCATCCTAACACTTATGCAAATTGATGACTTAGATGTGCAACACATGAAGAATTGTTTTTGTTCAATCAATGAAGAATAACACACTAAGTGTGAAGAAATTAATGAAGAATTTGATTCTCAGAACCCTACAACAATTGTACGCGGTGTCTGAAATCATCATTCTTATATGGTGGGTCACGCCACCACAAAAGTTGAAAATCTTCAATTTGAGTTTTTCTGAAATTCCTCAGTTATTTATATTCTTCAACTTTGCATTGTCTTCAATGTTTCCATCTATTTTTCTTCATGGCCTATATATATATATATATATATATATATATATATATATATATATATATATATATATACCATATAGATGAATCTTTTATACCTCTTTATTATTTTTAATATACTTCATTTATAATTATTAGATACCCCAAAGTGATTTTCATGAAAAAATTCATACGAGTCTACATATTTTAAATGTTTACGTATATACTAATGTGTTTGTACGTGAAAAGGGTATATTACTGTAATGCCCCGGATGTAATACTTTCCCTTTTGGGCAATATATATATCTTTGGCTTCATCAATTCCATTCCGGGTTCTTCGTCTTTTCGGGTTTTCGTCGTTTTGTTGTGTGCGTGTGTGGCATTCTTCCATATCATGTTGTCATGTGCATTGCATTGTTTCGTGTTGTCGTTTGCATCCGGTCCCACTCGTTCCTTCCCGTTGTCCATTTCGAGTTCCGGCGCTCTCTCACGTGTCCGTGGCATCCCCGAGGCCTACTTTTGTGTTTGGTCGTGTAACGTTTCCGGTTTTGTGTGAGACTTGTCGTGCGATGTTGTTTTGTTATGTGTAACCCGCCTGTCAAGTTTTGTCGCGTTTGGAGTTCGTTTGATGCTTCAACAATTATCCTCGTGGGCTAAAAGTACCTCCTCTTTGAGGCCCAAGACACCCCTCCAACAGCCCACCAACCCAACTCAAACCCTTCCCTTCATCTAGGCCGTTCAAATGTGATCTCGTGGCCGAAAACCTCTCCTGATTTGGACAACCCTAGCTCCTTGTGCCTATATAAACGTCCACCCCCTCCAATTTTTGCATCCAAAACCCTAGGGTTTCCACCTCTGCCGTGTCGTGCTTCCAACGTTGTCGCTCTGTGCTTCCAACGTTGCCGCGCCGTGCTTCCGACCTCGCCGCGCCGTGCTTCCGACATCGCCGCGCCGTGCTTCCGAAGTTGCCGCGCCGTGCTTCCGAGTCTTCCGCCGCGTGGGCCCGCGCCCGAGCCGCCTTCGTCTTCCCCGCCGCCGGCCACCTCGCCCCTCGCTGCCGGCTCCGGCCAGGAGCCCGAGGTCACCGCCGGCCCCAGCTCCCTCTTCGCCACCGCCGGCCTACCAGCTCGCCGCCGCCGCGCCCGGCCTCCAGGCAGCCGCCCCGGCCCCTCACCTCCACCTCGCCGCCGGGATCTCAGGCCACCTGCGCCGGCCCGCCGCGCCTTCCCGCCGGCCGTTCGAGGCAAGCCGCCGCCGCCCTCGATCGTTGGGATCGAGCCGATCGGGAGGAGCCCCGATCCAGATCCAGCGCTTTGGCCGAAACCCTAGCGGGCTGGGCCCGGTAGCCCGCGACCCGGTAGCCCGATTCGTCAGACCCGTTGACCGCCCGTTTGACCGATATGGAGGTAGTCTCTCGTTTTTTACTAAGTCTGTAGATTTTTCATGTCTGATGCATATTTGTGAGGTGGATAACTTTTACTGTGCATGTCCGATTTGAGCATATGATATGTCAAAATGATCGTGGTGACTTGTACTATGTTTTGTTCCATTGTGTCATGCATGTTTGAGGTCATCTAGATGTCTTAATCTTCATGAGAAGAGTGCTACTTGTTATAAACTGCTGCTAGTAGTTGTTTTCATGCCATGTTTGCAATGTGATAACTTGTTGCATGTTTATCCAAATGAAGCAAATGATATGTCCACATGTTCATCTTGATATGCTCTACATGTTGGTTGCTTTAGCTTGCATGATAGATTTCATCTTGCCATGTTTATCTCCTTTGCAAAAGAGCATGTGGCTGTTATGTTGTTAAACTTGTTACGAGATGCCTAGTTGAGGAGCTCGTTGCTATTGATGTGGTTGTCCCCTTGTTGCATGCTTAGATGTTTTGGACTCCCCATCATGTGTACTTTGCTGTGGTGCAAACCACTTGTCATGTTATGCTTTGAGGTGACTTAAACTTGCTCACAAACATGCCATGATATTACTGCTGTTGTAACACTTAGTGAAATTTCACTAAGTCTGGAATCTGTAATTTCCAGATGTCATGTTTGCTTGTTGTTCTAGGCAAATACATGCTAGTTTTGGGGTGACTATTGATGATTCCTTGTTGTATAAGTTGTTGGCTATCCATTCATGCTCTCACATGCTCATTTGGGTGGTTGTAGCATATTTAACTCTTGCTCCCAAGTTGCTATAAATTATTGTTGTCAGGATTTTGGTGACATGTTCAAAATGTCATAGCTTGTTGCTATTGATCCATGCCTTCTTTGGAGATGCTCCATTGGAATTGTTTGTTGTAGGATATGTCTACTTTATGTCCATGCGCCTTGTCATGATGTTTGAGTGCCATAGTCTATTTATTTCTTGCTCCGAAGTTGCTATGTGGCTGTTAATTCAACTTTTGCATGTTTCTTGTTTCGGGTGTATCTTTTAGCCCGTTGCTCCGTTTTGAGCAAGTCCTATATGTAACTTGTGTGTTTTTGCATGTAGATTCATAATATCCTATTGTTATCATGTTTTGAAGTATCTTGCTTGTTTCATATTGTCATGCTCCTTGTGTTGTACCTCTGTGCTTCCTATGTTGACTTTCTGTGCTTCCTAAGTGCATCTGTAGTGCTTCCTTAGTACATCAGTCATGCATCATGTAGTTTTGCGCATTGCATCTTGTTGATTTCGTGCCTTGTGTGTTTTGTGTTGAGTAGAGCCGGAAGCCGAGGCCGAGTACGAGAACGAGGTTACTACCGAGGTTGAGAACGAGGAGCCCGCTTACGATCCCATCGACGACTCTTCAGGCAAGATGACCTGACCCAGATATCATTACTATCTTGCCTATTGCTAGAAGTCTCGCTCTTTAGCTTTTGCCTCGATGCCCATGTTTTCCTGTCAGCCTCCTATTGTAACCATGAATCTGTCTAACCACCCTACCTATGCAAACCTTTGATTGGCTAAGTAAGCTTCGCTCAGCCCCTCTTATAGCATTGTTAGCTACAGGAGAAGAGTGAAGATTCTTGCTTCTTGTTGAAGCTTGTTGGGATATCACACTATATAATTATTAAATGAAATCATCTATATATTGGTAATGGGTGGAAGGCTAAGTCTTTTGCTTGGTGATTTGTTCCACTCATGCCGCCCTAGGAACCGTATAAACCGGTGTTATGTTCCTTGATTATGCGTTCCTCACACGGTTGGGGTCATGGGACCCCCTCGATAAACCGCTAGGTGCTAAGTCTTTTCCAGCAAGTCCCAACATTGGTACTATTTGCCTAAACAACTAAAAACTTACCGAGGGAGTAATTAACCCGAGGATTAATTAATCAACCCCCTGGGCCAGTGCTCGATTTGAGTGTTGGTCCAAACTAGAGCCACTTGCGGTGCCACCCAGTTCGCTGGGGTCTTCGGTATCTGTACGTACTGCTCATCCGGTCGTGGCCTGAGACTAGATACGCGCGGCTACTATCAGGGTGTCGGCACGCCGGGAGGATTTGCTGGATTAGCCTTACCTTAGTCGGAGTATCTTGAGCACGGGATTCCGAGGATACTCGGGCCTTCCCACTTTGGAGTTGCGACTCCGCGGATCATGGGCTTGTCATGGGCCAAGTTGGAACACCCCTGCAGGGTTATGAACTTTCGAAAGCCGTGCCCGCGGTTATGTGGCAGATGGGAATTTGTTAATACGCGGTTGTAGAAAACTTGACACCATGTTCAGAATACACTACCAGCGTGAGTACTGTGACGGTCATTTTCCGAAAGGGGTTCGGAGAGTGAACACGGTGGGGTTATGTTTGACATGCTTAGTTAGGATCACTTCGTGATCATCTTTCGTCCGAGGCACTTCTCTTCTCGCTCTCTTTTACGTAAGTTAGTGCTAGTGCTGCTGCAACCTCTTATTCTTTCTTCAGCCTTGTTCCACACCCAAGGCTTGGATAGTTGTGTTACCCGGGAACGGGATTGCTGAGTCCACTGTGGCTCACAGACTCTACACCACACGAGATGCAGGTACCCAGGCGATCTATTCAAGTGACGGCACCGAGCTGTACTGGGAGTACGACGAGGACCGTAGCCGTTACTATGTGCACTATCCCAACGATCAGTAGAGGTTTCTACTAGGGGCGATTCAGACATGTGGATTTAATGTTATGTTTGGTATCTTTCATTTGGATCTTCACCCGTAGATGGGTTATGATGTTTATTTGAATGATGTTTGGGCATGTAATGAATTGTGTGATGTGGCGAGTGTAAGCCAACTATCTTTTCCGTTTTCATCCCTATTTTTACATGAGATGTGCAAAGGTACCAAACTTGCGATCATTCCAGAATGGGCTTATATCTTTAAGTCGTGCCTCGACATGTAGGAGATATAGTCCCATCCTGGGCATTACAATTACAAAAAGTACATTGCAGATGATATTTTTTAACAAAATTCGTATTGGGGTATCTTAGAATATTTAATGAAGTATATTGAGAATGATAAAGAGGTATAATTAATGTGTATATGAGGTATATTGAGGATGGGAGTACATACTCCTGGGAGTACAGAAGAGGAGTCATATATATATATATGTATGTATGTATGTATATATATATATATGAGTTTATGTCCTCTACAACATTCACTTGTTGCAATTTCTTCAAGTTGCTTTTTTCTGCTAAGTGAATGTGATCGGACCCGTCCCCCTCTATGCTAAACTCAATCCATTCCATTCACAAATTTTTCATATGCGTTCTATTTGAAACTTGTTCAAAATCTTCACTGTGTCCTTGTCAGCTGAAGAAATAGCGAACGCAACGTTAAAACTTATCCTTTCCAAAAATTTTGTTTTCACCGCTCAAATCGCTCCGGATCTCACGATAGTACTTATCTACTCACCCACGATCTCGCATGATCTCCACTACACAGTACGTTGGTGACACATGTCGTGCGAATGAGAAGGGTCAGGGGCACGTTCGTCCAAATTCTTCGGGCGAACGGTTATTCATCTCCGCTATAAATACCCCTCCCCTTCCCTCACTTCACTTTTTACTCCGCTCGTTCTCACTCTTCCGCTCGAGCTTCTCCAACCCTAGCGCCGCCGCTACTTCATCATCGCCGGTCAGGAAGAGCTTCACTGCCTCGACCTCGTCGTTGTCGTACTCACGCCGGTCGCGGATTTCTTCACTCCGCCACCGCCGTAGTTGTGTTCCTCTGCCAAGTTAGGGCATGGAAGATCTGCACAGACGAACTTCACTTCTCTACCTCATAGTTCGTCGTGTTCTTCATCCAGGGTAATTAAAAGTTACTTTTACTGCCCTCTTGGATTTTATTGTTTTCTTCAAAAATTCTCAAAAGGTATTTTCTTCTTCAAATCTTCACACACTAAACACCTCACATGTCATCTGTTCTTGATTCGATTTCTCCAAGCTATATTTTTCTTCAAGATTCCTCAATTGTGTGGATTTTCAATCTATACAACTCTGGAACCTAAGACAAAGAACGCTTTGTGAAATTCTTCAAGACACATCTGGTCAAATTCCTCAAACTTGTTCTTTTTACAAAACCTTCTCAGAACGCATATGACCTCTCCAAATTCCTCGCAACTATACTCTCTTCACAGGTACTCATGTCCGCTGCTAAATCACTAGGTTCTCATCAACTTAACTCATTTCCAGCGTTCCTCGAAGAAAAGTTGCATACTTCTTCAGAGAATTCAACTGTTGAAATTCCTCGTCTGAAGAAAATGGCTGATGGAAAGAAGCCACAGAAAGGAGGAAAAAGGCCTGAGGTCAATACTGCTTTCGAGATACCTGAAGACATATATGCTGACTATTGCACTCCTGATGAGGCAAAGTTCAGAAAAGAGCACAAGAATCAGCGCAAGGTGCACATACAAAGAATAGAGAGGAGATGGGCAAGAGTGTGGAGGGAGTATAGATATGTGACTCCCAAATACATGACGAAATTCACACTCAATCCTCCCTGCCCAAGACCTCCATTGACACATGGCCAATTTGCTGATCCCACTAGCCTCAAGCGCGGTGAGGATTATACTTAAGAATGGGCTAAGCGCCAGGCCAAGTTGGCCAAACAAGCAAAAGAAGCAGTGATGAAATTTAATGAAGACTTTGTTGCTGCTGCTGCTGCCACTGCTGAGGCCTCTGCCTCCAAGCCTAAGAAGGCCATGGCTAAGAAGCCTGCTCACAAGCCAAGTGCTTCTTCCTCAATGCCCTCACGGCCAGATTCTTCTAAGCCCTCACGACAAATTCCTCAGACTGCTCCTGCTCCTCCAAAGTCCTCAGCTCCTCCGCCAAAGTCTTCAGATGCTACAGCAAAATCATCTGCTCCAGTGCATCTTGCCACATGTCAAATGACTGCGGGAATATCCATTGCCTCAGGAGCCTCTGCAAGTTCCTCAGCGATACCAAGTTCCTCACCTGGTCCCTCGTTGCTGAAGAAAAAGACCACTGCTAGACGCGGCTCTCGCCCAAGTCCTTACAAGAAACAAGTTGCTTTCCAAGTGTCATCTGATGACGAAGCTGATGATGAAGAACTTGTTCAAATCATCAGAGACAAGCAAGAAAGGGCCGCTAGAGCCAAAGGAAGTGAAGTGCCACTGCTTTTGGATCCAAAAGTGATCCTTGATTTCATTAATCTCTGGCATTAGGACCCCAACACTCCTATTCCTGACTTCAACTTGACACCTGGCCAAAGTCATATGCTGACCGCCTTCATAGGCAAGGAAAAATGGAAATTTGAAAGGGCCAGACAGACGAAGAAAGCGCAGTACAAGAAGGAGCGCTTCCTAAAGAAAAATGTTGTCAACATGACAACTGAAGAACTTGTTAGGCTACAAGGTGAAATCAAAACCCTCAGTGATGAATTTGATGCATATCGTGCAGACTGGATGGGCGCCAAAGTCAGATTTGTGAATTTGACTAAAGGTTTTTCTTCAAGTGTTGCTCGTCAAACGCACATTGAAATTCCTCAGGCTGAAGCATCTGCTTAGTCTGCTGAAGGACATGCCAGCACCACTGAACAACATCAGGCCGCTGAAGAAAATACCAGGGCTGATGACTGCATTCCAGCTGCTGAAGAAATTGCCAGGGTAACATCTAGTGTTGCGCCTGAAGAAAATGTCAGGCCAGCTGAAGCTCCAAAGGCTGTGCCTGAAGAACATGAAGAAGTCAGGGCAACTGCATCAGTTGTGCCTGAAGAAAAACAACCAGCTCCTCTGCTCCTCCTACGCCTACATCAACTCCAATCCTTCCATCTGCATCAGATGTGAAGAAAACTAAGGTTGTAGAGCGTGTGATACGTCTCCAATGTATCTATAATTTTTGATTGTTCCATGCTATTATTTATGATGTCTTGGATGTTTAATGGGGTTTGTCATACACTTTTATATCATTTTGGGACTAACCTACTAACCCAAAGGCCCAATCCAGATTGTTGTTTTTTGCCTGTTTCGGGGTTTCGGAGAAAAGGAATATCAAACGGAGTCCAAACTGAATGAAACCTTCGGGAGAGATATTTTTGGAGAAAATCACGCATGGGAGACTTGAGAACCACGGAGTAGGGGCCACAAGGTGCCCACGAGGGTGGGGGGCGCGCCCCCTGCCTCGTGGGTCCCTCGTGAGTCCCCCGGTGTCCTCCATCCTCCTATATAAGCCTACGTACCCCGAAATCATCAGAAACAGAGAGAGAAAACCATAATTACACCGCCGTAACCTTCTATTCCCATGAGATCCCATCTTGGAGCCTGTTCCGGAGCTCCGCCGGAGGGGGGATCCATCACGGAGTGCTTCTACATCATCATCATCGCCCTCACCATGAGTTGTGAGTAGTTTACCATAGACCTTCGGGTCCATAGCTAGTATCTAGATGGCTTCTTCTCTCTCTCTGGATCTCAATACAAAGTTCTCCTCGGTCTTTGAGGAGATCTATTCGATGTAATCTCTTTTTGCGGTGTGTTTGTCGAGATCCGATGAATTGTGAGTTTATGATCAAGATTATTTATGAGAAATATTTGGTTCTTTTTTGAACTCTTTATGTGTGCTCATAATATCCTTGCAAGTCTCTTCGAATTATTGGTTTGGTTTGGCCTACTAGATCTGTAGTTCTTGCAATGGGAGAAGTGCTTGGCTTTGGGTTCAATCTTGCGGTGTCCTTTCCCAGTGACAGTAGGGGCAGCAAGGCACGTATTGTATTGTTGCCATCGAGGATAAAAAGATGGGGTTCATATCATATTGCTTGAGTTTATCCCTCTACATCATGTCATCTTGCTTAAGGCGTTACTCTGTTCTTATGAACTCAATACACTAGATGCATGCTGGATAGCGGTCGATGTGTGGAGTAATAGTAGTAGATGCAGGCAGGAGTCGGTCTACTTGTCTCGGACGTGATGCCTATATACAATGATCATGCCTAGATAGTCTCATAATTATTCACTTTCCTATCAATTGCTCGTCAGTAATTTGTTTACCCGCCGTAGAATATCGCTATCATGAGAGAAGCCACTAGAGAACACTATGGCCCCCGGGTCTATTCTCAACATATCAATCTACATCTACTTTACTTTTTCTGCTTTTACTTTCTGTTCTTATAAAAAATACCAAAAATATAAACTATCATCTCTATCAGATCTCACTTTCGTAAGTGACCGTAAAGGGATTGACAACCCCTTATCGCGTTGGCTGCGAAGTTCTTATTTGTTTGTGCAGGTGCGAGGGACTCGCCCGTGGTCTCCTACTGGATTGATACCTTGGTTCTCAAAAACTGAGGGAAATACTTACGCTACTGTGCTGCATCTCCCTTTCCTTTTCGAGGGAATACAACACAAGCTCGAGAAGTAGCAAGAAGAATTTTTGGCGCCGTTGCCGGGGAGGCTTACGCAAAAGTCATATACCAAGTACCTAACACAAACCCTTATCCTTTGCATTACATTTTTCCCTCTCGTTTTCCTCTCCCCCACTTCACCCTTGCCGTTTTATTTGCCCTTCTTCTGTCGTGTGTTTACCGTTCACTTGCCTCTCGTTTTGCTTGTGTGCTACATGCCTTCTATGTGCTTGCATCTTTGCTTGCTAAAAAATCTATTGTTATGGATCACCTTAAAGTGTTCTACTTGGATCATCTTCGATCCTTATGCGCTCGTGCTGAAACCCCAACTAGCCTAGTTGATGGGAAATCTTGAGATGAGCATGCTCATTTTGTGCGTCACCGTTTGTCTGAAAAGGGGATATTCTTATGGGATCAGATAAACAGATTGTTGTGTTATGCTAGGAATCTTTGTGAAATCTGTGATTTTACTTGTTGCTCTAAGAACCCTAAAAAACACCTCCCCTACCTATGTGAGTTTAATGATAATGAAATCTTATCTTCTTATGCAAAGGGTGTTTATAGTTACTATGATATCGAACGAATTGAAGAATTCATTGCTTTTAAGGGTGCTTATGAAGTTGCTTCTTTGATTGAAAAGTATGATATTACTCTCTATGAATCTGAAAATGTTGACATACTTAAATATTGCTATGAAAACTATGCTCATAATGCCAATATCAAAGAATTTATTGAAGGAATGACCGCTGCTTTGAAGGAAAATAATGATATGCATGAATCTATAGATAATTATGATTCCGATGATTTGATTGAAATATCCCTTGATGAACATGATGCTTGCTATTCTTGTGGACATGATGCCAATATTTATGATGAAGAATTTGCTATTGCACCCATACTTGATAGTTCCTTCGATGATAAGCATGATTGCAATGATGTTATTGTAAATTCTATTAATATCAATTGTGCTAATAATATGCAAAACCCTAAGATTGGGTATGCTTATTTTTCTATGCCCACTACTTGTTGCAATGATCATGATTGGGGTGATGATTCTTACGATCTTGAAAATTTCTTTAAACCCCATCATGAATATGAGATTGATAATAATGTTTGCCATAATATTGAAAGTGGGTTTAAAAGAATGTCAACTTTTGATCCCACTACTTTAGATATTGATCGATCTTATGAGTTTTTTGATAAAAGTGGGCTTGGAGAAGCAATGACTTTGTTCTATGTTAGTCCCACTATTTTAAATGAGTGTCAACTTTGCATGCATGTGGATCATGAATATAATATTTTATGTGATAGCTATATTGTTGAATTTGATTATGATCCTACATGTAATTATTATGAGAGAGGAAAATTTGGTCATAGAAATCTTCATGTTACTAAATTACCTCTCTTCATGTTGAGATTGATCTTGTTTCTATCTTCTTCCTTGCATACGCTAGATCTTGCTTGCTATAATAATTTATTTGCTTATAAAATGCCTATGCATAGGAAGTATTTTAGACTTAGATGTGTTTGTCACATGTTTTATGATGCTCTCTTTGTGCTTCAATTCTTATCTTTCATGTGAGCATCATTGAATTGTCAAGCCTAGCTAGGGGCGTAAAATGATAGCGCTTGTTGGGAGGCAACCCAATTTTATATTTTTTGTTTTTGCTGCTGTTAGGGAATAAATCTTGCATCTAGATTCTGTTTAGATGTGGTTTCATGTTTTGTTTAGTGTTTGTGCTAAGTAGAACCTTTGGGAAGACTTGTGTGAAGTTTATGTGATCTTGCTGTGAAAAACAGAATCGTTAGCGCTCGCTAGAATGGTCATCAGATTTTACTGGAGCGTGCTATTTAGTTGATTCTTTTTGCAAATGATTAATACAAAAATTCCTCATGTTTACCAATTTAGTTTGAATTGCTTGGAGTTACAGTAGTATGCGAAACCTGCAGATTACTACAGACTGTTCTGTTTTTGACAGATTCTATTTTTCGTGTGTTGTTTGCTTATTATGCATCTATGAGTAATATTGAGAGGTATGAACCATAGAGAAGTTGGAATACAGTAGGTTTAACACCAATATAAACAAAGAATGAATTCATTGCAGTACCTTTGAGTAGTGATTTGTTTTCTTATACTAACGGAGCTCACAAGAATTTTTGTCTAAGTTTTGTGTTGTGAAGTTTTCATGTTTTGAGTATTTCTTTGATGGAGTATGGAACAAAGAGTAGCAAGGGCCTAAGATTGGGGATGCCCATGGCACCCCAAGTAAAATTCAAGGACAATCAAAATCCTAAGCTTGGGGATGACATGGGAAGGCATCCCCTCTTTCATCTTCATCCATCGGTAACTATACTTGGAGCTATATTTTTTTCACCACATGATATGTGTTTTGCTTGGAGCGTCTTGTATAATTTGAGTCTTTGCTTGTTAGCTTTCCACAATTATCCTTGCTGTACACACCTATTTGATAGAGTTAAATATCGCCTAGGAATTGTTAGAACACTCTATGTGCTTCACTTATATCTTTTGAGTTGAATAGTTTTGCTCTAGTGCTTCACTTATATCTTTTAGAGCACGGTGGTGATAATATTTTGAAGAAATTGTTGAACTCTCATGCTTCACTTATATTAATTTGAGAGTCTATTAAAACAGCATGGTAATGTGTTTAGGCTATAAAACTAGTCTTCACATGATAGACATCCAATAGCAATGTAGTAAAAACTTTCACACTAAGTGCATTGAATATGATGAGATGTTGGATGCTTGATAATTGTTTTGAGATATGAGGATAGTGATATTAGAGTCATGCTAGTGGAGTTGTTATGAAATTGAGAAATACTTGTGTTAAGGTTAGTGATTCCCGTAGCATGCACGTATGGTGAACCGCTATGTGGCGAAGTTAGAGCATGAGGTATTTGTAAAGTGTCAACCTTTGTGTGGAGGTTGGGGGCGCGCGATGGTTAACTCCTACCAACCTCCCCCCTAGGAGCATGCATTGATTGCTTTGTTTTGATGACTCGTAGATTTTTGCAATAAGTATATGAGTTCTTATGACTAATGTTGAGTCCATGGATTATACGCACTCTCACCCTTCCACCATTGCTAGCCTCTCTTGTACCGCGCAACTTTCGCCGGTACCATACACCCACTATATATCCTTCCTCAAAACAGCCACCATATTATTCCTCAAAACAGCCACCATACCTACCCATTATGGCATTTCCATAGCCATTCCGAGATATATTGCCATGCAACTTTCCACCGTTCCATTCATATGACACGCATCATATTGTCATATTGTCATGCATGATCATGTAGATGACATCGTATTTGTGGCAAGGCCACCATGCATAACTTTTCATACATGTCACTCTTGTTTGATTGCACATCCCGGTACACCGCCGGAGGCATTCATATAGAGTCATACTTTGCTGTAGTATCGAGTTGTAATGAAAGTGTGATGATCATCATTATTAGAGCATTGTCCCATGGGAGGAAAGGCTAAATCAATAAAACCCCTCCGCAAAAAAAGAAAAAAAAGAAAGGCCAAAGAAAACAGAAAGGCCAAAAAAAGGAAAAAGAAAAGAAAAAGGGACAATTGCTACTATCTTTTTTCCACACTTGTGCTTCAAAGTAGCACCATGTTCTTCATTGTAGAGAGTCTCATGCTTAGTCACTTTATATACTAGTGGGAATTTTCATTATAGAACTTGGCTCGTATATTCCAACGACGGGCTTCCTCAAATGCCCTAGGTCTTCATGAGCAAGCAAGTTGGATGCACACCCACTAGTTTCTTTTGTTGAGCTTTCATACATATTTAGCTCTAGTGCATCCGTTGCATGGCAATCCCTACTCACTCACATTGATATCTATTGATGGGCATCTCCATAGCCCGTTGATACGCCTAGTTGATGTGAGACTACCTCCCTCCTTTTTGTCTTCTCCACAACCACCTCTCTATTCCACCCATAGTGTTATGTCCATGGCTCACGCTCATGTATTGCGTGAAATTTGAAAGGTTTGAAAGAATGGAGTATGAAAACAAGTTCTTGGCTGAAATTGGGATTGTGCATGATATGAATATTTTGTGTGATGAAGAGGGAGCATAGCCAGACTATCTGATTTTGTAGGGATAACTTTCTTTAGCCATAGTATTTTCAGAAGACATGATTGCTTTGTTAGTATGCTTGAAGTATTATTATTTATTATGTCAATATAGACTTTTATCTTGAATCTTTCAGATCTGAACATTCATGCCACAATTAAGAGAATTACATTGAAATAATATGTTGGTTAGCATTCCACATAAAAAATTCTGTTTTTATCATTTACCTACTTGAGGACGAGCAGGAATTAAGCTCGGGGATGCTTGATACGTCTCCAACATATCTATAATTTTTATTGTTCCATGCTATTATTTATGATGTATTGGATGTTTAATGGGCTTTGTCATACACTTTTATATCATTTTTGGGACTAACATACTAACCCAAAGGCCTAGTCCAGATTGTTGTTTTTTGCCTGTTTCAGGGTTTTGCAGAAAAGGAATATCAAACGGAGTCCAAACGGAATGAAACCTTCGGGACAGATATTTTTTGAGAAAATCACGCACGGGAGACTTGAGAACCACGGAGTAGGGGCCACGAGGTGCCCACGAGGGTGGGGTGCGCGCCCCCCTTCCCAAGGCGCGCCCCCTGCCTCGTGGGTCCCTCGTGAGTTCCCGAGTGTTCTCCATCCTCCTATATAAGCCAACGTACCCCGAAACCATCAGAAACAGAGAGAGAAAACCCTAATTCCATCGCTGTAACCTTCTGTTCCCGTGAGATCCCATCTTGGAGCCTGTTCCGGAGCTCCGCCGGAGGGGGGATCCATCACGGAGTGCTTCTACATCATCATCATCGCCCTCACCATGACTTGTGAGTAGTTTACCACAAACCTTCGGGTCCATAGCTAGTATCTAGATGGCTTATTCTCTCTCTCTCTGGATCTCAATACAAAGTTCTCCTCGGTCTTCGAGGAGATATATTCGATGTAATCTCTTTTTGCGTTGTGTTTGTTGAGATCTGATGAATTGTGAGTTTCTAATCAAGCTTATCTATGAGAAATATTTGGTTCTTTTCTGAACTCTTTATGTGTGCTCATAATATCCTTGCAAATCTCTTCGAATTATTGGTTTGGTTTGGCCTACTAGATCTGTAGTTCTTGCAATGGGAGAAGTGCTTGGCTTTGGGTTCAATCTTGCGGTGTCCTTTCCCAGTGATAGTAGGGGCAGCAAGGCACGTATTTTATTGTTGCCATCGAGGATAAAAAGATGGGGTTTATATCATATTGCTTGAGTTTATCCCTCTACATCATGTCATCTTGCTTAAGGCATTACTCTGTTCTTATGAACTCAATACACTAGATGCATGCCGGATAGCGGTCGATGTGTGGAGTAATAGTAGTAGATGCAGGCAGGAGTCGGTCTACTTGTCTTGGACGTGATGCCTATATACAATGATCATGCCTAGATAGTCTCATAATTATTCGCTTTTCTATCAATTGCTCGTCACTAATTTGTTTACCCGCCGTAGAATATCGCTATCATGAGAGAAGCCACTAGAGAACACTATGGCCCCCGGGTCTATTCTCAACATATCAATCTACATCTACTTTACTTTTTCCGCTTTTGCTTTCTGTTCTTATAAAACAAATACCAAAAATATAAACTATCATCTCTATCATATCTCACATTCGTAAGTGACCGTAAAGGAATTGATAACCCCTTATCGCGTTGGCTGCAAAGTTCTTATTTGTTTGTGCAGGTGCGAGGGACTCGCGCATGGTCTCCTTCTAGATTGATACCTTGGTTCTCAAAAACTGAGGGAAATACTTACGCTACTATGCTGCATCTCCCTTTCCTCTTCGAGGGAATACAACGCAAGCTCGAGAAGTAGCAGCGTGCAGCTGTGAAGAAAAGGAAGGCATCAGCTTCATCAGAATCTTCAGCCCCAAAGAAGATGAAGCCTTTGACAAGCTCAGCTGAAAATCTAATTGATGTCGTTCCAATTTCCTCCATGCCATCAAAGGAACTTATTCCATTTGATGAAGA
This sequence comes from Secale cereale, assembly GCA_902687465.1. NCBI lineage: Eukaryota > Viridiplantae > Streptophyta > Magnoliopsida > Poales > Poaceae > Secale > Secale cereale. The sequence continues at coordinate 476,738,400 of LR738710.1, read as the reverse complement.
ATATGTGATTCCTAGTGAATCAGAAGGAGATATTCCCTCTACTGCTTCCTCGGAGCAGACGGACGAAGAAATTGAAGTGGATGCAATCCCTTCAACCCCAATCATCTCCTCGCACATGCCTCAGTTTATTGCTGAAGAGGCCGGCGTTGAGGAATTGTAAGAACAAGACTCGGACGTGGACATTGGGAATGCCACTCCTTTGATGAATGATGAATTTTGGGATAGTCAGCATCCCAACTCTCCTCTATTCACGCCGCTACAACAAATTTCTCATTCACCAGCGCAAATTGTTCCATTGGGCTCTCAAGAAACTCATCCCACTGAATCTGTTCATGAAGACATTCCAGCCACTAGTGCTGAAGAAACTACTGCTGCTGCTGAATCTGTGAAGACTGCCACTAAAGAGGAACCAGAAATTCCTCAGACTAAAGAACTTGAGATTGCGAATCCAGAGGTTGTGATACAATTGACTGACACTCCTCAACCCAAACCTTTCTCAATAAAGCAAACTTTCAAGAAGGCTGATTTCTTCGGCGAGCATGTGTTCTTCACTGACTTCAATTCTTATGATTGTGCTCGCATAAGGAAGAGGCGTTTCTGGACTGCCAGTCAGGCAAATTTCTATTCCTCAGTGTTGTACAATGAAGACAAAGTCTTCGATCATCGGCATATTCCTCACGTGGATATGGAATCTCTGTCGTGCTTCGTGCCAGTCCTCACTGTTCTTCACGACGCTGGACTGTTGGGTTTCTGCACTAACATATGCGATTGGATTGAAGAACTGATTCTTCAATTCTATGCAACACTGCACATCACTCGCAATTCTGAAGATGTGAATTCATGGGTGCTGGACTGGATGACTGAAAACACTCACTACAAGGCAGCAGCCTCTGAATTACTTCAAGCTCTGCCTCTCAGTCCTCCCACTGAAGCAGCACGTTGCATGTATGAAGAAACTGAACTCACTGATCACTACATGCAAGTGCTTATGAAGCCTTTGAAGCCAGGTCAAGCCCCTCGGACCAAATTCCTCGTAAAGGAATTGTTGTTTTTGCCACGGACTGTCTATTGCATTCCGACAAAGACATTAAGTCCAATCAAGGGCCATGATTCAACCGATGAAGAAGTCATTGGCATCATGAAGAATCTGTTGTTCAACATCATCCATGGCGTTCCCGTCAACTTCCATGATTTCTCCATGAGGACTCTGGCAAACTGTGACGCCCGAAGACCGACGTCCCAGAAGATTCCAGATGTTCCGGGTTATCCCGTGTGTTTCATTTGTGCTTGTGTTATTTATTTTGCATTGCATCATGCCATCATGACTTTAATTCTGCAACTCAACCAAATAAGTCGTGTGGACCTTCGGTCCATTTAAATCGGGGGAAGGATGACTTCTCTTTAGAACATAAATATATCCTCCTAATATTTTTGGAGCTATTATAAAAATATTCCATTGTTATAAGCAACCATCACACACTTGCATAAAACTTGATCATGTCATCCGCATCATGTTAACAACATTAAAATGTCTGAATTGTTGTTTGCTTAAAATTGCTAAACATGCATATGGGGATTTTCCGGAATTGTTGTTGAAGTTTCTGGCCTCATTTAAATATATAGACTTGTGTTGTTCTTGTGTGCTTCCTACCTTGCCATGTATTGCATCATATATAGACTTGTTGTGCATCATATGTAGACTTTTCTTGCATCCTACTTGGTTGAGCATATTGTCATGTTGCTTGTGTTGTTTTTCTGTGCTTCCTACCTTGCCATGTATTGCATCATATATAGACTTGATGTGCATCATATGTAGACTTGTCTTGCATCCTACTTGCTTGAGCATATTGTCATGTTGCTTGTGTTGTTTTCTGTGCTTCCTACCTTGCCATGTATTGCTTCCTGTATAGACTTGTCTTGCATCATACCTTGCCGTGTATTGCATCATGTATAGACTTGTGTTGTTTTTCTGTGCTTCCTACCTTGCCATGTTTTGGTTCCTGTATAGACTTGTGGTGCATCCTATATAGAACTGTCTTCCATCATACTTGGTTGAGCATATTGTCGTGTCTCGTGTTGTGTGTTTACCGTATTGCTTGCTTCTTCTCGTTAGTGCTTGTTCCGTTGCGATCGTGAGGATTCGTTCGACTTCTCGTGGTTCTTCTTCAAGGCTTCTTCTTCGTCTTCTTCACGGATCCGTTCTTCCTTGCGAGATCTCAGGCAAGATGACCGTAACCTTGGATACTTTTACTATCATTGCCTTTGCTTAGTTGTCTCGATGCTATCGTTATATGTCGCGCTACCCATCTTATTGTCAGCCCTCTCCTTGTTGCCATGAAACCTCTAACCTTTGACACCTTCCTAGCAAAAACCATTCTTTGGCTATGTTACCCGCTTGCTCAGCCCCTCTTATAGCGTTGTTAGTTGCAGGTGAAGATGAAGATCGTTCCAGGTGGGAACTTGTTGTTGGAATATCACAATATCTAATATTATTATTATTAACACACCTATATACTGGGCATGGGTGGAAGGCTTGGACTTTTTCTCGGTGTTTTGTTCCACTCATGCCACCTTAGGCGTCGATAAACCGGCATTATGTTCCTTGATTTTGCGTTCCTTACACGGTTGGGTATATGGGGACCCCTTGACACTTCGTCTTTGAATAAAACTCCTCCAGCAAGGCCCAACATTGGTTTTAATTTGCCTCATAATAACAACTTAATTAATTAATTAAAATTGCATAGGGGGTCGCGTCCCCAGGGATTCTTCTACATAGTAGGGGGCCAGTGCTGATGGTGTTGGTCCCCAATAGAGCAGCTTGCGGCGCCGCCCCTTGGAAACTTGGGGTATCTGGTCGCTGTAACCATAGCTCATCCGGACGTGGCCTGAGACGAGATACGCGCGGCTACTATCAGGGTGTCGGCACGCCGGGAGGTCTTGCTGGACTTGTTTTACCATTGTCGAAATGTCTTGTGCACCGGGATGCCGAGCCTGATCGGATTTCCTAAGATAAGGGGTGATGATATTATATTTATCACTTCAGCTGATCGTGAGAGCTTGTGATGGGCTAAGTTGGGACACCCCTGTAGGGTTATGATCTTTCGAAAGCCGTGCCCGTGGTTATGTGGCAGATTGGAATTTGTTAATGTCCGGTTGTAGAAAACTTGACAGAGGATCCGAAGTAAAACACACAACTGTGTGAGTAACCGTGACTGTCTCTTTTCACTTTGAGAAGAGAACACGGTGGGGTTATGTTTGACTCGTAGATAGTTCAGAATCTTTAGCGATCATTACTAGTTTGCGACCGCTTGCGTAGATGCTCATCTTACTCTTGTACTCGTAAGGTAGCCACCATATATTGCTTAGCTACTGCTGCAACCTCACCACTACCCTCTTCCATACCCATAAAGCTTTGCTAGTCTTGATACCCATGGTTATGGGATTGTTGAGTCCTCGTGGCTCATAGTTACTACAACACCAGATGCAGGTTCAGCCGAGAATGATGCAGGAGATGGATCAGAACTTCACTGGGAGCTCGATGAAGAGAGTGGTCGTATGTATGTGACGTGTTTCGACGATCAGTAGTGGTTTCTACTAGGGGCGATTCGGACCTGTGGCTTTATGTTGTTTTGGTATCTTTCTTTTGGATCTTCGCCCGTAGTCGGGTTGTGATGTTTTGGATGATGATTTGTTTATGTAATGTATTGTGTGATGTGGCGAGTGTAAGCCAACTATCCTTTTGCAATTTCATCCCTATTTTTACATGAGTCGTGCAAAGATACCAAACTTGAGATCATTCCAGAATGGGCTTATACCTTTAAGTCGTGCCTCGACACGTAGGAGGTATAGTCCCATCCTGGGCATTACAAGTTGGTATTCATAGCCTTCTCCGACCTAGAAGCTCCCATTGATTGATCGAATCGTTGATGGTTGAGTCTAGACACACACATGAAAATGTTTTGAGTCCTATATATATATATATATATATATATATATATATATATATATATATATATATATATATATATATATATATATATATATATATATATATATATATATATATATATATATATATATATATCGGAGAGTAGGATTTCTTTTTATTCCTCATCTCTTTTAACTCTGGTGAGGACTCCTGACGATTACTTATCTCTTCTACTCTAAAAAATTCACCAATTTTTTTTGGATCACGCGAGTATTGTTCGGATTGTTCCGATGTCTTTGTGACGAGAACATTGTTCTCGATGCCTCCTGTCATTTAGGGGTTGTGGCAGTGTCCCGGGGAGTTGAGCTCCGAGGTGTTGTCATCACAAATATATCGCAGCAGTTCTGGAATACTTAAGACGGCCGACATCGAAAACCCTCCTATGCGGTTAGTGGAAAGATAACCCCAACATCACCCAGTACTGGGGAGGTAGTTCGGGAGTATTGCCATAGCTTGTATAGCAGATGCATTTCGAAGGGCCGAGGTAAACGGTTTCCGGAAATAACTGGTTATGTGTTGAAGGATGGATACAGCTGGATGTAGGATTAGAGTTGAGTGCGTGATACTTCCCCTGTATCCCCAACACCTGATTGCATAACTGGAAACTTTCGTAAATTAATAGGTGGGTTTTCAAGTAGCTCGTAGGCATTCTTCCAACGAATGCATGATATGGAGTTCGGGGTTCAACATTGAGTGAAGAGGTTTTATGGACGTTTGTTCCGATCGGGAGTTGCATCTTAAAGGGTCCTTGGCTATGCTGATCCGGGGATTGCAAAACCCTTTTGTAACACGTTTCATAAGCTTTCAGCACGAATATGTCGAACGAAACTTCTATCTTGTATTTGTTCTATCTGCTCCTTCTTGTTTTTATTTACCTTTTGTTCTCCCAAGTGGCTTCTCGACAAGTGTTGTACCATTAAGCTATGGAATTCATTCGTTCAACTCTCTGTTCGAATGATATTGTGAAGATTATGTTGCAACATATCTATCCTTTGTTTTTGTTTTGATTCTGGTATTCGAGTTGCTTCGATGTCAAATGTTGATTCTATACCTTCCTAATCGGTGTTCTTATATTTCTATGGGAGTGCTAATTCTTCTTGACCATCGAGATTTTCATGTTAATCCTTTTCAACCGGTGTGCCTTCTCTTCAAATTATTCCATACGGACGCCGTTGAGAAATCTGACGATTTGTCTGTTTCATTCATCCCAAGTTGTCTTTGTTTTCCCCACCCTCCCACCCTTTTTCTTTATGGAGCTAGAATTCTTAATCAAGTATCCTTTTATTCATGTGAAGTTCTTCATTCTTTCCTTCAATGTCCTTATCCGGTGATTCATCGTGAAGATGCTCAAGAGCTTCAAGTTCATCATTCTCCGTTCTCGTTTCTTCTCCGGTGGAATAAATTCAAGCTTCGGTGTTGATCATATCTCTTCCTTTTTGTTTCACATGTTTTCCAATGTGGGAATTCTTATCCAAAGTCTATCTTGCTTATTCAACTCTCTAATTCTTATCCGGAGTGTTCGAGATAGCTCGGAAGATTCGTGTTTCAATTCTTAATCCGTTCAAACTATTTTGAGGATTGTCATCTTATTCAAGCCATGTAATTCAACCGGTGCAATATCTCTTAAGTAATCTTTTTCAATGGTGATTTCTTTTGAGTGGGCCCTAACCCACATGTCTTTTTCCAGGATCGTACCTGACTCTTCCAATTTTTTCCGGAGTTATACTCAAATTCTTTTCAAAGTGACGTAAGAATGGATTACATCAGTCATATGCCTTCTCCAAGATCGCTTTCAAATTCTTTTCACCTTTGGTTCAACCTTTTAATTCTTCATTCCGGAGTGCCTCAACAATTCATGGTGGTGTATCTCATCGTCTTCTCATATTTGAAGACCGAAGAAGAGTTCCTCTTAAATCTTGGCCTGTTCTCTTGAGGATTCGTGGTTCTAGCTTAATGCCATCCTCATTATTGTTCCGTTTGTGAGGAATTCTTTTTATACCCATCCGAAGCATTTCATGAATTCTTTCCATTGTGATCCTCCGAAAGTCATCATTTCAGAAGATTTCTTCATTCTCAGTTTGCAACTTCGTCCTCCAACTATTCCTCATTGATGTCTCTTCTTTCATCTCCATATTCTTACGGTGGTTCTTTCAAGATTACTCTTCCGTTGTTATCATACCAATTCATTTGTTCTTTTCATAATCCTACCGGTGAGTCGTTCAAGATTATTCTCAAGTTTGGCTATATCTCTTTCCAATCCTTTTCAAGAAGAATAAGTAGTGTGCCAAATCCTTTGGTTGTCATCAATTTAAATTGGTGAAGGATATGCATGACATAATTCTTATTCTTATTCCTTCAAGGTGATTTAATCCCTTCCTTCGGAGCTTGTTCATCATATCATATTCTCGGTTCTAAGTTGTTCATCTTGTTTTCCGGAGCTCCAAGTTATTTCAATTATACCATTCCAAACATCCATCGAATTCATCGCGGGCCTTGAATCTTAGTCTTTTCATCTTTCACTTCTCATGCTTTCATTACCGGAATTTTCATGGTGGTTCATCATCATTTAATTCATCGTCGAAGTGTTCTTCAAGATTCTTGTTGGACCTCAAGCATTCTTCATCATGCTTTCCAAGTGCAATTCTTGCTCCCTTATCTGTTGAGGTGGTGTTATGTCATTCTTGATCATTTTCCTTCATGTTTCATGATTCACAAGTTATCAAGAATGAGATATTTAAAACCATCATTTTCTTTGTTCAGGAGATCTTTTCCAACTCTTCAATTTATTCGTTGAAGTAACCTTGGGTTGTACCTCACCTAAAAGCTTTCCCTAAGGATTGTTGCTATTTATGGTGCTTATAAATGACCCAAATTCTTCATTTATCCTCCCGGTGAAAGTTTTTCGTCTCTTTGGTGCCTTCAATCCAATCAATTGTTTTCCATTATTGGCTGGTTGTCACCTCATAACTTTGAGATGTTTTTCCATAAGCCCACAACAAGTTTATTCGTTTCGCTGTTGATTTTCCATCAACCCCATTCAACCCTTCTTTGTAAGGATGCTTTCAAAATCATTCATAGTCGAATATGTTCTTCTTCTTCGTTCTCTTCACTCCATTATTCGTTTCGGAGGCTTTGTGATATTGCTCTCTTCGAACCATCATCTTGTCATATCAAGATCATGTTCTTTTCCTTTCTAGTCCATTTAACAGGAGTGTCGTGACCTCCATTCTAATTCTCTCATCTTATAAGTTTTGCCTCTCTTTTCAACCGGAGTGCTATCTGAAATCTTTCTTAACCTTGTGCCATTCTTTTAATTGTTTCGGAGGCAATGTGTTGCTGATTTCATAGAGCATCATCCCATCTTGTCAAGCTCAAGTTAATTCCTTCCATTTTCAGACGGAGTGCTGTCCAAATTCTGTCATTCTTATTCCTTGGCTATACTGTTGTGGTTTCATATTCTTTTGGTTCGTAAACTCTTGTTCCATGTCTTTCAACCTACAAGGTTCTCGTAATGCTCCTTGTTCCTCTTTTCTAACGGAGTGTTTTCATCTTCGTTCATCTCCATTGTATTCTTTATTCAAGATTGTTCAACCTCTCAGGTTCCTGGTTTCACTCGTTTGTCGAAGAAGCAATTTTGTTTTACCTCTTCCTTCATCCTCTTCTATCCGGTGCCATCTCTAGGATCTCGGGTCGAGATCCTCTATTAGTGTGGGAGAGTTGTGACGCCCGAAGACCGACGCCCCAGAAGATTCCAGATGTTCCGGGTTCTCCCGTGTGTTTCATTTGTGCTTGTGCTATTTATTTTGCATTGCATCATGCCATCATGACTTTAATTCTGCAACTCAACCAAATAAGTCGTGTGGACCTTCGGTCCATTTAAATCGAGGGAAGGATGACTTCTGTTTATAACATATATATATCCTCATAATATTTTTGGAGCTATTATAAATATATTCCATTGTTGGAAGCAACCATCACACACTTGCATAAAACATGATCATGTCATCCGCATCATGTTAACAACATTAAAATGTGTGAATTGTTGTTTGCTTAAAATTGCTAAACATGCATATGGGGATTTTCCGGAATTGTTGTTGTAGTTTCTGGCCTCATTTAAATATATAGACTTGTGTTGTTCTTGTGTGCTTCCTACCTTGCCATGTATTGCATCATATATAGACTTGCTATGCATCATATGTAGACTTGTCTTGCATCCTACTTGGTTGAGCATATTGTCATGTTGCTTGTGTTGTTTTCTGTGCTTCCTACCTTGCCATGTATTGCTTCCTGTATAGACTTGTCTTGCATCATACCTTGCCATGTATTGCATCATGTATAGACTTGTGTTGTTTTTCTGTGCTTCCTACCTTGCCATGTTTTGGTTCCTGTATAGACTTGTGGTGCATCCTATATAGAACTGTCTTCCATCATACTTGGTTGAGCATATTGTCGTGTCTCGTGTTGTGTGTTTACCGTATTGCTTGCTTCTTCTCGTTTGTGCTTGTTCCGTTGCGATCGTGAGGATTCGTTCGACTTCTCGTGGTTCTTCTTCAAGGCTTCTTCTTCGTCTTCTTCACGGATCTGTTCTTCCTTGCGGGATCTCAGGCAAGATGACCGTAACCTTGGATACTTTTACTATCATTGCCTTTGCTTAGTTGTCTCGATGCTATCGTTATATGTCGCGCTACCCATCTTATTGTCAGCCCTCTCCTTGTTGCCATGAAACCTCTAACCTTTGACACCTTCCTAGCAAAAACCATTGTTTGGCTATGTTACCCGCTTGCTCAGCCCCTCTTATAGCGTTGTTAGTTGCAGGTGAAGATGAAGATCGTTCCAGGTGGGAACTTGTTGTTGGAATATCACAATATCTATTATTATTATTATTAACACACCTATATACTGCGCATGGGTGGAAGGCTTGGCCTTTTGCTCGGTGTTTTGTTCCACTCATGCCACCTTAGGCGTCGATAAACCGGCATTATGTTCCTTGATTTTGCGTTCCTTACACGGTTGGGTATATGGGGACCCCTTGACACTTCGTCTTTGAATAAAACTCCTCCAGCAAGGCCCAACATTGGTTTTAATTTGCCTCATAATAACAACTTAATTAATTAATTAAAATTGCATAGGGGGTCGCGTCCCCGGGGATTCTTCTACATAGTAGGGGGGGGCTGAATAGAGCAGCTTGCGGCGCCGTCCCTTGGAAACTTGGGGTATCTGGTTGCTGTAACCATAGCTCATCCGGACGTGGCCTGAGACGAGATACGCACAGCTACTATCAGGGTGTCGGCACGCCGGGAGGTCTTGCTGGACTTGTTTTACCATTGTCGAAATGTCTTGTGCACCGGGATGCCGAGCCTAATCGGATTTCCCTAAGATAAGGGGTGATGATATTATATTTATCACTTCAGCTGATTGTGAGAGCTTGTGATGGGCTAAGTTGGGACACCCCTGCAGGGTTATGATCTTTCGAAAGCCGTGCCCGCGGTTATGTGGCAGATTGGAATTTGTTAATGTCCGGTTGTAGAAAACTTGACAGGGGATCCGAAGTAAAACACACAACTGTGTGAGTAACCGTGACTGTCTCTTTTCGCTTTGAGAAGAGAACACGGTGGGGTTATGTTTGACTCGTAGATAGTTCAGAATCTTTAGCGATCATTACTAGTTTGCGACCGCTTGCGTAGATGCTCATCTTACTCTTGTACTCGTAAGGTAGCCACCATATATTGCTTAGCTGCTGCTGCAACCTCACCACTACCCTCTTCCATACCCATAAAGCTTTGCTAGTCTTGATACCCATGGTTATGGGATTGCTGAGTCCTCGTGGCTCACAGTTACTACAACACCAGATGCAGGTTCAGCCAAGAATGATGCAGGAGATGGATCAGAACTTCACTGGGAGCTCGATGAAGAGAGTGGCCGTATGTATGTGACGTGTTTCGACGATCAGTAGTGGTTTCTACTAGGGGTGATTCGGACCTGTAGCTTTATGTTGTTTTGGTATCTTTCTTTTGGATCTTCGCCCGTAGTCGGGTTGTGATGTTTTGGATGATGATTTGTTTATGTAATGTATTGTGTGACGTGGCGAGTGTAAGCCAACTATCCTTTTGCAATTTCATCCCTATTTTTACATGAGTCGTGCAAAGATACCAAACTTGAGATCTTTCCAGAATGGGCTTATACCTTTAAGTCGTGCCTCGACACGTAGGAGGTATAGTCCCATCCTGGGCATTACACAAACGTTGCACTGTCCCCTTTCAACCTGAAGCCTTATGCTCCATGGATTATGAGATTCATCAGGACAAGGTCTTCAGTGAATTACAAAGCTGACACACTGAATCATTGCAGCTACTTGCCCCCAATTGAAGTCCTCAAACGGACATTTTCCTCAGCTGATGACAAGGGCAAGGCCACTTCTGTTTTTGATGAAGGCATTCGTCCATTGGATGGTCAGTTTCGCAAAGCTGCATCTTACTCCACCAATGATGACTCTGCCACTCATGACTCTGCCGCCAACGCTCCCGAGCCAAATCCTCAAGGCACAGCTCCCAGGATGACGACTGATCGTGAGCTTCTCCTCAGTCTTCATCAGAAGGTTGATCACAACCACAAATGGGTCAAGCGTCAGTTTGGTTCAATTCTTCACAACATGACTTCTACACACAATGCAGTGAAGAAAAACCATTACTACCTCCATGAAACCCTCAACCGCACCTGGGTTGTTCTGTCTCATCTCTATGGCGAAGAAGAACTGAAGAAAATGGGTCTCAAGGATGACTTTGACTGGTCTGCTCCTCCACCGAAGAAATACAAGAAGGTCAAGGTTCCTCCCTTGGTGGCCAGCTCCTATTCTTCATCGCGCGAAACCGACGAGTATGAAGACTTGGACGGCACTGTGGCAGGCCCTACATCGACCATCGACCCCAACAACGTTGGCGCTCCTTCATCATCTTGAGATTCTTCAGGGGCGTTAGTCCTCAGTTTCGATCCTTTTGGTCATTTGATGACAAAGGGGGAGAAATTTGAGTTAATCTTCAAGTGGGTCTATATATATGGGCGTTTTTCTGCTAAGTTACAACTCTCGTTCTTCTGATGACTTTGTGGATCGAGTTGTAAACTTAAACTCTATGGTGACCTGATACTTTTGCTGTGTGTTTCTGCATGCTTATTCCTCATTAATGTTATGCACGCATGCTGAATTACATCAGTCACCATATTTCATCATGCATTTCAAATTCTTCATATTATATGTCAAATGCGTGTATGAATTACAAGATATAGGGGGAGATCTCCATGATTCTACTCTTCAAGTGTGCATTGCTTCAAAAGCAAATTCCTCACTATGCACATCCTCAGAGGGAGTTCTTCTATATCTTGCAATCAAATTCCTCAATATCTGTATTTACTCTTCATATGTTTATCCCCGTTGAAAACTTAACCTATATTGTCATCAATCACCAAAAAGGGGGAGATTGTAAGTGCATCTAGTGCCCCTTAGTGATTTTGGTGTATTGAAGACTTATAGGTTAAGGGACTAATGTGTTTATGAGTGTACACAGGTCTATAAGTCTATGTGGAATTTGATATTTACAGAGAAAGTCGACCCCTAAAAATGAAGTTCTTCGACTGAAGACTTTGGATTTATGAAGACTTTCTGAAGACTTTGAAAGTGAAGAAATTGGTGTGACCTTGAAGACTTGGAAATCATTGGAGGAACATGAAGCGTGAAGACTTTTGTTTTCGTAGTTCTGTTTTCTCTTTCTTGAGTCATAGGAAACACCGTACTGTTAAAGGGGGTCGAGGAAATACTAAGGAAAAATTTCCATTTGATGCTCAACTCAAAATCCTACACCTACCAATCCCTTCGAGTGAAGCCATTGGAAATCTCATACAGTTCAGTCATATTCTTCAATGACAGAGACGAAGTTCTTCTGGTCTCTAAGGAATTTGTTCTGACTGAGGAGTTAGGAATTCACCAGTGCGGATTGCCTACACAGTAAGGAACATGATAGCCCTTAGGAATTTGATACTCAAATTTTCGACCGTTTCTGTGCTATGCGCCACCTGTCCCAAAATATCTACCTACCTAAAGCGGTCATATCATTAAAGGGCATTTATGTCTTATCATGTCGGGCTGCTCCCTAGGCTATAAATAGCCGCCCCCTACAACCACTAGCTGGTTGGCTGCTCCGAGAGAAACTGACACTTGTCATAAGAGCAACCCATACTCCGAGGACTTTGAGCGAAAATCATCAAGTGAGGAAAAACCCAAAACGAAACCCAAACACCTACAAACCCAAAAGTGATTGAGCATCACTAAAGAGATTGATCCTGAGTGGATACGACGCTTGTTACCTTTGAAGACTGTGCTTCTTCCAGACGGTTAGGCGTCATGGTCTAGAGCATCCAAGAGGAATTGTGGATCGCCGAGTGACCGAGTCTGTGAAGGTTCGGAAGTCACCTGAAGACTTACCACGAGTGATTGGGTGAGGTCTGTGTGACCTTAGCTCAAGAGGAATACGGTGAGGACTTGGTGTCTTGGACTGTGTGTCCAAGACTGGGTGTCTGGGACTATGTGTCCTCAGGTTTAAATACCTAGCCGCCCTAACCAGATGTACAACTGAGACAGCAGTTGGAACTGGTCTAACAAATCATTGTCTTCACCAAGCTTACTGGCTCTATTTCCTCAACTCTTTCATTTCCTCATATCTTTTTTGTGTGCTTGTTCATATCTGTTTGAAGACTTTGACTGAAGACTTTCTCAATTTCCTCAGTTCAATTTCTTCAGTCTGTTTGTCTTCATCCTCTGTTATCGTGTGATTACTCTTTCTGTACTCTGTGTTTGTCTTCATTTCTTCATGATTACCATGCTTGTATTCTACTATGTTTACTTCTGAGTACTTATTCCGCTGCAAGTAGTTCTTCATTAAGGAATTTTCTCAACAGCAAATTCCTCAGTGAAGAATTCATAAAAATCGCGTATTCACCCCCCTCTAGTCGATATAACGCACTTTCAGTTCCTATATTTCCCTCTGATCAGAAAAATGAGAAGGGGACCATGAGGCACACCAAAGTGGTGGTTCATCGTTGATATCCAGTCCAGCAATGAGAAGGGCTCAACCACCCCCAGGGGTGTCTCCTTCTTCGATAAACATGTGTAGAGCTTATCATGGTCAGTATTGTTAATCTTTCTTTTTCTAGGAATGCAAATTAATGATTGCTAAAATAAAAAAATACTCGTCATATCAATGTTAACACTCGTGTCCTTTGCTCAGTAGGACGTTCATGAGACACTTGTATGGTTGACTTTGAAGAAGATGAGGCTGATGAAGAAGATGTTGACTATGAAGAAGAGGAGGAAGGAGAAGAAGATGAGGATGGTGAAGAAGATGATGAGGATGATGATTATTATGAAGAATAAGAAGAGGGGGATAATGTGGATGAAGAGGGAGGGGTTGATATCATTGACATGGGGTCATTTTCTAAACAGGGAAGAAAGTTTTTGTCTAAAGTGTGGAAAGAATACGAGCCTATCCGTGTTGATGGCATAGGTGTAGTTGCTGAGTGCAAACACTGTTCAAGGAATATTTGTGCTGAGCGTAAACATGGAACAAGTTCATTACGCAAACATTTGAAGAGATGCTGGGAAAGGAAGAAGGTTCTTAGAGTTTTTGGACAGTTGAGTGCTTCTATCGTGAGTCCTGATGGAGTTGCAATGGGGCGTTGGACCTTTAATCAGGCATTAGCACGCTGAGAGCTCATGAGGATGATAGTGTTGCATGAACTGGCATTCTCATTGGTGGAGTATGATGGATTTAGAAGATTTGTCTCTAGTCTAAATCCTAGCTTCAAGATGATATGTAGGAAAATAGTGAAGGAGGACTGCATGAAAGCATTTAAGGAAGAGAAGCGAATTCTGCAAAGGATGTGCCAAAACTCCAAACCCATGATTTCTTTGACTACGGATCTGTGGACATCAAATTAGATAGTGGGTTAATTTGCATCACAGCTCACTTCATTGATGAGGAGTGGAAGTCACGGAAGAGGATAGTGAAATTCGCAACTATGGAGACGCCACATACAGGAGCTCCAATGTTCAATGTCATGGTGAATTTCATAAGAGAGTGGAACATTGAAGATAATCTCTTTGCTGTGACGCTAGAAAATGCATCAAACACTGGTGCAATGATGAAGCTACTGAAGGTACATCTCCTACTTAAAGAAGATGTTACGTGGTAGTGGCAAGTTGTTTCACCAACGTTGTGCCGCCCATGTCATAAATCCGATATGTCAAGCAGGATTGAACTTCCTTGGTCCAGTGATCAACATGATGCGTGAAAGTTTGAAATATTTTCGAAGCTCACCAAGTCGAAAGGAAAAAATTTCAAGAAATAGTTAAGCAACATGGTGTATCATGTGGGAGAACTCCAAGTCTTGATGTTCCAACTCGCTGGAACTCAACCTACATGTTGATTGATATAGCAAAAGAGTATCGCGGAGTGTTTGACTCTTTGGCCATTCAAGATAAACAATATACCCTCAAGCCATCTTTTGAGGATTGGGAAAATGCCAAAGATGTTTGCAGGGTACTGAAGGTATTTTATGAAGCCACTAATGTGATATCCGACACAAAATATCCAACTGCTAACTTGTATTTCCATGAAATGTGGAAAGTGAAGCTGACCTTAGAGCAACAACATTATGAAGAGGATTCTGAGATGGGCACAACGGTCAAATATATGAAGAGAAAATTCAGAAGGTATTGGAAGATGACATGGTTGAGCCTTTGTATTCTAGTGATTTGGGACCCACAATTCAAGTTGAAATATATTGAGTTCCGATTTGGCCTAGAGTTTGGGAACGAAGCTGCAGCAATGATTGCTAAAATAAAAATGTGTTCCAAGGGTTGTTCAAGGAATACCTCCAATTGAATGACAATGGCTCGGATCCAATGTCACAAGGAGGTGATGATGACATGGATGTAAGTGGTGAAGATCATATGGCTGATTGGGACCAACATGTCACCCTCACTGCTCGATCAACAAATTTGGATTCTACCGAACTTGATTCGTACTTGTCAAAGGTACCCATTCGTCGAAGTGATCAATTCAATATCCTTACATGATGGTAGACGAACTTAGGTGAATACCCAACGCCGAGTCGCATCGCAGCAGATATCTTGGCGGCTCCTGCCTCTGCCGTGGCATTCGAGTCCGCCTTCAGCACAGGGAAGGGAGTCCTATCAGATTTTCGAAGTCGAATGACTGCAACGACATTTGAAGCTCTTGTTTGCTTACAAGATTGGATAAGGGCCAACGGTAAAACCATACGTCACAAGTTTCTTCTTTGTTTCTTATTAATGCTTCAAGTTTACAAGTTTCTTTTTTTCTGCAGCTAATACTCAATGTAGCTTGGCTTCAGTTCATGACATTATAATGGACTTACAAGGTATGAGAAACCTTCTGATGTATATAGTGCCATGTATATGAAAGTACACTTAATGTATGAAGTCTGCTTTTTAATGAGGGATTTCATATCTATAGTTTGTTCTAGGAACTATTTGCAAGATGCAGCCCAAACATGTAGATGAATATATAGTGATTTACACACAGAACTAGTGCTTTTATTTTTTGTTTCCCCAAGTTATAGTTGATTCCCCCGACCTCACCTTCTACCCCTGCTCCTGATCCCATAGACGCTCCATCTCGGCTGCCGGAGCGAGCTGCAATTTTAGTAACACTAACGACCTACAAGAAAAACTACTAGGCAGCCAATCTTTCTTTTTGATGATTTCTTCAACTGCAAGTTCATTGAATTTACAATGTGATTCACTAGTGGCTGTCAATGTGTAGGTTTAAAGTTGTACTGATTTTGAAATTGTGTGCTCACATAAATCTAGTGGTCACAATCATTTCATCATTTGACTTGTGTTGAATCTCATTACTTTATTGAAACTTTAGTCTGTTTCGACATTGAACTGTGTGCCCAGTCCTTTATACACTGAACGCAAATAAGTGTTGTTGTTATGTTCCATCTTTAAGTGCCATAATTAAATTAGTTCTAGATATTGGAGGATAGGATACTTTGTTCGAAAAAATTGTCCTTCAAAAGCGAAATATGTATGGTACAGTCGGACCAGTGTCTCTTTGGAAAGATTGTTTGTTGTTGTTAACACTACAGTTGTTTTATTTAAGAAGCTTTCAAAAGCTAAATATGTATGGTACAGATGAACTAACTACTTTCAACCCAGAACTAGTGCTTTTTTCGATGTGCAAAGAATTACTCTTGTAACATTTCTTTGTAAATGCAGATATCGAGGACTGATGCTTGTTGGAGCAATTGATGTTAAATCTGAGGCTGTCAATCAGATGATGAAGCAAAGATATGTCGGTTTTCTCTATAACCTACTGGATGTGTGAAAAGATTAGCATGTTGAACCTGTAATCTTTTGATCTTGTTCGAATCTGTTGGATTGAGGTCTTTAGCTTGATGCTCATTGAAACATGTAATCTCATGATCTCGCCATTTTACTAAATGTGAAAAGGTTAGACCTTGTGATTTTACTGTATTGTGTACACATTTGCTGACATATCTAATATTTTGGGGACTTATTAGTAATTTGGCAAGGTCACAAATGTTGGAATGTGCAAACATTTGGTTCAAAAAACATGTAATCCTCTAGGCTGTGTAAATATTTGCTAAATTCTGGGTCGGCCTCATTTACCCAATGGGTCAATGGGGCCACAAAATTCTGATGAAATGGGCCGGCCCATGGCCCCACATATTGGCCTGGGGGCCACGAGGCCGGGGCAGGGGCCAGGGCCGGGTCAGCCCATTCCCATTTTGATATAAAATGTTTGGCATAAATGATGAGCATGATTGCAATGTTGTTAGTATGAATTCTTTAAATATACATGATGCTAATGATATGCAAAGCCATAAGCTTGGGGATGCTATATTTGATAAATATGATATTTTTAGTCCCCCAAGTTTTGATGAGAAAAATTATTATGATGATAGCATGCTTCCTGTTTATGATGATTACATTGATAAAAGTGGATTTGGAGATGTCATGATTTTCTTTAGTGATGAATCCACTACTTTGGAGGATGTTTCAATTGAATATGATAACAAAGTTGCTATCTATGATGATTATGGTGATCACATGTATGCTATATTGAATAATGATAACCATGAAACTTGTCATCGTGACTTTAATTTTCAATCTCATGATAGTTATTTTGTTGAGTTTGCTCCCACCACTATTCATGAGAATAAATTTGCTTATGTGGAGAGCAGTAAAATTTCTATGCTTATGCATCATGAAAAGAATGCCTTATGTGATGACTATATTGTTGAATTCATTCATGATGCTACTGAAAATTATTATGAGGGAGGAACATATGCTTGTCGAAATTGCAATAATATCAATTTTCCTCTCTATGTGTTGAAAGTTCTGAAGTTTTGCTTGTTTTGCCTTCCTATGATAGTTGATTCTTGCTCCCATAAATTGTTTTCTCACAAAATCCCTATGCATAGGACGTGGGTTAGACTTAAATTTTCAATTCATATGCTTCATGATGCTCTCTTTATGTTTCAATCCTTATCTTTCGAGCATCATTGAACTCATCATGCCTAGCTAAAAGGCATTAAAGAAAAGCGCTTGTTGGGAAACAACCCAACACTTATATCTATGTTTTTGTGTGTTCACACGATTATGCTACTGTAGTAATCATGTTTTATAGCTTTTTTTTCAATAAAGTACCAAGCAAAGCCTTAGGATCATGTTGGGTGATAGTAAACTTGATCTTCCTCAAAAACAGAAACTTTTACACTCACGAGAAAAATTCTCATTTTTAACAGAAGAGTGCTTTTAAGTTGATTCATTTCTCAAAAGTTTAATATACAAATTTCCCACGTGTTCATATTTTTTCAAGATTTTCAGAGTTGCAGAACTATGGTGAATGTTCAGATCATTACAAACTATTCTGGTTTTGACAGATTTTGTTTTCAATGCATAGTTTGCTTGTTTTCTAGTTTCTATGGTTTATATTGATCAATATAAATTGTAGAAATTCTATAGTAGGCATTATGTGAGAAAAATTATGAATATTGTCTTTGACAGTACCCAAAGTGAATGATTTTTTATCATACTAACGCATCTTATGAAGTTTTGTTAAGTTTTGAGAGACTGAAGTTTTCAAGCTTTGGGTGAGATGTCGATACGAGGAGAATAAGTAGTGACAAGACCCTAAGCTTGGGGATTCCCAAGTCACCCCAAGTAAATATTCAAGGAATATCCAAGCAGCTAAGCTTGGGGATGCCCCGGAAGGCATCCCCTCTTTCGTCACCAACATTATCGGTAACCTCACTTGGTGTTATGTTTTCATTCATCACATGATATGTGTTTTGCTTGGAGCGTCAATTTATTTTGTTAGAATTTGCTTGCTGGTATTTATAATAATGTTTTTCATCTTCTATTTCAATAAAAGTGTCAAGGATAGCCTTCACCATGCTTATTTTGTAAGTCTACATGTTGTTGTTTGAAAACAGAAAGTTTACCGATGTTGCAAAAATTCCCTAAAAATGTCAGAATGTGATACAATGTTGAAACGTTTTGAAAAATAAGCTCTGATAAATTTCCTACAGCATGAATTTTTTTCCATAACATTTGGAGTTAGGGAAGTATTGATACTCTTGCATTCTTTACAGACTGTACTGTTTTGGCATATTGCTGTTATGTTTGCATTGTTTGCATATGTTTGCTTGTTTAATGATTCTATTTGAGGATAGGAGTATTAAATATGCAGAGGAATTTAGTATGAAATCTTGAATAATAATTTTTGTGATTTGCTACAGTAGAGAATGATAAGGTTTTTGCATTGGTTTATACTAACTTATCTCACGAGTTCTTGTTGAGTTTTATGTGGATGAAGCTTTTCAGATTTAGGAAAACCGTGACATGAGAAGAATTAAGGAGATACAAAAGCTCAAGCTTGGGAATGAGGCACCCCAAGATAATATTTTAAGAATTCTTAAGCACCTAAGCTTGGGGATGCCCCGGTAGGCATCCCACCTTTATTCATCAACAATTATCGGTTAGTATCGGTTGATCCTAAGTTTTTGCTTCTTCACATGAGATGTGCTATTCTTGAAATGTCATTTTATTTTGTTTACTTGATGTTTTAATAAAATACTTAGATCTGAAAGTTTTTAAATAAAATAGAGCCCCCAAATAGTTGCCGGAAAAGCTAGATAAGCGGCATTCACATCCCGTCAAAGAAGTTCTTTTCTAGCACCATTACTCTAGTGCTTCACTTAGATCTTTTTGAGCATGGTGTGATTTAGTATTTTTGATGAAATTCTCTCTTGATTGACTTCAATTAATTCGAGATAAATAAATATTATTCTCATGATCTTCACTTATATATTTTTGAGCTTATCAAAAGCAACACATGGGAATTAGTCCCAAAGTGATAGATATCCAAGAAGGATATAATAAAAACTTTCATGAAGATCATTGGACAAAATAAACTTGATTCCTTGTAATAGTTTTGAGATATGATGATATCATATGTGAGTCATGTTGATGAGTAATTATGCTTTAGTAAGATATCGGTGTTAAGGTTTGTGATTCCCAAAGCATTCACGTATAGTCTCTCGTTATGCCGAAAAGTTGGAGCACAATTTATCCTTGATTGTCCTATTTTTGTGTGAAGGTCGGGGGCACGCGATGGTTAACTCCTACCAACCTCCCCCCTAGGAGCTTGCGTAGTAGTACTTTGCTTTGAGGGCTAATAAACTTTTGCAATAAGTATATGAGTTCTTTATGACTAATGTGAGTCCATGGATTATACGCACTCTCACCATTTCATAATTGCTATCCTTTCTCATGTTGCGCAACTTTCGCTGGTGTATAAAATTTATTATACCTTCCTCAAAACAGCCACCATACCAACCTATGGCATCTCCATAGCCATTCCGAGTTATATTTCCATGCACTTCCATCATATAGTTGACTTGAGCATTCATTTTCATCATATAGAGTCATACTATGACACTACTAGGGACAAGCCTATACACAGAGGTATAGCAGTAGCGCTGGTTAAAATAGGGCGCTACTACTACTTTGTAGTAGCGCGTTCCAGGAAAGCACGCTATAGATACAACTATAGCAGTAGCGCGTGTGCAGCCAAATGCGCTACCACTATAAATCCCACCGTGTTGGCAGTAGGCTAGGAATAGTAGTAGCGGCTTCACGCAAAGCACGCTACCACTATGGTCGTTGTTGCAGCGCGTTTCCTGCGTAGAGCGCTACTGCTAAGAAAGAAAAGAAAAATGAAAAAAAATTGAAAACTAAATGAAAATGAAAGACGTAGGAAACGGAGAAATGAAAAAAAAATGTAAGGATAAACAAAAGAAATAACTGCTTCCTATAGCAGTAGCGTGTTTTGCTAAAACGCGCTATGGCTAACTTAGCGATAGCGCGTTTCCGAAACAGCGCTACTGCTAGTTCGACTTAACCACCCGCGCGCATGCTCAAAATTTTTGTAATGCCCAGGATGGAGTTATACCTCCTACGTGTCGAGGCACGACTTAAAGGCATAAATCCATCCTAGAATGATCTCAAGTTTGGTAATCTTTGCACAACTCATGTAAAAGAGGGGATAGTAAACTGAAAATAGTTGGCTTACACTCGCCACGTCACAGAATTACAGTACAAGTCTCAAACATCATACATTAAGAACATCACAACCCTCTAAGGGCAAAAGCCAAAAGTCAAAGTACCAAACTCAGATAAATAAACCACAGGCGGATCGAATCCTAGTAAGAGACTCCACTACTGATCGTCCGGGTAGCGCACGTAGTACCGACTACGCTCCTCGTCGTACTCCCAATCCAGCTCGGTGCCATCACCTGGATAGCTCACAGCTGGACCTGCATCTGGTGTGTGAAGTAACTGTGAGCCACAGAGGACTCAGCAATCCCGTCTCCGGGTAACAAGACTATCAAAGCCTTTGGGTGAGGATAAGGCTGAAGAAAAGAATAAGTCTGCAGCAGCAACTAGCATCTAGCTTACGTAAGTGAGAGCGAGAAGAGAAGGCATCGGCGAGAAGTGATCACGAAGTGATCCTAGCTACAAGCTCCACAATTATAACCCCTCCGTGTTCAACTCCCGAATCCCTATTCAGAAATTGACAGTCACGGAACACACGCTGGTAGTGTATTAGAAACATTGTGTCAAGTTATCTACAACCGGAATTAACAAGCTCCCATCTGCCACATAACCGCGGGCACGGCTTTCGAAAGTTCAAACCCTGCAGGGGTGTTCCAACTTGACCCATTACAAGCCCACGATCCGCGGAGTCGCAACTCCAAAGTGGGAAGACCCGAGTATCCTCGGAATCCCGTGCTCAAGATATACCGAGCTAAGGTAAGGCTAATCCAGCAAATCCTCCCGGCGTGTCGACACCCTGATAGTAGCCGCGCGTATCTAAGTCTCAGGACACGACCGGATGGGCGAAGCTACGGGTGGATGCCAGATACCTCGAGTTGCCCCAAGGCGGCCCCGCAGGCTCCCCGTTTCGGACCAACACTCATGTGGAGCACTGGCCCGGGGTTGTTGATTAAGAAAGAGGGTTAATTACTCCCTATGCAAGTTTAGTTTGTTATTAGGCAAATAGTACCAATGTTGGGATTTGCTGGAAAAGACTTAGCACTTAGCGGTTTATCGAGGGGGTCCCATACACCCCAACCGTGTTAGGAACGCATAATCAAGGAACATAATACCGGCTTATACGGATCCTAACGGCATGAGTGGAACAAATCACCAAGCAAAAGGCTTAGCCTTCCAACCTTGCCAATATATAGATGATTTCATTTTAAGCATTTATATAGTGTGATATAACCCAACCAAACTTCAACATGAAGCAAGCATCTTCGATCTTCACCTGCAACTAGCAACGCTATAAGAAGGGCTGAGCGAAGCGTACTTAGCCAAGCAACGGTTTGCATAGGTAGGTTGGTTAAACATGGCAATTGGTTACAAGTAGGAGGCTGACAAGAACATCATGGGCATCGAGGAAAAACTATAGATCGAGACTACTAGCAATAGGCAAATATAGTAATGTTATCGGGGTTCGGTCATCTTGCCTGAAGAGAAGTCGTTCGGATCGTAAGAAGGGTCCTCGTGCTCAACCTCGTTGGAAACCTCGTGCTCAACCTCGTACTCGGTCTCAGCTTCCGGCTCTAAACAAAACAAACACACCAAGCACAAATCAACAAGATGCAATGCGCACTCGGAAAACATGAATGCATGATGGATGCACTAAGGATGCACACGGGGCACGTACAACATCACTCAAGCAAAACACCTCAAAACAAGATAACAAACTGATATTATTAATCTACACGGAAAAGCAACCAAGTTTGATATAAGATTCGCTGAAATCGGAGTTACGGGCTAAAAGTTATGCCCGAAACAAGATTTTGAGCGAAAGCTGAAAATTACAGCAACATGGCATCTTCGGAGCTCAAAATAATTAAGCTACAGCACCCAAAAATCATGGCAAAGGACATGAACACAAACTAGACATATAGTACAGCAACTAGGTCCAAAGTTCACCCCCAACGGAGTCACGGATCAATAGCAATGATCTTGGACATACTGAACTTTACAATAAAATTCTGGCAGCAGAATTTTATTGAAACTTTAGAGCAAAAGATAAACATGCTACAGCCACTTAAATGGACATGTGAGGACATGAATAGAAAGACAACAATATATACTACAAGGAACAATCAAAATCCACTCCAAAACTAACATGCTTTGTCCTAGAACATCACACGAACATGGCATCGGAACGTTACAGATTTCAGACTTAGTGAAAAATCACTAAGTCCTAAAACAGCAATATCATCATGGCATATAAAAGAGCATGTTTAAGTCACCTCGAAACTAAACATGGCAAGGGGTAAGCACCTCATCAAAGTGCACATGAAGGTGATCCCGAAACACACAAGCATGCATCATTGAGGTGAACACAACGATTGCAACGAGCTCATCAAGATGGCATTT
This sequence comes from Secale cereale, assembly GCA_902687465.1. Lineage (NCBI taxonomy): Eukaryota > Viridiplantae > Streptophyta > Magnoliopsida > Poales > Poaceae > Secale > Secale cereale. Next base: position 476,715,334 of record LR738710.1, on the reverse strand, counting down.
CATAACAAGTGAAAACACAACATATGAACATGGCACTTTGCAATGATGATAACAAGGCAATAATAAATCTACCATGCAACCTATCACATACAACACGTAGTTCGTGGCAAGACGAACACATGGACATGTCATTTGCATCATTCGGACAAACGAGCTAGAAGATATCACATGGCAAAGGTGGCATGAAAATAACACATAACAGCAGTTTATATCATGATGCACTCTTGCAACAGCAAAACAAGCACCTAGATGATCTCTAATATGCATGACAACAACAGGTAAAACGTAGAGCACATCTCCACGAACGTCTGGACATATCACACGCGCAAAACGGAGCATCACAGTAAAAGATACAGCAGGTTGTACATTGCATTTCAGAACAAGTAACAGGGACTTAGAGAAAAAGAAGTCAACCTAGTCCAGATCCAGATCTGAGAAAAAACGAAGATGGGCCGGTGGCGGCGAATCTGGCCCACTCGGCGAGGCAGAGGCGCGGCTGGCGGTGGGCTTCGGTGCGCGGCGGCGGGATCTGGCCCAGCGAAGGATCTGGGCTCGCGGCGGCGAGGCGGGGAAGTGGCGGCCCGGAGCCTCGGCGAGCTGGCCCGCGCGAGGAGGATCTGCGCAGTGCGGCCCAGGGCGGCGAGCGCTGGTGCGGCGGCGGCCCACCGCGGAGCGGGGCGGCGGCCCGCGCGGTGGCCTGGGGAGGCGCTGGTCGGCCCAGGCGGAAGGTCGACGCGGTCGCCGACGCGGCCTGGCGAGGGGGTGGAGACGGGCCAGGCGCTGCGCGGTGTACGGGCCCTGGTGCAGAGGCAAGGCCCGGCTGGCGCCTGCGGTGTAGAGCGGCTCGGGAGGAGCAGTGCGATGCGAAGGCGGCCCGGGAGGAGCAGGCCTGCGGGGAAGTGGGGACCCGAAGCGGCCGGTCGGCTCGGTCGACTCGATCGACCAGGAGGAAGGCGCTCGGCGGCTTCGACGGGATCTGGCTGGGCCGCTCGGAGGCGTTGACCTCGCGAGGCGATCGAGGACTCCGGTCGATGCGGGTGCGGAGGGATCGAGGGATCTGGTTCCCTCGGGATCCAGAGGAAAAGTTTGGGGATTGGATCTGAGAAAAAGAGAGGGGAGAAGTGGAGAAGACAACTAGATGCCCAAAATAGACTAGGGGTCTATAAATAGCAGTTTTTAGGGTTAGGGAGAGTTTAGGGGCGCTAGGAGCCCTCCGATCGCGATCCGACGGATCCGATCGCGGGGATAGTTTACAAAGGCCTAGGAGGAAAATAAAAGAACGCAGTAGGGGTGTTTCCGGGACACGAAGTAAAGGCACATCGGACCCACACGAGCAACGGATGGAAAAGTCAACGGAGTCCAAACGAGACGAGATTTGAGAGGCGGGTTGCACACAACAAAACAACAACACACAAAACAACCTCGCAGCACACCGGTAACGTTAAACGCCCGAACAACAAAGTAGGCCTATGGGACGTCACGGACACGTGAGGGAGCTCCGGAACGCGAAACGGACAACGGAAAGAAACACGCGGAACCGGATGCAACCCACAACACAAATGCAATGCAATGCACATGTCTACATGATATGAATGAATGCCACACACTCAGACAACAAAACGACGAAAACCCGAAAGACAAAGAACCCGGAATGGAAATAGATGAAGCCGGAGATATATTATATACCCAAAAGGGAAAGTATTACATCCGGGGCATTACAAACTCTCCTCTACTACAAAAAGATCTCGTCCCGAGATCTAGGACTGGAAAAAGGAAGGGTACTCGGAACAAAGATGATCTTCTCGTTCCCAGGTAGCTTCTCGGTCTGTGTGATGTGACCACTTGACTTTCAGAAACTTGATGGACTTGTTGCGGGTCTTGCGTTCGGTTTCTTCGAGAATTGCAACTGGATGCTCTCGGTAGGAAAGGTCTTGTTGAAGATCAATCTCCTCAAACGGAATCATGCGCTCAGGTGCCTTGAAGCATTTGCGAAGTTGAGACACATGGAAGACATCATGAACATTTGCAAAGTTTGAAGGGAGCTCGAGCTGATAGGCTAGATCGCCTCTTTTGCCAAGAATCTTGAAAGGCCCGACGTATCTAGGAGCAAGCTTTCCTTTGATACCGAATCTTTGGGTTCCTTTCATCGAAGAAACTCGGAGATAGACATGATCACCGATGTCGAAAGCCAAATCACGATGCTTTCCGTCATAGTAGCTCTTCTGACGTGACTGAGCGGCCTTGAGATTCTCACGTATGACTTTGCACATTTCTTCGGCTTCAGAGATCAAGTCATTGCCAAGAAGTTGGCGTTCGCCTGTTTCAGACCAGTTGAGAGGGGTACGACACTTTCTGCCATAGAGAATTTCAAATGGTGCTTTGCCTGCACTTGCTTGAAAGCTGTTGTTGTAAGAGAACTCGGCAAATGGAAGGCAGTCTTCCCATTTCATGCCGAAGGAGATGACACAGGCTCTGAGCATATCTTCTAGAATCTGATTCACACGCTCGACTTGACCACTAGTCTGAAGGTGAAAGGCAGTGCTGAACCTGATCTTCGTGCCCATGGCGGACTGAAAGGAGTCCCAGAACCTTCATGTGAACAAGCTGCCACGGTCTGAGGATATCACTTGAGGAATGCCATGTAGGGACACAATTCTGGAAGTGTACAGCTCTGCAAGTTGAGCTGCATTGATTGATTCTTTGACTGGAAGAAAGTGAGCGACTTTGGTAAGCTTGTCAATCACCACAAAGATAGCATCATTGCCTCGCTTGGATTTAGGAAAGCCAGTGACGAAGTCCATTTCAATGTGGTCGAACTTCCACTCGGGAATAGGAAGAGGTTGGAGAAGACCGGCTGGACGTTGATGTTCTTCTTTCACTCTTCTGCATACATCACATTCATTCACGAATTGGGCAATCTCCCTTTTCATGCGTGTCCACCAGTAAGACTGCTTGAGGTCTTGATACATCTTGGAACTGCCAGGATGAATAGAAAGGAGAGAATCATGAGCTTCTTCCATTATGAGCTTCCTGAGATCACCTTTGGGAACAACGAGTCTGTCCTCGAAGAACAAGGTATCTCTCTCATCAACACGGAAGCACTTATATTTTGGAGTGCCCTTTGCAATCCCATGTTTCACCTTCTTCACCATGGTATCACTGAGCTGGGCCTCACGGACTTGATCTTCCAAGGTAGGAGCAATTTGGAGATTTGCAAGAAAACCCTGCGGAACAACTTGAAGGTTGAGTTTCCTGAAAGCTTCACAAAGCTCAGGCTGGTACGGCTTGATAAGAAGGCTGTTGCCTGCATCATCTGCATCATCAACTGAGTGTTCTGAGCTGTAGTCTGCATAATTGCTCTCCAAGCCTCAGGCGGAGGAGGAGGGGAAGGAGGACGTTCTGGAACCTCTTCACCCTCTGGGTTAGCATTCGGAACCCTTTTCGGAGCCATCCTGTAAGAGATGACCACGAATCAGCAATTGATTGACAAAAGGAATAAGCTGAATCAATGGAATGAATTGCAACAAGTCTTCACAATAATCATTCGAACAATAAGAACGAATGAAATCATCCGAACAAGAGGAACGAATGAATTTCTCAGTTAATTGATAACATCAGTCTTCACGAGAAGCCACATAGGGAACAAAAGGATAAAATAAGTAAACAACAAGGTACGGAAAGGAACAAACACAAGAGAGGAGTTTCGTTCTAACATCTTTGTGCTGAAAGCATATGAACGCGTTACGAAAAGGTTTTGCAATCCTCGGATCAGCATAGCCAAGGACCCTTTAAGATGCAACTCCCGATAGTAACATCGGTCATATAACCCCTTCACTCAATGTCGAACCCCGAACTCACTAACCTGCATTCGTTGGAAGAATGCCTACGATCTACTGGATAAAACCCACCTATAGATTTCCGAAAGATTCCAGTTATGCAATCAGGTGTTGGGGATACACGGGAAGCACCGCGCAATCAACTCTAACCTACATCCAGGTGTATCCATCCTTCAACACATAACCAGTCTTTCTCGGAAACTGTGTACCTCGGACCTTCGAAAAGCATCCACTATAACAAGCTATGGCAATACTCCCGAACTACCTCCCCAGTACTGGGTGATGTCGGGGTTATCTTTCCACTGGCCGTATAGGGGAGATTTTCGATGTCGGCCGTCTTAAGTATTTAGTACTGCCGCGATATGCTTGTTACAATGATACCCCGAAGCTCAACTCCTCGGTAACAGGAGGCATCGGGAACAATATCCTTGTCACAAGAACATCGAAACATTCCCAGAATACTCGCGGGATTCCTAAAAAAAAATTTGTGCAAATTTTGAAGATAGGAGAGACAAGAGTAGACGTCAGGAGTCCTCACCAGAGAGAAAGGGATGAGAAGCAAAGAAATCCTACTCTCCGATATAATATAGGACTCAAAAAGTTTTCAGTGTGTGCCTAGACTCGACCGTCAACGGTTCGATCAAACAGTGGGGGCTCCTAGGTCGGAGAAGGCTCTAAATACCAACTTGTAATGCCCAGGATGGAGTTATACCTCCTACATGTCGAGGCACGACTTAAAGGCATAAATCCATCCTAGAATGATCTCAAGTTTGGTAATCTTTGCACAACTCATGTAAAAGAGGGGATAGTAAACTGAAAATAGTTGGCTTACACTCGCCACGTCACAGAATTACAGTACAAGTCTCAAACATCATACATTAAGAACATCACAACCCTCTAAGGGCAAAAGCCAAAAGTCAAAGTACCAAACTCAGATAAATAAACCACAGGCGGATCGAATCCTAGTAAGAGACTCCACTACTGATCATCCGGGTAGCGCACGTAGTACCGACTACGCTCCTCGTCGTACTCCCAATCCAGCTCGGTGCCATCACCTGGATAGCTCACAGCTGGACCTACATCTGGTGTGTGAAGTAACTGTGAGCCACAGAGGACTCAGCAATCCCGTCTTCGGGTAACAAGACTATCAAAGCCTTTGGGTGAGGATAAGGCTGAAGAAAAGAATAAGTCTGCAGCAGCAACTAGCATCTAGCTTACGTAAGTGAGAGCGAGAAGAGAAGGCATCGGCGAGAAGTGATCACGAAGTGATCCTAGCTACAAGCTCCACAATTATAACCCCTCCGTGTTCAACTCCCGAATCCCTATTCGGAAATTGACAGTCACGGAACACACGCTGGTAGTGTATTAGAAACATTGTGTCAAGTTATCTACAACCGGAATTAACAAGCTCCCATCTGCCACATAACCGCGGGCACGGCTTTCGAAAGTTCAAACCCTGCAGGGGTGTTCCAACTTGACCCATTACAAGCCCACGATCCGCGGAGTCGCAACTCCAAAGTGGGAAGACCCGAGTATCCTCGGAATCCCGTGCTCAAGATATACCGAGCTAAGGTAAGGCTAATCCAGCAAATCCTCCCGGCGTGTCGACACCCTGATAGTAGCCGCGCGTATCTAAGTCTCAGGACACGACCGGATGGGCGAAGCTACGGGTGGATGCCAGATACCTCGAGTTGCCCCAAGGCGGCCCCGCAGGCTCCCCGTTTCGGACCAACACTCATGTGGAGCACTGGCCCGGGGTTGTTGATTAAGAAAGAGGGTTAATTACTCCCTATGCAAGTTTAGTTTGTTATTAGGCAAATAGTACCAATGTTGGGATTTGCTGGAAAAGACTTAGCACTTAGCGGTTTATCGAGGGGGTCCCATACACCCCAACCGTGTTAGGAACGCATAATCAAGGAACATAATACCGGCTTATACGGATCCTAACGGCATGAGTGGAACAAATCACCAAGCAAAAGGCTTAGCCTTCCACCCTTGCCAATATATAGATGATTTCATTTTAAGCATTTATATAGTGTGATATAACCCAACCAAACTTCAACATGAAGCAAGCATCTTCGATCTTCACCTGCAACTAGCAACGCTATAAGAAGGGCTGAGCGAAGCGTACTTAGCCAAGCAACGGTTTGCATAGGTAGGTTGGTTAAACATGGCAATTGGTTACAAGTAGGAGGCTGACAAGAAGATCATGGGCATCGAGGAAAAACTATAGATCGAGACTACTAGCAATAGGCAAAGATAGTAATGTTATCGGGGTTCGGTCATCTTGCCTGAAGAGAAGTCGTTCGGATCGTAAGAAGGGTCCTCGTGCTCAACCTCGTTGGAAACCTCGTGCTCAACCTCGTACTCGGTCTCAGCTTCCGGCTCTAAACAAAACAAACACACCAAGCACAAATCAACAAGATGCAATGCGCACTCGGAAAACATGAATGCATGATGGATGCACTAAGGATGCACACGGGGCACGTACAACATCACTCAAGCAAAACACCTCAAAACAAGATAACAAACTGATATTATTAATCTACACGGAAAAACAACCAAGTTTGATATAAGATTCGCTGAAATCGGAGTTACGGGCTAAAAGTTATGCCCGAAACAAGATTTTGAGCGAAAGCTGAAAATTACAGCAACATGGCATCTTCGGAGCTCAAAATAATTAAGCTACAGCACCCAAAAATCATGGCAAAGGACATGAACACAAACTAGACATATAGTACAGCAACTAGGTCCAAAGTGTACCCCCAACGGAGTCACGGATCAATAGCAATGATCTTGGACATACTGAACTTTACAATAAAATTCTGGCAGCAGAATTTTATTGAAACTTTAGAGCAAAAGATAAACATGCTACAGCCACTTAAATGGACATGTGAGGACATGAATAGAAAGACAACAATATATACTACAAGGAACAATCAAAATCCACTCCAAAACTAACATGCTTTGTCCTAGAACATCACACGAACATGGCATCGGAACGTTACAGATTTCAGACTTAGTGAAAAATCACTAAGTCCTAAAACAGCAATATCATCATGGCATATAAAAGAGCATGTTTAAGTCACCTCGAAACTAAACATGGCAAGGGGTAAGCACCTCATCAAAGTGCACATGAAGGTGATCCCGAAACACACAAGCATGCATCATTGAGGTGAACACAACGATTGCAACGAGCTCATCAAGATGGCATTTCATAACAAGTGAAAACACAACATATGAACATGGCACTTTGCAATGATGATAACAAGGCAATAATAAATCTACCATGCAACCTATCACATACAACACGTAGTTCGTGGCAAGACGAACACATGGACATGTCATTTGCATCATTCGGACAAACGAGCTAGAAGATATCACATGGCAAAGGTGGCATGAAAATAACACATAACAGCAGTTTATATCATGATGCACTCTTGCAACAGCAAAACAAGCACCTAGATGATCTCTAACATGCATGACAACAACAGGTAAAACGTAGAGCACATCTCCACGAACGTCTGGACATATCACACGCGCAAAACGGAGCATCACAGTAAAAGATACAGCAGGTCAAACATTGCATTTCAGAACAAGTAACAGGGACTTAGAGAAAAAGAAGTCAACCTAGTCCAGATCCAGATCTGAGAGAAAACGAAGATGGGCCGGTGGCGGCGAATCTGGCCCACTCGGCGAGGCAGAGGCGCGGCTGGCGGTGGGCTTCGGTGCGCGGCGGCGGGATCTGGCCCAGCGAAGGATCTGGGCCCGCGGCGGCGAGGCGGGGAAGTGGCGGCCCGGAGCCTCGGCGAGCTGGCCCGCGCGAGGAGGATCTGCACGGTGCGGCCCGGGGCGGCGAGCGCTGGTGCGGCGGCGGCCCACCGCGGAGCGGGGCGGCGGCCCGCGCGGTGGCCTGGGGAGGCGCTGGTCGGCCCAGGCGGAAGGTCGACGCGGTCGCCGACGCGGCCTGGCGAGGGGGTGGAGACGGGCCAGGCGCTGTGCGGTGTACGGGCCCTGGTGCAGAGGCAAGGCCCGGCTGGCGCCTGCGGTGTAGAGCGGCTCGGGAGGAGCAGTGCGATGCGAAGGCGGCCCGGGAGGAGCAGGCCTGCGGGGAAGTGGGGACCCGAAGCGGCCGGTCGGCTCGGTCGACTCGATCGACCAGGAGGAAGGCGCTCGGCGGCTTCGACGGGATCTGGCTGGGCCGCTCGGAGGCGTTGACCTCGCGAGGCGATCGAGGACTCCGGTCGATGCGGCTGCGGAGGGATCGAGGGATCTGGTTCCCTCGGGATCCAGAGGAAAAGTTTGGGGATTGGATCTGAGAAAAAGAGAGGGGAGAAGTGGAGAAGACAACTAGATGCCCAAAATAGACTAGGGGTCTATAAATAGCAGTTTTTAGGGTTAGGGAGAGTTTAGGGGTGCTAGGAGCCCTCCGATCGCGATCCAACGGATCCGATCGCGGGGATAGTTTACAAAGGCCTAGGAGGAAAATAAAAGAACGCAGTGGGGGTTTTTCCGGGACACGAAGTAAAGGCACATCAGACCCACACGAGCAACGGATGGAAAAGTCAACGGAGTCCAAACGAGACGAGATTTGAGAGGCGGGTTGCACACAACAAAACAACAACACACAAAACAACCTCGCGGCACACCGGTAACGTTAAACGCCCGAACAACAAAGTAGGCCTACGGGACGTCACGGACACGTGAGGGAGCTCCGGAACGCGAAACGGACAACGGAAAGAAACACGCGGAACCGGATGCAACCCACAACACAAATGCAATGCAATGCACATGTCTACATGATATGAATGAATGCCACACACTCACACAAGAAAACGACGAAAACCCGAAAGACAAAGAACCCGGAATGGAAATAGATGAAGCCGGAGATATATTATATACCCAAAAGGGAAAGTATTACATCCGGGGCATTACAATTTTGCTAAGTCCTCCCCCCCCCTTCTATCTCCCCACCGTTCCCCTAACTCCTCTGTCGCCGCCGCCCGAGCCCGAGCCTGCCCTCACCGCCGCTGGCCACCGCCGCTC
>LR738710.1:476612560-476706324 GCA_902687465.1 Secale cereale | reverse complement strand
CCGTCGCCGAGCACCTCCCCACCATCGTCTCTCCCCTCTCTGTAAGCCCCCCACCCCTCCCCCACGCCCTCTCTCTCTGATTTTTCTTCCTCTGCCATGTTAATTAGCAGTAGTAGTAGATGTTAATTAGTACTAGGGTTCATAGATAATGATTTTTAGTAGTAGTAGTATATGTTAATTAGTAGTATATATGGTAGTAGTTAACTAGGGCAGTATGGTTAATAGTAGATGCTTTTTAGTTAGGGTAATAATATATGTTAAGTAGTAGATAATGTAGATGTTAATTAGTTCATTAGGGTTTAGTTTTTGAATTGAGTTTGTTTAACTAGATGTTAATTAGGGCAGTGTTGCCGGAATTTTGTGTTTGCACATGTTTCGGTTGTGTCGAAGTGGCTTTGTTGTTTCCAGGGAATGAAGTCGAGTGGCCTATGTTTTGCCGGAATGTTGATTCATTTCCGTTCCGACAAATTTCAGGTTCTCGATTTGTCCACTTTTTAGCAAAAGTCATGTCGAAATTTTTCGTGAATTTCGGCATGACTTGTGCTACAAACTAGGACATATAGAGTGCCCGGGATTTGCCGCACGGGGAAGGAGTCAACGTTCCTGCAAAGCATTAGGTCTAGAATTAATTGATTAGATTTAATCGTAGGAAACATGGCTAGCAACGATGAAGGACATGGTTCTGGTGATTGCGACGACATCTAACTGACGGCAGGCGAATTTTTGAGCCTTGCCGATGATCAACCGGTGGCATCTGGGACTGAGACCGACACGCAGACCGGTGCTGAGACTGAGACCGGCGATGAGACTGAGAACGACATCAAGACCAGCGCACAGACTGAGACCGGCGCCGAGACTAGCGGAGCCGGTGTAGAACGGAAAGCAAAGAGGCAACGGCTTCCTAACAAGCCCAGGACTACTAGACTACTGGTCACGGAGGTGGACGACGGCAATTTTGAGCCAAAAGCGCCTGAGGAAGCGCGCGCGTGCTACGGTAATCAAATAGGCTGCATCGTACGGACAACCGCCACCATCAACGATGAGAAACTACAGAAGATAGATAATATGAGGCCCTCCCTCCTAAAGAAGCTGCACCAGATATTCTTGTTCTCGGGCCGGAATGAAAAGGATTATAAAGATCCAGATAAGGACCCAACAATGAAGAAGATAAACAAACACGCCATGACCAAGTTCAGCAATGCGTTGGCTTCCTAGAAAACAAGGGTGAAAGGAAGGATCATCGACAAAAAGGAACCCTACCCTGAGATTGTAAAGGATAATCCGACAATCACGGCAAAGCACTTTGAAATATTCAAGGCGGCTTGCAAGGCTGACGCTGCCAAAAAAAAGTTGAAGTACATGAAGGGGCTTCAACAGAAGAACATTGGGTGCCACCACCTTGGAAGCGGTGGTTACGGCGGGAAGAGGTCCATATGGGCAAAGGAGGACGCGGAAGTCGCGAGTCTGGGCATCCCAGCCCCCTTGGAGGATTTCACCGTCCCACAGGAGCGTGATGCCCTCAGGGTCCGGCATCGTTGGGACCCAGTGAATAAGGTTTTCGAGACGAACGCGGTCACAACGGAGTTCATGAGACTGCTGGTAATTTTAGTTTCTGATCAGTTTGACTACACGCTAGTCATATTTTGTAAACGATCCTTGTGCCTTTTGCAGAGAGAGCAACACATGATTGCGGCCGAAAGCGACTCGCCGTCTGAGGCATTGGCGAGGCCCAAGTGGGACACTCCATTCAACCAAGCGTTGACATATTGAAACGACTCCCGGTGGAGACTCAACCGTCGTATGGACGCGTGCACGATGTCAGAGACGGCGCCATGTGGAAGAAGTACTACTGTGAGACCACGGAGGAGAGAAAGGAAAGACAGAGGTTAACTGAAGAAAACATCGACAAGAAGGTTGAGATTGCGGTTGAGAAGAAATCATCTCAGACAGTCGCAACAATGGTAGCTACCGCAAAACAGGTGGTTGTAGATATGTCTACTTCCTTGGTTCCGGCCGTTTTCAATTGGACCAGGCAAAATCCAGAAAAATGCAGTGGACTTTCCCCTTGCTGACTTCTTGGGGAGCAACTCGACTAGCATTACACCAGCACCTCCACCTACACCTGCTCCCCCACCAGCTCCCACACCTGCTCCGGCACCGGACGTGCTCGGTGGTGCTTCGTCTTTGGCTGAGCTCGACGCCCTCACGGTATCTGTCACACCGGCCCCCTTCAATAAATGTATAATCTCCTGTTTTTGTTGCCTTTCGGATGTCTCACGTCGCAGACTTTTCTTTGCAGGCCGACGTAACCCCGTGCACCATATTGTACACCTTCAGTGACCAGAAGGTGGACGTGGGGAAGGCGACGATAATGAAGCCGAAGGAACCATTGTTCCACAGCCGGCCAATCCCCCCGAACGTCTTCAAGGTTTCCGTGGCCAGTGTCAAACCAGGCCACGAGAATTTGCCCCCTCTGGTACTAGTGGAGGATGACGACGAGACCCCGTGGTGGATTGGTGATTGTTGCAATGGGTGGGTCCTGTTGTGGCCAAAGAGTCTGCTTCGTGTGGAGGCGGCCAGGAGCACACCCACGAGCACGTAGTTAGGTATGAATATCAACACCTCACCTACCCAATTATCATCGGCTGTCGTGCTGGGCGATAGCGGAGGGGGTGAGGAAAAGGCTCCATTAGTCGCTGGTGATGTCGCCATAGATGAGGATGAGGATGACGATGGCACTCAACGGTATGTCTATACTGGCGCCTACTTAGGGTTTGAGCGTCATGGGTCGGTGCCTGAATTGCCGTCTCCGGAGGCTAAACGTATTATGGACGACCTTTCGGTAGTAAAGAAGTCTAGGAAGAGACCGAGGAAAGACAAAAAAGATGATTCTATGATCCACCCGCCTCAGCAGCCTCGGGTTCAAGACCATATAGATATCCCCGGTGCGTCCCCAGTCAACCAATCCTACGTGTAGCAGCACTAAGGGCCAGATTCGGCGATCTAAGGAGACTTCATGACGATGTGCTGCGGATAGAGAAAGGCCTCATCGCCTCAAAAGATCCAGGATACCCACTCTACGTGGTTAACGTTCCGTGGTAATTGTTGTACGTCGACACATTCCCCGCGGAGGAGTTCTTCCTTCGATTTGATTACATATTCGACATGTTTCATGTGAAGAAGCCGGATTTTACGTTTGTCCGCCTTTATGCCTTGCACATGAACTACATCATCGGGGTTGAGCAATTACCTCATATCCATGTCACTGACCCGTACTTCATGCATGAGGGCTTCTTGGGAGTCTGCGCAAAGCACCATGAATACGCGAGGGAATACATCGACAATTTCATGCTCGTCAATAAGGACAAGGAGGCGATTCTCGTGCCTTATCATCCACAGTAAGTCATCCGCGCAGATATCCTTCCTTTGATTTCAATTATTCATTTGCACGGTGGAGGCTAATTGATTTGAGGTGTACTTATTTTGCGCAGCGGCGGGCGCGCCGTCCTCATCATCCTCTACCCCCGATACTCCCACGCTCTTTACTTGGACTCGTCGAAGAACATTAACAAAAAGGATTACACCCACATCAAGGATGTTCTCGACAGTGCTACGACGCACTGGGTGGAGAGGTCAAGGACATGAAGAGAAGGGGCGGCAGGCCCGCCTTCGGCCATAAGACCGACTTCTGCTGCATCCAGCAACCGACTGATTCTCTTAATTATGGATTATATGTCCTACACCACATGCTGGAGTACAGATGGGATCATCAGAACCTTCGCATGTCACCTAAATCCGGTGATGCCCATATTCTGCAATGGGGAAAGAACTTAGGAGATATCGAGGATCATCGACTTTGAGCTGAGTTCTATCACATCCAGCGTGAACTTGCCTAAATCATCATGAAGGAGGTCGTCGGAAAAACAGGGATGTTCTACGAAGAAGGACAAATGTCGCGGGAAGACGTCCGAACACGGGTAGCCTCTCAGCGTCACGACCTGAAGCCTTTGACTAGGCTCGGGGACTATCTCCCTGACTTGGATGGATGGCAGGACATGTTGGAGTGATTGTCGATATATGACAATGTGTCCATTTAGTCCATACTTTCTGTAAGATGAAACTTTGAGTTATGCACGACGAAACTTTTTTTGTGATGTAATTAAACCGTCCTCCTCGACTAGCGACAATCACTCTAGTTAGGGCATTTTGGGTACGATCAACTTTGTTATTTATGCTTATGATATGTTGCTTCTATTTTTGCCAAGTATATCTCTTTCTGTTGCTCAACTATATATGTTGCATATCATCGACTCATGTGACGATGTGGGTGCATAGATCATCGATGGCGAAGAAGTGCTACGCAAGGAGTATATATACGACAAGTGGCCGGAGTGTCAGGTCCAGGTGTACCGGTTTCCAATTTCCGAGCGACAGGCAGTAGGTAGTTTCGGTTCACGCTAATGCAAGAGAGGGATACGAACTCATGTACTGCATAGTTCTGCTCTCACTCAAAGTGATAGCTCTTCTTGCATATATCATTGTTTAGATGGATGACGATGTAGTTGCAAGTAATCGAGACTTGTATCGCTATTTTCGAGATGATGACGAGAGACCACTTTGTGTTGGTTGATGATTATGATGATGACATGATTTGATGAGACTATTTGTATGTATATGCTATGATTACATTTGTATGTGTATTGTATAAAGCCTATTCAAATACAAAACAAATATGCAGAAAAAAAAATAAAACTAGCAGCAGCGAGGGGAACAAAGTTAGCAGTAGCGTTGCCTTACCAGTAGCGCTTCCTTCTAAAAAGCGTTGCAGATATTAGCAGCAGCGATCTTCACTAAAGCGCGCTACTTCTATCCATGTATAGCAGTAGCGTGGGATGACAGGCGCTACTGCTACACGTTAGCTATAGCGCCTTATCAGTAGCGCGACGTCCAGCGCTACTGATAGGCAAAATACCTGCGCTACTGCTAGGGTTTTCCCTAGTAGTGTGTTATATGTATCGAGTTGTAATTTTTATTTCTTTTGAGTTATAAGTAAACAGAAGTGTGATGATCATCATTATCCATTATTAAAGCATGTCCCAATGATGATAGGATGATGGAGACCATGATTCCCCCACAAGTCTGGATGAGACTCTGGACTAAAAGAAAAAAAAGATGAATGAAAGAAAGAAAAAAGAGAAGGGGCATGCAAATACCATACTTGTGCTTCAAAGTAGCACCATGTTTTTTATATAGAGAGTCTCCTATGTTGTCACATTCACATACTAGTGGGAATTTTCATTATAGGATTAGATGCATACCCACTTAGTTTCATATTGAGCTTTCATACACTTATAGCTCTTAGTGCATCCGTTGCATGGCAATCCCTACTCCTCACATTGATATCGATTGATGGACATCTCCATAGTCCATTAGTTTGCCTAGTTGATGTGAGACTTTCTTCCCTTCTTTTGTCTACTACCACCGCATTCTATTCCACATATATTGCTATATCCATGGATTGCGCTCATGTATTGCGTGAGAGTTGAAAATGCTGAAGTGTGTTAAAAAGTATGAACCAATTGCTTGGCTGACACCGAGGTAGTACATGATTTATACTTTGAGCTGGGAAGAGAGAGCATGACAAGAATATATGATTTTTTAGGGATAACGTTATTTAGCATTTGATATTCTGAAAGACATGATTGCTTGTTGATATGCTTGAGTATTTAAATCTCATGTCAAAACTAGACTATTGCTTTGAACCATATAAAAGTCCAAATGTCCATGTTATAAAGAAAAAATATGATATGACATGATAGGCAACATTCCACATAAAAAAATTGTTTTTATCATTTACCTACTCGAGGAAGAGCAGGAATTAAGCTTGGGGATGTTGATACGTCTCCAACGTATCTATAATTTTTGATTGTTCCATGCTGTTATATTATCATTGTTGGATGTTTTACAATCATTTTATACTCAGTTTATATCATTTTTTGGGACTAACCTATTGACATAGTGCCAAGTGCTAGTTATTGTTTTCTGCATGTTTTTACATCGTAGGAAATCTATATCAAACGGAGTCCAAACACCGCGAAACTTTTTCAAGATTTTTATGGGCCAGAAGACTCCCGATGGGCCAAAGCAGCACCTGGGGGTGCCCCGAGGGGGGGCACAACTCACCAGGGCACGCCAGGCCCCCCTGGCATGCCCAGGTGGGTTGTGCCCACCTCAATGGCCTCCCACACTGTCTCTTTACCCTATAAATTCACAAATATTCTGAAACCCTTCGGGTTAGACCTAGATCAGAAGTTCCGCCGCCTCAAAGCTCTGTAGTCCACGAGATCCAATCTAGAGCCCTTTCCGGCACTCCACCAGAGGGGTAAATCATCACCAGTGGCAATCTTCATCACCCCGGCGGGCACCATGATGAGGAGGGAGTAGTCCACCCTCGCGGGTGAGGGTTTGTACCAATAGCTATGTGTTTAATCTCTCTCTCTCTCTCTCTCTCGTGTTCTTGAGATGCACAATCTTGATATATCACGGGCTTTGTTAATATAGTCAGATCATATGGTGTTTTCACCTCTCTATGTTGTGATGAATTTAGTTTTCCCTTTGAGATTTCTTTGGATTGAATACTTTTATGGATTTGAGAACACTTGATATATGTCTTACAATTGAATACTCATGGTGACAATGGGGTATCGTATTGATTCACTTGATATATGTTTTGGCACTCAACTCGTGGATTCCCGAGGTGACATTGGGGTAATCTATGCATAGGGGTTGATGCACGTTCTTGTCTTGTTTCTCCGGTAGAAATCTTGGGGCACTCTTTGAAGTTCTTTGTCTTGGATTGAGTATTATGAATATGAATGTGTTTTGGTGATTATTCTAGTACGAACTCTTGATAGATTGATCGGAAAGAATAACTTGTGTTATTTTAGTACGAACTCTTTTTAGATCGATCGGAAAGAATACCTTGTGTTATTTTAGTACGAACTCTAGGATAGATCGAACAGAAAGAATACCTTTGTGTTATTTTAGTACAAACTCTTGAATAGATCGAAGGGAAAGAATAGCTTTGAGGTGGTTTCGTACCTTACAAACAATTTATTCTTATGTTCTCCGCTAGATAGGAACTTTGGAGTGATTCTTCATTGCACTTTGAGAGGTGGTTATATGATCCAATTATATTAGCATTGTTGAGAGATTGCACTAATGAAAGTATGGACCCTAGGCCTCATTTTCCATCATTGCAACACCGTTCGTGCTCATTTTTGTTACTAGCTACCTTGCTGTTTTTTATTGTTCGCACTACCAACACTCATATCTACTATCCATATTACACTTGTATCACCATCTCTTGGCTGAACTAGTGCACCTATACAATTTTCCATTGTATTGGGTGTGTTGGGGACACAAGATACTTCTTATTATTTGGTTGCAGGGTTGTTTGAGAGAGACCATATTCATCCTGCACCTCCCACGGATTGATAAACCTTAGGTCAACCACTTGAGGGAAATTTGCTACTGTCCTACAAAACTCTGCGCTTGGAGGCCCAACACGAGTCTACAAGAACAAGTTGTGTAGTATACATCAAGTTCTTTTCTGGCGCCGTTGCCGGGGAGGTGAGTGCTTGAAGGTAGTGCAGGATCACTAGTTTCTTGTTTGATCACTAGTTTGGTTTATGAAAGAAAACTAAAAAATGGAATTGAGGTTGCCTCATATTATTGATCATATTTATAGTATCTTTCTAAAAAACGAAGGAAAATAAAATTGTGCTCAATTGGTAGAAGAAGAATGCTATAAAATGTTTGGCATAAATGATGAGCATGATTGCAATGTTGTTAGTATGAATTCTTTAAATATCCATGATGCTAATGATATGCAAAGCCATAAGCTTGGGGATGCTATATTTGATGAATATGGTATTTTTAGTGCCCCAAGTTTTGATGAGAAAAATTAGTATGATGATAGCATGCCTCTTGTTTATGATTACATTGATAAAAGTGGATTTGGAGAGGTCATGACTTTATTTAGTGATGAATCCACTACTTTGGAGGATGTTTCAATTGAATATGATAACAAAGTTGCTATCTATGATGATTATGGTGATGACATGTATGCTATATTGAATAATGATAACCATGAAACTTGTCATCGTGACTTTAATTTTAAATCTCATGATAGTTATTTTGTTGAGTTTGTTCTCACCAGTATTCATGAGAATAAATTTGCTTATGTGGAGAGTAGTAAAATTTCTATGCTTATGCATCATGAAAAGAATGCCTTATGTGATGGCTATATTGTTGAATTCATTCATAATGCTACTGAAAAATAATATGAGGGAGGAACATATGCTTGTAGAAATTGCAATAATATCAATTTTCCTTTCTATTTGTTGAAATTTTTGAAGTTTTGCTTGTTTTGCCTTCCTATGCTAGTTGATTCTTGCTCCCATAAATTTTTTTCTCACAAAATCCCTATGTATAGGACGTGGGTTAGACTTAAATGTTCTACTCATATGCTTCATGATGCTCTCTTTATGTTTCAATCCTTATCTTTTATGCGAGCATCATTGAACTCATCATGGCTAGCTAAAAGGCATTAAAGAAAAGCGCTTGTTGGGAGAGAACCCAACACTTATACCTATGTTTTTGTGTGTTCACATGATTATGCTACTGTAGTAATCATGTTTTATAGCTTTTGCTTCAATAAAGTACCAAGAAAAGCCTTAGGATCATGTTGGGTGATAGTAGATTTGATCTTGCTGAAAAACAGAAACTTTTGCGCTCACGAGAAAAATTCTCATTTTTAACAGAAGAGTGCGTTTAAGTTGATTCTTTTTGCAGAAGTTTAATATAAAAATTTCCCACGTGTTCATATTTTTTTAAATATTTTTAGAGTTGCATAACTATGGTGAATGTTCAGATCATTACAGATTGTTCTGTTTTTGACAGATTCTGTTTTCAATGCATAGTTTGCTCGTTTTCTAGTTTCTATGGCTTATATTGATCAATATAAATTTTAGAAATTATATGCAACAGTAGGCATTCTGTGAGAACAATTATGAATCTTGTCTTTTACAGTACCCAAAGTGAATGATTTGTTTTATCATACTAACCCATCTTACGAAGTTTTGTTAAGTTTTGTGTGATTGAAGTTTTCAAGTTTTGGGTGAGATGTCGATATGAGGAGAATAAGGAGTGACAAGTGAAGGAAATATGCCCTAGAGGCAATAATAAAGTTGTTATTTATATTTCCTTATATCATGATAAATGTTTATTGTTCATGCTAGAATTGTATTGACCGGAAACTTAGTACATGTGTGAATACATAGACAAAACAGAGTGTCCCTAATATGCCTTTACTAGACTAGCTCGTTAATCAAAGATGGTTATGTTTCCTAACCATAGACATGTGTTGTCATTTGATGAATGGGATCACATCATTAGGAGAATGATGTGGTGGACAAGACCCATCCGTCAGCTTAGCACTATGATCGTTTAGTTTTATTGCTATTAATTTCTTCACGACTTATACATGTTCCTCTGACTATGAGATTATACAACTCCTGAATACCGGAGGAACACCTTGTGTGCTATCAGACATCACAACGTAACTGGGTGATTATAAAGATGCTCTATAGCTGTTTCCGAAGGTGTTTGTGGTGTTGGCATAGATCGAGAATAGGATTTGTCACTCCGAGTGTCATAGAGGTATCTCTCGGCTCTCTCGGTAATACTCATCATAATAAGGCTTGCAAGAAAATTACTAATGAGTTAGCCATGAGATGATGTATTACGGAACGAGTAAAGAGGCTTGCCGGTAACGAGATTGAACTAGGTATGATGATACCAACGATCGAATATCGGGCAAGTAACATACCGATGACAGAGGGAACAACGTATGTTGTTATGCGGTTTGACCAATAAAGATCTTTGTAGAATATGTAGGAGCCAATATGAGCATCCAGGTTCCGCTATTGGTTATTGACCGGAGATGTGTATCGGTCATGTCTACATAGTTCTCAAACTCGTAGGGTCCGCACGCTTAACGTTCGATGACGGTTTGTATTATGAGTTATGTGATTTGATGACCGATATTCGTTCGGAGTCCCGGATGAGATCACACACATGACGAACAGTCTCGAAATGGTCGAGTCGTAAAGATCGATATATTGGAAGGCTATATTCGTACATCGGAAAGGTTCTGAGTGATTCGGGTATTTTTCGGAGTACCAGAGAGCTACGGGAATTCGTATTGGGCCTTAATGGGCCATACGATAAAGGAGAGAAAGGCCTCAATGGTGGCCGCGCCCCTTCCCCATGGACTGGTCCGAATTGGACTAGGGAAAGGGGGCGCCCCCTTCCTTGTTTCTCCTTCTCCTTCCCCTTTTCATATTTCATGTGGGAGGAGGAATCCTACTAGGACTCCACACTTTGGTGTGCCCTATGAGGGCCGGCCTTCTGCTCCCTCCATCCTTTATATACGTGGCCAGGGGGCACCCCATGGACACACAAGTTGATTTTAGTCGTGTGCGGTGCCCCTCCCCATAGATACACACCTCAGTTGTATCGTTAAAGTGCTTAGGAGAAGCCCTGCGCCGATAGCTTCATCATCACCGTCACCACGCCGTCGTGCTGACGAAACTCTCTCGTGACGCTCAACTGGATGAAGAGCTCGTGGGATGTCATCGAGTTGAACGTGTGCTGAACGTGGAGGTGCCGTACATTCGGTGCTTGGATCGGTTGGATCGCGAAGACGTTCGACTACATCAACCGCGTCACTAGACGCTTCCGCTTTCGGTCTACGAGGGTACGTAGACACATTGTCCCCACTCGTTGCTATGCTTCTCCTTGATAGATCTTGCGTTCGTAGGAAATTCTTGAAATACTACGCTCCCCAACAGTGGCATCATGAGCCAGGTCTATGCGTAGGTGATATGCACGAGTAGAACACAATGAGTTGTGGGCGATAATAGTCATACTACTTACCAACATGTCATATTTTGATTCGGCGGTATTGTGAGATGAAGCGGCCCGGACCGACATTACGCGTACGCTTACGCGAGACTGGTTTCACCGTTACGAGCACTCGTTGCTTAAAGGTGACCGGCGGGTGTCTATCTCTCTCACTTTAGTTGAATCAAGTGTGGCTACGCCTGGTCCTTGTGAAGGTTAAAAGAACACATACTTGACGAAAAATCGTTGTGGTTTTTGTATGCATAGGTAAGAACGGTTCTTGCTAAGCCCATAGCAGCCACGTAAAACTTTCAACAACAAAGTAGAGGATGTCTAACTTGTTTTTGCAGGGCATGTTGTGATGTGATATGTTCAAGACGTGATGAGTTATACGTTATTGTATGAGATGATCATGTTTTGTAAAGTTATCGGCAACCGGCAGGAGCCTTATGGTTGTCTCTTTATTGTATGAATTTCGAATGCCATGTAATTGCTTTACTTTATCACTATGAGTTAGCGATAGTAGTAGTAGCAATAGTTGGCGAGACGACCACGACGCTATGATGAAGATCATGGTGTCTAGTCGGTGATGATGGAGGTCATGACGATGCTTTGGAGATGGAGATCAAAAGCACAAGATGATGATGGCCATATCATGTCACATATTTTGATTGCAAGTGATGTTTATCTTATTATGCTTCTTATTTAGCTTGGTACGACGGTAGCATTATAAGATGATCCCTTACAAAATTTCAAGGTACAAGTGTTCTCCATGAGTATGCACCGTTGCGAAAGTTCGTCGTGCCAAGACACCATGTGATGATCGGGTGTGATAAGCTCTACGTTCAAATACAACGGGTGTAAGACAGTTTTGCACATGCAGAATACTCGGGTTAAACTTGACGAGCCTAGCATGTACAGACATGGCCTCGGAACACTGGAGACTGAAAGGTCGAGCGTGAATCATATAGTATATATGATCAACATAATATGTTCACCATTGAAAACTACTCCATCTCACGTGATGACCGGGCATGGTTTAGTTGATTTGGATCACGTGATCATTTAGATGACTAGAGGGATGTCTATCTAAGTGGGAGTTTTTAAATAATTTGATTAATTGAACTTTAATTTATCATGAACTTAGTCCTGATAGTATTTTCAAATTATGTTGGAGATCAATAGCTCGCGTTATAGCTCCCTTATGTTTTTGATATGTTCCTAGAGAAAACTAAGTTGAAAGATGTTAGTATCAATGATGCAGACTAGCTCCATGATCTGAGGATTATCCTCATTGCTCCACATAAGTATTATGTCCTTGATGCACCGCTAGATGACCAACCTATTACAGGAGCAGATGCAGACGTTATGAATGTTTGACAAGCTCGGTATGATGACTACTTGATAGTTTAGTGCACCATGCTTTACGGCTTATAACCTGGACTTCAAAAATGTTTTGAACGCCACGGAGCATATGAGATGTTCCAAGAGTTGAAAATAGTATTTCAGACACATGCCCATGTTGAGAGGTATGAGACCTCTGACAATTACTTTGCCTACAAGATGGAGGAGAATAGCTCAACCAGTGAGCATGTGCTCAGATTGTCTGGGTACTGCAATTACTTGAATCAGGTGGGAGTTAATCTTTCAGATAAGATAGTAATTGACAAAGTTCTCTAGTCACTATCACCGAGTTACTAGAACTTCATGATGAACTATAATATGCAAGGCGTGACGAAAGTAATTCCCGAGCTCTTCGCGATACTGAAATCGGCGAAGGTACAAATCAAGAAAGAGCATCAAGTGTTGATGGTTAACAAGACCACTAGTTTCAAAAAAAGGGCAAAGGGATAGAAGGGGAACTTCAAGAGGAATGATAGGCAAGTTTTCACTCCCGTGAAGAAACCCAAAGCTAAACTCAAGCCTGAAACTAAGTGCTTCTACTGCAAAGGAAATGGTCACTGGAAGTGGAACTGCCCTAGATACTTGGCGGATAAGAAGGATGGCGAAGTGAACAAAGGTATATTTGATATACAGATTATTAATGTGTACTTTACTAGTGTTCATAACAACCCCTGGGTATTTGATACCGGTTTAGTTTCTAAAATTAGTAACTCGAAATGGGAGTTGCAGAATGAACAGAGACTAGTTAAGGGTGAAGTGATGATGTGTGTTGGAAGTGGTTCCAAGATTGATATGATCATCATTGCACACTCCCTATACTTTCGCAATTAGTGTAGAACCTAAATAAATGTTATTTGGTATTTGCGTTGAGCATGAATATGGTTTGATCATGTTTATTGCAATACAGTTATTTATTTAAAGTCATAGAACAATAGTTGTTCTGTTTACATGAATAAAACCTTCAATGGTCATACACGCAATGAAAATATTTTTGTTGGATCTCGATCGTAGGGATACACATATTCATAATATTGAAGCCAAAAGATGCAGAGTTGATAATGATAGTGCAACTTATTTGTGGCACTGTCGTTTAGGTCATATTGGTGTAAAGCGCATGAAGAAACTCCATGTTGATGGACTTTTGGAATCACTTGATTATGAATCATTTGGTGCGTGCGAACCATGCCTCGTGGGTAAGAATACTAAAACTCCATTCTCCGGAACAATGGAGTGAGCAACTGACTTGTTGGAAATCATACATACTGATATATGTGGACCGATGAGTGTTGAGGCTTGCGGTGGGTATCGTTATTTTCTGACCTTCAATGATGATTTGAGCAGATATGGGTATATCTACTTGATGAAGCACAAGTCTGAAACATTTGAAAAGTTCAAAGAATTCCATAGTGAAGTAGAGAATCATCGTAACAAGAAAATAAAGTTTCTACGATCTGATCGCGGAGGCGAATATTTGAGTTACGAGTTTGGTCTTCATTTAAAACAATGTGAAATGGTTTCACAACTCACGCCACCTGGAACACCACAACGTAATGGTGTGTCCGAACGTCGTAACCGCACTTTATTAGATATGGTGCGATCTATGATGTCTCTTACCGATTTACCACTATCGTTTTGGGGTTATGCTTCAGAGACAGCTGCATTCACGTTAAATAGGGCACCATCTAAATCCGTGAGACGACGCCTTATGAACTATGGTTTGGCAAGAAACCAAAGTTGTCGTTTCTTAAAGTTTGGGGCTGCGATGCTTATGTGAAAAAGCTTCAACCTGATAAGCTCAAACCCAAGTCGGAGAAATGTGTCTTCATAGGATACCCAAAGGAAACTGTTGGGTACACCTTCTATCATAGATTCGAAGGCAAGATATTCGTTGATAAGAATGGATCCTTTCTAGAGAAGTAGTTTTCTCTTGAAAGAAGTGAGTGGGAGGAAAGTAGAACTTGATGAGGTAATTGTACCTTCTCCCGAATTGGAATGTAGTACATCACCGAAACTAGTTCCAGTGATTCCTACACCAATCAGCGAGGAAGCTAATGATGATGATCATGAAACTTCAGATCAAGTTACTACTGAACCTCGTAGGTCAACCAGAATACATTCCGCGCCAGAGTGGTACGGTAACCCGGTTCTGGAAGTCATGTTACTAGACCATGATGAACCTACAAACTATGAGGAAGCAATGATGAGCCTAGATTCCACAAAATGGCTTGAGGCCATGAAATCTGAGATGGGATCCATGTATGCGAACAAAGTGTGGACTTTGGTTGACTTGCCCGATAATCAGCAAGCCATTGAAAATAAATGGATTTTTAAGAGGAAGACTGAAGCCGATGGCAATGTTACCGTCTACAAAGCTCGACTTGTTGCAAAAGGTTTTTGACAAGTTCAAGGAGTTGACTACGATGAGACTTTCTCACCCGTAGCGATGCTTAAGTCTGTCCGAATCATGTTAGCAATTGCCGCATTTTATGATTATGAAATCTGGCAAGTGGGTATAAAAACTGCATTCCTTAATGGATACCTCAAAGAGGAGATGTATATGATGCAACCAGAAGGTTTTGTCGATCCTAAAGATGCTAACAAAGTGTACAAGCTCCAGCGATCCATCTATGGACTGGTGCAAGCATCTCGGAGTTGGAATATACGCTTTGCTGAAGTGATCAAAGCATATGGTTTTATTCAGACTTGCATTGAAGCCTATATTTACAAGAAAGTGAGTGGGAGCACTACAACATTTTTGATAAGTATATGTGAATGACATGTTGTTGATCGCAAATGATGTAGAATTTTCTGGAAAGCATAAAGGATTGTTTAATAGGAGTTTTTCAATAAAAGACCTCTGTGAAGCTGCTTACATATTAGGCACCTAGATCTATAGAGATAGATCATGACGCTTGATAAGACTTTCGATTAGTACATACCTTGATTAAGATTTTGAAGTAGTTCAAAATGGATCAGTCAGAGGAGGAGTTCTTGCCTGAGTTATAAGGTATGAAGTTGAGTAAGACTCAAAACCCGACCACGGCAGAAGATAGAAAAAGAATGAAAGTCATTTCCTATGCCTCAGCCATAGGTTCTGTAAAGTATGCCATACTGTGTACCAAACATGTTGTGTACCTTGCCATGAGTTTTGCAAGGAGGTACAATAGTGATCCAGGAGTAGATCACTGGATAACGGTCAAAATTGTCATTAGTTACTGGATGACTAAGGAAATGTTTCTCGATTATGGAGGTGATAAAGAGTTCGTCGTAAAGAGTAACGCCGATGCAAGCTTTGACACTAATCCAGATGACTCTAAGTATCAATCTGGATGCGTATTGAAAGTGGGAGCAATTAACTAAAGTAGCTCCATGCAGAGCATTGTAGACATAGAAATTTGCGAAATACATATGGATCTGAATGTAACAGACCCGCTGACTAAACTTCTCTCATGAAGCAAAACATGATCACACCTTAGTACTCTTTGAGTGTTAATCACGTGGCGATGTGAACTAGATAAATTGACTCTAGTAAACCCTTTGTGTGTTGGTCACATGGCGATGTGAACTATCGGTGTTATTCACATAACAATGTGAATTATCAGTATTAAATCACATGGCGATGTGAACTAGATTATTGACTCTATTGCAAGTGGGAGACTGAAGGAAATATGCCCTAGAGGCAATAATAAAGTTGTTATTTATATTTCCTTATATCATGATAAATGTTTGTTATTCATGCTAGAATCGTATTAACCTGAAATTTAGTACATGTGTGAATACATAGAAGAAACAGAGTGTCCCTAGTATGCCTCTACTAGACTAGCTCGTTAATCAAATATGGTTATGTTTCCTAAGCATAGACATGTGTTGTCATTTGATGAACATGATCACATCATTAGGAGAATGATGTGATGGACAAGACCCATCCATTAGCTTAGCACTATGATCGTTTAGTTTTATTGCTATTGCTTTCTTCATAACTTATACATGTTCCTCTGACTATGAGATTATGCAACTCCCGAATACCGGAGGAACACCCTGTGTGCTATCAAACATCACAACGTAAATGGGTGATTATAAAGATGCTCTACAGGTGTTTCCGAAGGTGTTTGTGGTGTTGGCATAGATCGAGAATAGGATTTGTCACTTCGTGTGTCAGAGA
The DNA here is from genome assembly GCA_902687465.1 of Secale cereale. Taxonomy (NCBI): domain Eukaryota; kingdom Viridiplantae; phylum Streptophyta; class Magnoliopsida; order Poales; family Poaceae; genus Secale; species Secale cereale. The sequence goes on along the minus strand of LR738710.1, from coordinate 476,689,790 downwards.
GGTATCTCTGGGCCCTCTCGGTAATACTCATCATAATAAGCCTTGCAAGCAAATGACTAATGAGTTAGTCTGTCGGTGTACTAAGGTAGGGGTACCTCAGTACCCCAACTTGTGCACGGGCAGTTGCAGCCTCCCGCGGCAAGGTTTACTGCGTGCTCGCCGGAGACCTTCCTGCCTCCTATTAAACCATTCAAAAACAAAGTATACAAGACAGAAGATCGAGACCCCGGCAAGAGGAGCTTGCCGGGAAGGCCGTACCAGGCTCAAGGCTGTTCCACTAACACAAGACCCTGGCAAGAGGAGCTTGCCAGGAAGATTAGAAGATATTGCCTCGGCGCTATGCGCGCCCCGGCAAGGGGCCCGGGGAGCGGCAAGTTCCCGGGCCCGGCAAGATCAAGGCCCCGGCAAGGCGCTTGCCGGGGAAGCTACGCTGTGTGCCCACGCTCCAGCTCATCGGCCCACGCGTCGCCCTGGGGCCTAACCAGGGACGCGTGGCGGACGGCTGTGCAGCCTGGGGTACACGGTGGCGCACCACGGTGATGGGCCCGTCGCCGTGGCGGACGGAGACGCTAAGGCGGGAGCTTTTGGGGTCGACGGCGACGGGCATTGAATGCCCTTGTCCCCCACTGTTAAAGTAGGTATAGACCACTGTTCTGTACTGTAGCTCCACTGTTCCCGCACTGTTACAACTACCACCTCTTTTACATTTTTACCCCTTTCTCCTACGTTGACACCTGTCGGTGACCCCTTTGCATTATAAAAGGAGGCCCATGCACAACGTGGAGGGGGTTCGAAACCTAGATTACTCTCACGCACGGTGTAGCTGCTTCTTCAAGCTCCCGAGCGCTCAACTCAATACACAACCAAGCAGGAGTAGGGTTTTACGCATCCGTGCGGCCCGAACCTGGGTAAAACTGCCCGCGCGTCTGCCTCGATCTGCTCTTTGTGCTCCCTCCGCCCTCGTACCGCACAGACAAGGGGCTCCGGTCCCATAGGTGTTCGTGGCGGACAGTTTCCCCCGACATCTTTGGCGCGCCAGGTAGGGGGCGTCGAGGTTGTGCGAACCTGATCCGGCTTTCGCGCGGGCGCATTCTTCATCAACCTCTCCAGTTTCATCAGCAACTTCATCAGCAACAACTCCATGGCCCCGAAGAAGAAGCCTTCGGAGGTCGGAGGCCCGTCTGCGTCTCATCCGCCGCCACCAGAGCCAACGGTGGGCGGGGGAGACGCCGTCGGAAGGGTGGTTGCCGGTGAGGATACTCACGGTGCCACCAGATCCAAGAACAAGACGGACGACCGGACCTCGGTCTCCGTGGACGCGCCGCGTCCATCACAGCACACAACGACCCCGCAGCGCCATACCACGGGAGGTGGTATCCGCTTGCTGGGACAAGGCCAAACTGGAGGTTCGCGGGACGCCCCGGACCCCCGTCCGGGCACGAGCAAAGCGAAGGCGCCGGCGCGGGACCCCGCTCCTTCTAACGTCGTTAGAAGTCCGAGCGTATCCCGCTCCTCGCACCGCTCGCCCGCGTTCCCCACTACTCCGGCAGAAGCGCTCGCAAGGGCGCAGCTGCTTCTTGATTTTCCTCCGGCGGCTGACAAGGCCGAAGAATGGAGGGCCACTATCCGGAGCCTGATAGACTTCGCCAACAACGACTCCCCGCAGCAGCCGTCGGCCTCGCGGCCGTGGCAGGCTGAGAAGACGAAGGCTATCGGCGACAAGACTGCCGGGGGTGCGACAAGCGTGCACTCCCCGCCGCAGAAGCAGAAGACGCCGCCCCGCCGGAATAACCCCGACGACGACTCCACGGCCTCGTCGGACCCGCGGGCCCGTCGGGACCAGCGCCAGGTCCTCGACGACCGGCGAGATGAAGACGCTCGGACCACGATCGAGCGCCGCCGAGAAGCTCGGCGACAATCCGACAAGAGAGCTGGGAACACTGTCGACGCACCCGCGCCCGGTGAACCAGGCGACTTGCCGTACGCGGCAGGCTGCCCTGCGTTCACCCGCGAGCTGCGGCGCGTCCAGTGGCCCAGCATGAAGAACTTTAAGCCCGACGTACCGGAGAAGTACGACGGCAAGACGCATCCCTCGGAGTTTCTCAGCGTCTATACTATCGCAGTGCAAGCTGCCGGGGGGCGCGACGAGAAGATCCTAGCCAACTACTTCCCGCTCGTGCTGAAGCCGAACGTCCGTTCGTGGCTCATGCACTTGCCGGAAGGCTCTATCTCTTCTTGGGCCGACCTCTGCCATCAGTTTGTTGGCGCCTTCACCGGCGGCCACAAACCCCATGGCCAGGAGAGCGATCTCCACATTTTGGCCCAGAAGGAAGGCGAACCCCTGCGCAAGTATATCCAACGCTTCAGCCGGGTACAGCACAACATCCCCGACGTTCACCCTGCTGCGGTTATCAGCGCGTTCCATCAGAACGTGCGTAACCGCCGCATGCGTGAGGAGATGGCGATGACCAAGATCAGGGACGTCAGCGAGCTCTACGCTCTTGCCGACAAGTGCGCCCGTGCAGAAGAGGGGAGGAAACTCCCCGGGGAGGATGCTGGCGCAGGGGGAAGCGACAGCGACGACGCCGCCCCGGCAAAGAAGAGCCGGCGGCGGAACAACAGGAAGAAGGGCAAGAAGGAAGTGCTTGCCGTCGAGAAGTCCGGCAAGGAGGCCCCCGCCAAGCAAGCGCAGGCTGGAGGCTCCGGCAAGGAGCCTGCCCCTGCGACGGCGACCGACAAGCCGGGTAGCTCCGACAAGCAATACTGTAAGATTCACCGCACCAAGGGTCACGACCTCTCCAACTGCAAGCGCGTCGAGTACCTCGTCGAGCAGCAAAAAGCTGAGTACGAGAGGCGCGACAAGGAGAAGGCCCAAGGTGGCGGGGAAGAGCCCAGCAAGAAGCGGCCATTCAATGGCCGGGGAGGACGCCGCGGCAAGGCCAAGCAGCGGCAAGGAGATCGACCTCCCCGGGGCCGCGACAACGACGAAGACGACGATGAAGACATGGAGGACGACGAGAACAGCGAGCAGGAGTTCCAGAAGGCCACGGAGGTCCTGTGCGTCGACGGTGGCGCCTCCCTGCACACCTCCCACCGCCAGCTGAAACAGTGGGTGCGTGAGGTGAATGCAGCGGAGCCGCCCGTGGAGTCGCGCAGGCTCCTCAAATGGTCCAGCACGCCCATCGTTTTTGACCTTGAGGATCACCCTGACCGCACCACGGCGGTCGGGTGCTTGCCGATGCTGGTTTCCCCCACCATCCGCAACCTCAAGGTCACCAAAATGTTGGTTGACGGCGGGGCCGGGCTGAACTTGATCTCCTCTACTGTGATCAAGAAACTCCAGATTCAAGACGGCGAGCTCGAAGAGACCGGTTCATTCCAAGGAATCAACCCGGGAAGGAGCAAGCCCAAGGGAAAGATTACTCTGCCGGTGACCTTTGGCGGGGAGCTCAACTTCAGGACTGAGCGCATCACCTTTGACGTTGCTGATATTCCATTGCCCTACAATGGGATACTCGGCCGTCCCGCCCTCGCCAAGTTCATGGCAGCTTCCCACTATGCCTACAACGTGCTGAAGATGCCGGGGCCGATAAGCGTCATCACTGTCCACAGCGACAAGAAAGATGCGCTTATTTGCGCCGACAAGATTTACCGGGATGCGGCAGCTGCGGCCGAGAAGGATACTCTTGCCGCTGAAGCTCCCGGGGGGAAGAAGACGAAGACCAAGTCCGGCAAGTGCTCTGGGACCCACTCCGGCAACCGCACCTCTTCGGAGTGCTGCGCCGCCGTCGAGGACGTTCCATCGAGCTCCACCGGCAAGAGCAAGAAAGGGATGGCTGCTCCTCCGGCAACCAAGAAGGTGTCCGCAAAGGAGGATGGCACTGGTGGTACCTTCACCATCAGTGCCACCCTTGACAGCAAATAGGAAAGCGCGCTCGTCGCCTTCCTGCGGGCGAATGTCGATGTGTTTGTTTGGCAACCATCTGACATCCCCGGTGTTCCCAGGAAGGTGATTGAGCACAAGCTTGCTGTCTGCCCTCATGCGCGGCCCATCAAGCAAAAAGTAAGGAAGCAAGCCGTGGAGCGCCAAGAGTTCATCAACGAGGAGATCAAGAAACTAGAGGCAGCAGGCCTAGTTAGAGGTGTGATCCATCCGACGTGGTTGGCAAACCCAGTCGTCGTGCGCAAGGCCAACGGGAAGTGGAGACTGTGTATAGACTTCACTGATGTCAATAAAGCATGTCCCAAGGATCCCTTCCCTTTGCCGCGCATTGACCAGATCGTTGACTCCACCGCCGGATGTGAGCTACTCTGTTTTCTTGATGCATACTCAGGCTATCATCAGATTTTCATGGCCAAGGAAGATGAAGAGAAGACTGCGTTTATCACTCCATGTGGCACCTATTGCTTTATCCGCATGCCATTTGGATTGAAGAATGCAGGCTCAACTTTTGCAAGGGTAGTGTACACTGCTTTTGAGCCACAGATCCACAGGAATGTAGAAGCCTACATGGATGACATCGTGGTGAAGAGCAAGAGCAAAGAGACACTGATTCAAGACTTGGAAGAAACATTTCAGAACCTGCGCAGGATACAGCTCAAGCTGAACCCCGAGAAGTGCGTCTTTGGAGTTCCCTCCGGCAAGCTTCTCGGGTTCTTTGTATCACGGAGGGGGATTGAAGCCAACCCCGACAAGATCAAAGCCATCGAGCAGATAGAAGCCCCGAAGCGCGTCAAGGATGTCAGGAGGCTTGCGGGTTGCGTTGCTGCCCTCAGTAGGTTCATTTCAAAATCCGCAGAACGCGCCCTACCTTTCTTCAAAATCTTGAAGAAGGCAGGTCCCATGAAGTGGACTCCGGAAGCGGAGGCGGCGTTGCAGGATTTGAAACGGTACCTGTCCTCCACTCCTACACTTGTCGCACCTAAACCACAGGAAAAGTTGTTGCTATACTTAGCGGCAACCAACCAGGTGGTTAGTGCTGCGTTAGTAGCGGAGAGGGAGTCCGACGAGGAGTCAGCATCACCGGCAAGCGAATCTAGCGACAAGCAGGGGGCTGTCCCGACAAGCTCTGGCCCCGACAAGGAAGACTCTGCGCAGGAACAAGGAGAGATGCGGAAGAAGATGGTGCAGCGCCCAGTGTATTTTGTAAGTTCCCTTCTCCAGGGAGCTAGATCAAGGTACTCTGGTGTGCAAAAATTGCTTTTCGGCCTCCTCATGGCCTCGAGAAAGCTGCGCCACTACTTCCAAGCCCATGAGATAACGGTGGTCACTCGCTTTCCGTTGAAGAGGATATTGCACAATCCAGAGGCAACAGGCAGGATCGTCGAGTGGGCACTGGAGCTGTCAAGCTTTGGACTCAAGTTTGAAAGTACTTCAACCATACAGAGCCGAGTTTTGGCAGAATTCATCGCTGAGTGGACCCCAACGCCAGAAGATGAAGTTCAGGAAACAAGTGTACCCGTGCAAGAAGCGACAAGTGAATGGGTAATGTATTTTGACGGTGCCTTCTCGCTGCAAGGCGCCGGTGCCGGCGTGGTACTCATCGCGCCCACCGGAGAGCACCTCAAATATGTTATCCAGATGCACTTCCCCAGGGAGCAAGCGACAAACAACACTGCAGAATATGAAGGCTTGCTTGCCGGCCTCAGGATTGCGGCCGAACTTGGGATCAGGAAGCTGATTGTTCGGGGAGATTCTCAGTTGGTGGTCCGCCAAGTTAACAAAAGCTACCAGAGTCCTTTGATGGAAGCATATGTCGATGAAGTGAGAAAGCTTGAAGAGCACTTTGAAGGTTTGCAGATGGAGCACGTCCCAAGAGCCCAAAATGAGATTGCAGATGGCCTTTCAAAGTGCGCCGCAATGAAGTTACCTGTGGAACCAGGGACCTTTTTGCTCAAGCTGACTCAACCATCAGTTACACCATCAATTGGGCAGTCCAAGAAGAGAAAGTTGGTCTCCGGCGACTACTTGCCGGCGGATCTTCCTGAACCCGCCGCCAAAGTTCCCAGGATCAACAACAACGCTGAGGAACAGTTTGCTCCTGCGAGCCCTCGGGCTTGTGCAGTTGAAGCAAGTGTTCCCGACAAGCCTCGCCCCGGCGAGCTTGCCGGGGGACCGTCAGCTCCGACAGGACCAGAGGTCTTTGCCGTAGAAGCTGGGGTTCCCGCAGCGGCCCTCGAGCCTTTAGTCCTTGTCGTCGAGCCCCGGGCTCCGGCATGGGCACAGCAGATCGTCCGTTTTCTGCAAACTGGAGAACTTCCCGACGACCCTCAAGAGATAGAAAAGATAACCAGGCAGTCAAGTATGTATCAGTTTGTGGATAACGAGCTGTACAGAAGAAGACTCAATGGTGTCAGGTTGAAATGCATCTCCAGAGAAGACGGGCAGAAGCTGTTGGCAGAAATACACGGAGGCATATGCGGCCACCACATTGGCGCAAGGGCGCTTGCCGGGAAAGCTTTCCGGCAAGGGTTCTTTTGGCAAGAAGCCCTCCAAGATGCAACTGCATTAGTAACCAAGTGTGAAGCGTGCCAGTTCCATGCAAAGCAAATTCATCAGCCAGCTCAAGCTCTCCAAACAATCCCTTTGTCATGGCCCTTCTCGGTCTGGGGGCTCGATATCCTCGGCCCTTTCCCTCGCGCTGTCGGGGGCTTTGAGTACTTGTACGTTGCAATCGACAAGTTCACAAAGTGGCCAGAAGTGGAGCCAGTGAGAAAGGTGACAGCACAGTCAGCAGTCAGGTTCTTCAGGTCGATTGTTTGCCGTTTCGGGATCCCTAACAGGATCATCACCGACAACGGTACGCAATTCACTAGTCGCACCTTCATGCAGTACGTCCAAGACCTTGGCGCCAAGGTCTGTTTCGCTTCTGTTGCTCACCCGAGGAGCAACGGCCAAGCGGAGAGGGCAAATGCTGAAGTGCTGCGCGGACTCAAGACAAGGACCTTTGACAGGCTGCGCAAGTGCGGAAGGAATTGGATAGAGGAGCTCCCGGCGACTCTTTGGTCAATCAGAACGACACCAAGTCGAGCCACCGGACAGACACCTTTTGCTCTAGTCTATGGAGCAGAGGCAGTTCTCCCCACGGAACTCGTATACGGATCTCCTCGAGTGCTCGCTTATGATGAGCTCGAGCAAGAGCAACTGCGGCAAGATGACGCATTGCTCCTTGAGGAGGGACGTCTCCAGGCTGCTGTACGAGCTGCTCGATACCAGCAAGCTTTGCGCCGCTACCATAGCCGCAAGGTTAAGGCCAGGAGTCTCGAGGAAGGCGACCTTGTTCTTCGGCGTGTTCAGTCCGCCAAGAATTCCAACAAGTTGACGCCGAAGTGGGAAGGCCCTTATCGGGTGAGACAAGTTACGAGGCCCGGCGCTGTCCGCCTCGAGACCGAAGAAGGCTTACCGGTGAGCAACTCCTGGAACATAGAGCATCTTCGCAAGTTTCACCCCTAAGGCGCGGTTGCCGTGATCCGCTCCGGCAACCACCTTTTGTACAAGCCTTGCCGCTGTTGCATGTAACCCTTTGTACAAAGCCGGGCGCAGACCCCGTGCATCAGTAAAGGTTTCGTGTTTTCGCATCGATTGCCTCTTGCATGCTTCTCTTTGCTATTTGCATGTTTTGTTTGGCATTTGATGCAACACTCAGACATACGGTAAGCACCATTACGTCGAAAGGCAATATGCTTGTTTTCCTCTCCTTTTCCTTTTCTCTTAAGCAGAAGGAACGTTCCTCGCGCACAAGTTTGCCGGGGGGGAAGGAGGTGGAGGAGGGACTAAGTGCTGTTCAAGTAAGAAGAGCCTTACCGAAAAGCAAGCAACAAGCAGCATATGAAAGATAAGTTGTTAGAATTTGACCAGTTCAAATTTTAAAATTTTGGTTGTCTTCCTTGAACGATCACACTTTGTATGGAAAACCTGTGCGCGGAGGAACCTACCCGTAGCTTGCCGCACCCTTATCTTGTTTTCGAGTCCACTCAACGATTTAAGTGAGCTGCGACAAGTGTCGCGCCCTTGCCTCGTTTCCGAGTACACTCAACAAGCTAAGTGCGTTGCGACCAGTTGCGGCAAGGTTGCTTGCCGGCGAAGACCTTGGCCAGCAGGCTGCTCAGAGTCCAGCACTCAGCGCTCGCGACAAGGGCCCCTTGCCGGCAAGCTCCCCGGGAGCGTAGGGTGAAAAACATACAAAGTCAAAGATTGGAACAAGGAAGATAACATTGCACTGATTGATTGAAGTAAAGCAAATATCTTACAAGGATAACTTGTCGCAATGGACTAATGAGTTCATAACATAATGTGCAGCAACGAAAAGATAAAGATAAATGGGGCCCTAGTCTACGCGGTCGCCTTCCTTCCTGCCAAGCTTTGCCACCTTGGCGATGATGTGGCCGACCTGCTCCTTCAGGGCCTCCGTGTCCGCATCTGCCGGTAGGGTGCGAAGAACGTTCGTGAGATTGATCCCCGGGTTGCGGTACACGATCTTCGTCAAGACCCGCTCCAGAGTTCCCGCGCAGAGACGGCGCGACTCCTCGGCCAGCTGCGCGGGGATGCGGTTCCGGAGACCTGCAAGAGCTGGAGCGACGCCTCTGAAGAAGAGGCTGAGCTTGGCGCTGTGCGGGAGATCTGGATCCGGCGAATAGATAAGATGTTCGACCTTCAAAGCAAGCAACTCCTGGTCAATGTTGGACGCAGAAGAAACCAGCTCTTCGGTCCACACCTCAATAGTCTGCCGGAAGAGCTCGGAGGCCTTGTTGACGCTCTCCATCAAGGTTCGCTCCTTGCGGAGCTCATCCTTCAGCTTGGTCTCCTGGACCCGGGCAGCATCAAGCGACTCCTTCAGGGTGGTGACCTTCAGCTCCAAGTCTTCAATGGAATCCTTGGCGGCCTTCAGCTCGTCACCCCTCTGGGACAAACTCACCTGGAGCTCTGAGTTTGTGTGAGCATCCTTCTCGCGCTCCAGGATGAGCGCGGCAACCTTCTCGGCGCTCACCTTCATCGCCTTCTCTAGTTGTTCAACCTTGGCGGCGAGCTCTTTCTTGGCGTCCTCCGCGGCAACCGCGGCGGCCTTCGCCTCCTTCAGCTCCCCGCCAAGGGCAGCCTCGCGAGCGGCAAGGTCTTCTTCATGAGAATCCAGATCCACCTTCCGCTGCGCGAGCTCTCCCTCTCGCCGGGACATCTCCACCCCGGCGAGGCGCTGCTGTTCATTGGCTTCGGCCCTCTCAAGTACCCACTCTTGGTACTCGCCGGCGAGACGCTCTCGCTCCTCCGCCACCTGGCGGAGAGCAGCCTGGTTGGCGGCGCTGAGCTCCGCCGCACGCTTCTCCATCTCCGCCGCGGCCTTGGCGGCAAGAGCCTCCCGGGAAGCGAGCTTTGCTTGCCTGGCCCGGTAAAGGGCCAGGAGTTGATGAAGCAATCGCTCCTCCTCGGGCCCCTCACCTCCACCGGGCGCCTGGACTATCTTCAGGCCTGCGGAGGCGAGGACCTCTCCGTCGAACGCCTCGCCCTCCGCAGGAGCTCGCGACGAAGACCCCCACGGCATCTGGATGAAGACGCCATTGGGGGCCTCGAGATAAAACCTTTGCTCCTCGCCGGCGGAGGGACCGGTGGCCGGCGCAGCATCCGATGCTCCCGCCACCTCCGGGTCGGCGGTGCGGCCACCGTCCCCCTCCCCGGCCGCTGCATCCGCAGCCGGAGCAGTCTCTTGCGCGGCCGGCTCGGCGGCCTCGCCCACCTCCTCGACGACTGGAGCGTCGCCGCCGCCGCCCTGCGCGTCCTCCTCCTCGAGGATAATTACCTCCGTCTCCATAGGCACAGGAGGAGGAAGATCTAGAAAAAAGAAGAAGACAAAGGAATTCAAGACTCAAGCAAATATCCAAAAAAAGATACAAGCCAAGAAGACAAGTTACAAAGGTTACCTTGGCGGGCGTCCTCGGCGGCGGGCTCCCTCGCCGGGGAGCTCGGCCTCGTCGGGGTAGTCGCCCTCGCCGGGGGACTTGGCCTTGGCGAGGTGGCCGCCCTTGCCGGGCTGCCCGTCCTTGGCGGGGTACTCTGCCTTGGCGGAGTACCCGCCCTTGACGGAGCACTCTCCCTTGCCGGAGAGTCCTGCCTTGGCGGGGATGGCGGTGCCTGCAGCTCCTCGGCGGTGGTCTCCGGGCGCTCTTCCCGCTGCGGCTCCTCCTCTGCACGGAACAAGACAAGAAATGTCAAAACATGAAGATAAAGTCAAAAGCCTCAGACGCACCCCGACAAGCAAAAAGAAAGAACCCCAGACTTACGCTGCGGGCTGCGCTGGGGGCTGCTCATCGGAGCAGTGCCAGAGTCCGGCAGGCTCGGCTCCGGCGCGCCCTCCGCTGCCGCCGCTGCCGAGTCCTCCGCGACCTCGGCCTCGGGCGCCTTGGCCTTCTTCGCGGCGCGATGGGCCAGAGTCCTGAAACCAGAACAGAAGACAGAATTAGCATCAACAGAAGATCAAGATAAAAATTAAGAAGATGAAGAATTACGGATCCTTACTCCTGGTCTTCCTCGTCGTCCTCGCTCAGGGCGGAGAAGTCGTACTCCACCGTGGGCGCGTCGGCGCGAGGAGCGGGAGGTGAAGACTCCCTCGCGCGCTTGGTACTCACCGGGGCTGGGGGCTGCGAAGACCCAGCCCCTGTGGCTGCCGACGCCCGGGGGGCGGGCGGAGCCGCTGCTCCGCTCCGAGAAGACCCCTGCCGGCTCGCTGCCGGCCTGCGGGGCGCCTCCGTCGTGGTCCGCGCCCGGCCCGCCTCTGCTGCGGCTGGTGCGCCGGACGGCCTTGGCGCGGCTTGACTCCCCCGGGGAGCCGCCCGCCGAGGTGGCTGTTGCCGGGGCGCCTGTGCCCTTTCCCCCGTCGCCGCCTTGCGGAGGCGCTTTGCCGGGGACTCCTTCGGGCTTGCCGGGGGCGGGGAGCTCTCCGACGAGGAGAGGTCGTCGGCGTATAACTCCGTAGATCCGCCGGAATCTTCGGCCTCCTCCTCCTCCTCCTCCTCTGCCTCGGCCGGCTCGCTGGGCCCAGCATCCAGCGCTGCGGCCCTCTTCCCCTTGGCGCCTCCGCCCCTCGCGGCGCCTCTGCTTCCTCCGGCGGTTCCCTCCCTTGCCGCGGCCTCCGTCGCGATCCCATGGATCCCGGAGTGCCTCAACGAGGGGACCCCGGTGAGCGCGTCGGGTGGGAGGTTCAGCAACCGCCGGATCTCCGCCTCTTCCGCCTGGGTGGACGCCTCCTCGGCCTCCGCCTCCTCCGGCGAAAACCCGAAGACTCCTGCCGCCGCGGCTGCGGCGGCCTCCTCAGCCCGAGAAGCTATGTAGGCGATTTCCTGGTCGGTGGTGTCCCGCGTATGCAGCTTGAGGTCCTCCTTGTTACTCGCCACCTCGACGAGGTTGTCGTAGAAGTTGAGGACGTCGATTGGCTTCGGGGCGATCCACGAGCGGTCCAAGCCATGCGAGTCGCACATCGGCATCATGGCAAGGATTCGGTCCCTCGCGGCGTTGTTGCAGAGCGGCACCACTTCCCGGGGAGTCCTGAACCACTCGGGGTGCGCCGGGTCGTACTTGAAGAGCTCTCGTACCATCCCACGCAGCTCCAGAGTGGTGAAGTTAAAATTAAGCCCGGGGCGCAGCCTCATGATGTCTGCCGGGCCGCCGTACAACCAGGCCGGCCTCTTCCGGTCTTGGAGAGGGGCGATGCGCCGGCGGAGGAAATCTGCGCCCACCTCGGCAACTGACAGCTGGGCCAGCCGAAGACGGAGGATCCGGACAAGAGCGATGTCGAGCTTGACGTCGTCGGAGTCTAGTTCGCTCCAATCTCTGCCGCGCGCGATAGGCGTCGTGCGCGGCGCAGTAAAGGCTTGCGGCTGGTCCTCTACAATCCAACACCACTCAGCTCGCCATTCCTCCCACTTGCCGCGGAGCTCCCCCGGCAAGTACGACCCCTTCTTCCCGAGACGGAAGACCCAAGAAATACATCCGGAGAGAGGGGCATCGGCCTCGGCTCTAGGGGTGAAAAAGTGTCTAAAGAGGGCTACGTTGGGGTGGACTCCTATGAAGTTTTCGCACATATGTGCGAAAACGGCCATGGTGAGGATGGCGTTGGGGGTGAAATCAAGCAGATGGAAGCCGTACGTATTCATGATATCACAGAAGAAGTTCGAAAAAGGAGGGCAGAGGCCACAGTGGAAAAAGGCAGCAAAGAAGTAATACCCGCCGGGGTAGTTGTCCTTGGCGGCGGCCGGGTATGCTCGGGTGCGGGGATGCGCGTCGGTGCCCTTGGACCAGAACAAGTAGTACTTGTTCCAGAGTTCTTGCACGCCGAGCCTCGGCGAGAAGACGACGTTCCGCTTCCGGTAAGCAATGAGCTTGGCTGCTTGCTCGGATTTCTCCTTCTTGGACTTCTCCGCTTTCCCCTTGTCGGCCTTTGGGGCCATGGCGGACGCGGCGGAAGGAAGAGGACGAAGAGCTAAGCGGCGGCGGAGCTGTGGAGGCGGAGCGCAAGGAGGAATCTTTAGCAGGAAGAAGACGACGTAATGAGAGCACAGGGAGGGGAACAGCGCCCGCTGCCTCTGCTTTTATGGGGGAGTGGGGGGCGTTTCCCCCTTTCCATTAAGAGATCGTGGGCACGTCCCATCCCACGGCGCCGCAATCGACGCGTGCCGTTACCGTGGGGTGCGGCGGATATGGAAGTGGATTCGGCGCGCCGCGGGCCGCGGGTGCCCGTGCACTGTTTTGGGCCTGGCCCAACAGCGCTCGGCACCGTGTGTGGCCCAGGCCCGGGGGCTCCTGTCGGTGTACTAAGGTAGGGGTACCTCAGTACCCCAACTTGTGCACGGGCAGTTGTAGCCTCCCGCGGCAAGGTTTACTGCGTGCTCGCCGGAGACCTTCCTGCCTCCTATTAAACCATTCAAAAACAAAGTATACAAGACAGAAGATCGAGACCCCGGCAAGAGGAGCTTGCCGGGAAGGCCGTACCAGGCTCAAGGCTGTTCCACTAACACAAGACCCTGGCAAGAGGAGCTTGCCAGGAAGATTAGAAGATATTGCCTCGGCGCTATGCGCGCCCCGGCAAGGGGCCCGGGGAGCGGCAAGTTCCCGGGCCCGGCAAGATCAAGGCCCCGGCAAGGCGCTTGCCGGGGAAGCTACGCTGTGTGCCCACGCTCCAGCTCATCGGCCCACGCGTCGCCCTGGGGCCTAACCAGGGACGCGTGGCGGACGGCTGTGCAGCCTGGGGTACACGGTGGCGCACCACGGTGATGGGCCCGTCGCCGTGGCGGACGGAGACGCTAAGGCGGGAGCTTTTGGGGTCGACGGCGACGGGCATTGAATGCCCTTGTCCCCCACTGTTAAAGTAGGTATAGACCACTGTTCTGTACTGTAGCTCCACTGTTCCCGCACTGTTACAACTACCACCTCTTTTACATTTTTACCCCTTTCTCCTACGTTGACACCTGTCGGTGACCCCTTTGCATTATAAAAGGAGGCCCATGCACAACGTGGAGGGGGTTCGAAACCTAGATTACTCTCACGCACGGTGTAGCTGCTTCTTCAAGCTCCCGAGCGCTCAACTCAATACACAACCAAGCAGGAGTAGGGTTTTACGCATCCGTGCGGCCCGAACCTGGGTAAAACTGCCCGCGCGTCTGCTTCGATCTGCTCTTTGTGCTCCCTCCGCCCTCGTACCGCACAGACAAGGGGCTCCGGTCCCATAGGTGTTCGTGGCGGACAGTTTCCCCCGACATAGTCATGAGATGATGTATTACAGAACGAGTAAAGATACTTGCCGGTAATGAGATTGAACTAGGTATGATGATACCAACGATCGAATATCGGGCAAGTAACATACCGATGACAAAGGGAACAACGTATGTTGTTATGCGGTTTGACCGATAAAGATCTTCGTAGAATATGTAGGAGCCAATATGAGCATCCAGGTTCCTCTATTGGTTATTGACCAGAGATGTGTCTCGGTCATGTCTACATAGTTCTCGAACCCGTAGGGTCCGCACGCTTAACGTTTGATGACGATTTGTATTGTGAGTTATGTGATTTGATGACCGACGTTTGTTCGGAGTCCCGGATGAGATCATTGACATGACGAACAGTCTCGAAATGGTCGAGCCGTCAAGATCGATATATTGGAAGGCTATATACGGACATCGGAAAGGTTCCGTGTGATTCGGGTATTTTTCGGAGTACTGGAGAGTTACAGGAATGTGTATTGGGCCTTAATGGGCCATACGGGAAAGGAGAGAAAGGCCTCAAGGGTGGCCGCGCCCCTTCCCCATGGACTGGTCCGAATTGGACTAGGGAAAGAGGGCGCCCCCTTCCTTCTTTCTCCTTCTCCCTTCCCCTTTTCCTATTTCATGTGGGAGGAGGAATCCTACTAGGACTCCACACTTTGGCGTGCCCTATGAGGGCCGGCCTCCTCCTCCCTCCATTCTTTATATACGTGGCCAGGGGGCACCCCATGGACACACAAATTGATTTTAGCCATGTGCGGTGCCCCTCCCCACAGATACACACCTCGGTCATATCATTGAAGTGCTTAGGCGAAGCCCTGCGCGAATAGCTTCATCATCACCGTCACCACGCCGTCGTGCTGACGAAACTCTCTCGTGACGCTCAACTGGATCAAGAGCTCGTGGGACGTCATCGAGCTGAACGTGTGTTGAATGCGGAGGTGCCGTATGTTTGGTGCTTGGATCGGTTGGATCGCGAAGACGTTCGACTACATCAACCGCGTCACTAGACGCTTCTGCTTTCGGTCTACGAGGGTACGTAGACACACTCTCCCCACTCGTTGCTATGCTTCTCCTTGATAGATCTTGCGTGATTGTAGGAAATTCTTGAAATACTATGTTCCCCAACAACAAGACCCTAAGCTTGGGGATGCCCAAGTCACCACAAGTAAATATTCAAGGAATATCCAAGCAACTAAGCTTGGGGATGCCCCGGAAGGCATCCCCTCTTTCGTCTCCAACATTATCGGTAACCTCACATGGAGCTATGTTTTCATTCATCACATGATATGTGTTTTGCTTGGAGCGTAAATTTATTTTGTTAGAATTTTCTTGCTAGTATTTATAATAATGTTTTGCATCTTTTATTTCAATAAAAGTGTCAAGGATAGCCTTTAGCATGCTTATTTTGCAAGTCTACATGTTGCTGTTTGAAAACAGAAAGTTTACCGATGTTGCAAAAAATCCCTAAAAATGTCAGATTGTGATAAAATGTTGAAACATTTTAAAAAATAAGCTCTGATAAATTTCCTACAGCATGAATTTTTTTTCATAACTTTTGGAGTTAGGGAAGTATTGATACTCTTGCATTCTTTACATACTGTACTGTTTTGGCAGATTGCTGTTATATTTGCATTGTTTGCATATGATTGCTTTTTTAATGATTCTATTTGAGGATAGGAGTATTAAATATGCAGAGTAATTTAGTATGAAATGTTGAATAATAATTTTAGAGATTTTCTAGAGTAGAGAATGATAAGGTTTTTGCATTGGTTTATACTAACTTATCTCACGAGTTCTTGTTGAGTTTTATGTGGATGAAGCTTTTGAGATTTAGGAAACCCGTGATATGAGAAGAATTAAGAAGATACAAAACCTCAAGCTTGGGGATGAGGCACCCCAAGATAATATTCAATAATTCTTAAGCATCTAAGCTTGGGATGCCTCGGTAGGCATCCTACATTTCTTCATCAACAATTATCGGTTAGTATCGGTTGATCCTAAGTTTTTGCTTCTTCACATGAGATGTGCTATTCTTGAAATGTCATTTTATTTTGGTTACTTGCTGTTTTAATAAAATACTTAGATCTGAAAGTTTTTAAATAAAATAGAGCCCCCAAATAGTTGCCGGAAAAGCTAGATAAGCGGCATTCACATCCCGTCAAATAAGTTCTTTTCTAGCACTGTTACTCTAGTGCTTCACTTATATCTTTTTGAGCACGGTGTGCTTTAGTATTTTTGAAGAAATTCTTTCTTGCTTCACTTAAATTAATTTGAGAGAAATAAATATTATGCTCATAATCTTCACTTATATATTTTTGAGCTTATCAAAAGCAACACATGAAAATTAGTCCCAAAGTGATAGATATCCAAGAAGGATATAATAAAAACTTTCATGAAGATCATTGGACAAAATAAACTTGATTCCTTGTAATAGTTTTGAGACATGATGATATGATATGTGCGTCATGTTGATGAGTAATTATGTTTTAGTAAGATATTGGTGTTAAGGTTTGTCATTCCCAAAGCATGCACGTATAGTCTCTCGTTATGTCAAAAAGTTGGAGCACAATTTATCCTTGATTGTCCTATCTTTGTGTGAAGGTCGAGGGCGCGCGATGGTTAACTCCTACCAACCTCCCCCTTAGGAGCATGCGTAGTATTACTTTCCTTCGAGGGTTAATAAACTTTTGCAATAAGTATATGAGTTCTTTATGACTATTGTGAGTCCAAGGATTATAGTCACTCTCACCATTTCATAATTGCTATCATTTCTCGTGTTGCGCAACTTTCGCCGGTGTATAAAATTTATTATACCTTCCTCAAAACAGCCACCATACCTACCTATTATGGCATCTCCATAGTCATTCCGAGTTATATTGACATGCATTTCCATCATATAGTTGACTTGAGCATTCATTTTCATCATATAGAGTCATACTATGTTATATGTATCGAGTTGTAATTTTTTTCTTTTGAGTTATAAGTAAATAGAAGTGTGATGATCGTCGTTATCCATTATTAAAGCATGTCTGAATGATGTTAGGATGATGGAGACCATGATCACCCCACAAGTCGGGATGAGACTCCGGACTAAAAGAAAAAAAAACAATGATGAATGAAAGAAAAAAGAGAAGGGGCATGCAAATACCACACTTGTGCTTCAAAGTAGCACCATGTTTTTTATATAGAGAGTCTCCTATGTTGTCACTTTCATATACTAGTGGGAATTTTCATTATAGGATTAGATGCATACCCACTTATTTTCATATTGAGCTTTCATACACTTATAGCTCTTAGTGCATCCGTTGCATGGCAATTCCTACTCCTCACATTGATATCGATTGATGGACATCTCCATAGTCCATTAGTTTGCCTAGTTGATGTGAGACTTTCTTCCCTTTGTTTGTCTACTACCACCACATTCTATTCCACCTATATTTCTATATCCATGGATTGCGCTCATGTATTGCGTGAGAGTTGAAAATGCTAAAGCGTGTTAAAAAGTATGAACTAATTGCTTGGCTGACACTAGGGTAGTACATGATTTATACTTTGAGCTGGGAAGACAGAGCATGACAAGACTATATGATTATGTAGGGATAACGTTCTTTAGCATTTGATATTCTGAAAGACGTGATTGCTTGTTGATATGCTTGAGTATCTAAATCTCATGTCAAAACTAGACTATTGCTTTGAACCATATAAAAGTCCAAATGTCCATGCTATAAAGAAAAAATATGATATGACATGATACGCAACATTCCACATCAAAAATTTTATTTTTATCATTTACCTACTCGAGGAAGAGCGGGAATTAAGCTTGGGGATGTTGATACGTCTCCAACGTATCTATAATTTTTTTATGTTTCCACGCTGTTATATTATCATTGTTGGATGTATTACAATCATTTTATACTCATTTTATATCATTTTTGGGAACTAACCTATTGACATAGTGCCAAGTGCTAGTTGTTGTTTTCTGCATGTTTTTACATCATAAGAAATCAATATCAAACGGAGTCCAAACACCGCGAGATTTTTTGGAGATTTTTTATGGGCCAGCAGACTCCCGACGGGCCAAAGCAGCACCTGGGGGTGCCACAAGGGGGGCACAACCCACCAGGGTGTGCCAGGCCCCCCTGGCGCGCCCAGGTGGGTTGTGCCCACCTCGGTGGCCTCCCGCACCGCCTCTTTACCCTATAAATTCACAAATATTTTGAAACCCTTCGGGGTAGACCAAGATCAGAAGTTCTACCGCCTCAAGGCTATGTAGTCCATGAGATCCAATCTAGAGTCCTTTCTGGCACTCCATCGGAGGGGGAAATCATCACAGGTGGCCATCTTCATCATCCCGGCAGCCACCATGATGAGGAGGGAGTAGTCCACCCTCAGGGTTGAGGGTTTGTACCAGTAGCTATGTGTTTAATCTCTCTCTCTCTCGTGTTCTTGAGATGCACAATCTTGATGTATCGCGGGCTTTTTTAATATAGTCAGATCATATGGTGTTTTCTCCTCTCTATGTTGTGATGAATTGAGTTTTCCCTTTGTGATTCTTTGGATTGAATGTTTTTATGGATTTGAGAACACTTGATATATGTCTTGCAATTGAATACTCGTGGTGACAATGGGGTATCATACGGATTCACTTGATATATATGTTTTGGCACTCAACTCGCAGATTCCCGAGGTGACATTGGGGTAATCTATGCATAGACGTTGATGCACGTTCTTGTCTTGTTTCTCCGGTAGAAATCTTGGGGCACTCTTTGAAGTTCTTTGTCTTGGATTGAGTATTATGAATATGAATGTGTTTTGGTGATTATTCTAGTATGAACTCTTGATAGATTGACCGGAAAGAATAACTTGTGTTATTTTAGTACGAACTCTTTTTAGATCGATCGGAAAGAATACCTTGTGTTATTTTAGTACGAACTCTAGGATAGATCGAACAGAAAGAATACCTTTGTGTTATTTTAGTATATACTCTTGAATAGATCGAAGGGAAAGATTAGTTTTGAGGTGGTTTCGTACCCTACAAACAATTTATTCTTATGTTCTCCGCTAGATAGGAACTTTGGAGTGATTCTTCATCATACTTTGAGAGGTGGTTATATGATCCAATTATATTAGCATTGTTGAGAGATTTCACTAGCGAAAGTACGGACCCTAGGCCTCATTTTCCATCATTGCAATATCGTTCATGCTCACTATTGTTACTTGTTACCTTGCTGTTTTTTATTGTTCGCACTACAAAAACTCATATCTACTATCCATATTACACTTGTATCACCATCCCTTCGCCGAACTAGTGCACCTATACAATTTTCCATTGTATTGGGTGTGTTGGGGACACAAGAGACTTTTTATTATTTTTTTGCCAGGTTGTTTGAGAGAGACCATCTTCATCCTGCACCTCCCATGGATTGATAAACCTTAGGTCATCCACTTGAGGTAAATTTGCTACTGTCCTAAAAAACTCTGCGCTTGGAGGCCCAGCACGAGTCTACAAGAACAAGTTGTGTAGTAGACATCAGTTGACAATGCAGAGGATACAATTTACCATAGGAATTATGTATCCATGGAAAGACTCACAAAGTTGTAGAATATGAAGGACAATGTCGGATAATAATCCAGCAAAGGACCGGACAGTCCATAATGGAGCTGATGTGAGCATTGGCACACAACCAGAGGAAGAAACAATGCAAGGGCATTGGATCATAGAAACAACTGACTAATTCAGAGCTGAATGTGAAGGAATTATGATTTCCAATTCAAGGGATCAGAAACAAACGCTCTAATTAAGGATGGATAAGTTGAGTAGGCTTAGGGGTAAAATCGGGTGGCAATTCGATTACCCGAGATCCAGCTCATCTTTAAAAAGATGTCTGAGCTGGAAGGATGATTTCTAAGATCTTATTGAGGATTGCGAGCATTCGCAAAATATTGAATCAAGAACTCGAAATGATAGCGACAAAGGATGTCAACAGACATTGCTAGAAATATGGAATTAACCATGATGCCAGAAGGCAAGGAATTCGGGAGCATTAGGCTGCTGAGGATTTTCGTAAGATTGGATAGTATTCCAAAGTATCTTGTGAAACACGTGAACTTGGGATGAGCGGATCCTCGATAAGTGTAAGGAACCATTCGTAGGTGTAATCATGCGGAAAGGAGTTGCAAAGCAGTCGGGAAAAGGATTCTCGAAAGTCGAAGAATACTTTCGGGTATCTTGTAATAACAAGAACAACTAGGGATGGAAGTATGAACGGCGAGGGTACGCAGTTATCCATAAGAATTCAACGGTATTAAGCGATTGGAAAAGAAATAAACACAAGTTCTCAGGAGTAGATCGGAGGGTATCGTCGAAGCCTTCTAGTGAAGCAGGCAAGCATTCGGAATGAAGGGGCTCTCCGAGGAAAGTCGTTACAAGAACCTAATGCAGGTAGTAAATTCATTTAACCCGAATAGAAGAGAGAACAGACTCCCGGAGTATAGATGAGGAATAAAATATCCTAATACCACCCAATGGTGACGTGGGCCCGTAAGCCACACATCCAAGTTAGTAAATCGTTTTTCCAACACTAGACTAAACTTCGGCCAAGCAGTTGGAAAAGGGGGTTCCTACAGGCAGTCGGCTCTGATACCAACTTGTGACACCCCGATTTGACCGTACACTAATCATGCACGCAAATGTGTACGACCAAAATCAGGGACTCACGGGAAGATATCACAACACAACTCTAGACACAAATAAAAGAATACAAGTTTTATATTACAAGTCAGGGGCCTCGAGGGCTCGAATACATAAGCTCGAATACAAAAGAGTCAGCGGAAGCAACAATATCTGAGTACAGACATAAGTTAAATAAGTTTGCCTTAAGAAGGCTAGCACAAAAGCAACAGTGATCGAAAAGGCAAGGCCTCCTGCCTGGGATCCTCCTAACTACTCCTGGTCATCGGCGGCCGTCACGTAGTAATAGGCACCCTCGGGGTAGTAGCAGTCGTCAAAGGTGGCATCTGGCTCATGAACTCCACCATCTGGTTACAACAACCAGAAAGAAGAAAGAAGGGGGGGAAAAGGGGTAGCAAAGCAGCCGTGAGTACTTATCCAAAGTACTCGCAAGCAAGGATCTACACAACATATGCATCGGCATCAATGAAAAAGGGTAGTATCTGTGGACTAAAGTGCAGAATGCCAGAATAAGAGGGGGAGCAGCTTGTCCTATCGAAGACTAGCATCTTCTGGAAACCACCGTTTTGCAGCAAGAGGAGGGAGTAGAGTAGTATAACATAAGTCATATTTATGTTGTTGTAACAACGCTCCGGGGTCATTTCTCGACTCCCGAAGCAACATATCCACATCATGCCTCAACATCTAGTTCTAGTTGTATCGATCGGCATACAACTCTGAGCGTCTGTTACCATAGGACAGGCTATCGATAGATGTTTTCTTCCTTGCAGGGGTGCACCAACTTATCCAACATGCTCGCTTAATTCCGGCCGGACACACTTTACTCGGTCATGCCTGGCCTCGGCCAAAACGATACGCCGCAACCCGACCTAGGCTTAATAGAGAGGTCAGCATGCCAGACTAAACCTATGCCCCCAGGGGTCTTGGGCCAATCGCCCCATAAGCTCCTACACGTTGTGTGGGCGGCCGGTGAGCAGACCTAGCTACCTCCTTAAAAAGGCAGGTGCTTACGCAGTCCAACCCGGCGCACGCCGCTCAGTCACATGACGTCTAATAAGCTCTGGCTGATGCATATGACGCAGAACGCCCATACTATGCCCACGTGATGGTTAGTGCTATCAGGCCAGAGGCCCGTCGGATCAAATATCCAAATCGTTTAGTGTCTTGGGAGTGCGCGGTAACGAGCAGAGACTCACGATCATGTGACCACATCGCCCCGTCTCGTGGACTTACGGCAAGGGCCAGGAATGCCCCGCCGTGCCATGTAATTATCTCGCGGACACCTTCTAGGTCAACCCGACTCCAAATCACTCGCAATTAACCTCGCGCGGGTACCCCTCATTGTCGACCCATCTTTAGTAACATGGTTTAGTGTAAATTCATAGTAACCATAGTAACCGTGTGTCTAACACCAAGGGGGAACCCTGAGGAATCACCCTCGATGGAATTCCACCTGATGCTATCGTCAAGGTGAACGAAGGAGGAATCACCCTCGAGTTCTACTCTTGAGGAGTTGCACGACAATGTCGTTATCGGGAGTGGACAAGGAGGAATCACCCTCGATGACCATAACCGATCCACTAACATACAAGGTTAACATCAGAAGTGCTGATGAGGTATCACCCTCGGCACTTGATAGTAACCCAGTAGTGTCGAACAACGAAGGGGAAAGTGATGTGCAATGCCGGGGCCTGGTCTTCGATACCGTTGATCGGGTCTTCTGATTATCCAGCGGGGGCAACTGGGACAAGGTGGGGTCACTGGTGGGTCAACAACCAATCTATATTAAGCAGTTTAGGATAAACATGTAGGGTATGAAAGAAGGTAACAACAACAGGCTACGCATCAGAACAGGATCATACAAAAACAGTAGGAGTTCTAATGAAAGCATAAGAGAGAAGGGAATGGGCGATATCGTAATGATCAAAGGGGGTTGGCTTGCCTGGTTGCTCAGACAAGAAGGAGGGGTCGTCGTCGATGCAGTCGATCACCGATGTAGCATCAATCCCTAGGTCTACCGGAGAGAAGAGGGGGAAGAAACAGTAAATACAAAGCACACAAATGCTACAAAGAAGCACGGCATGTCAACACGCAGTGCTAGGGTGCTCTAACGCGGTTCTACGCGATGCCGGCGAAAGGGGATCACATCCGTGAATGTTTTCCCGGAGTTTAGGCATTTCCGGACAAAGAAACCGGAGGAGGGATGTTGCATGTTCGCTATGATAGGGACATGTGGCAGATGAACGGACAGCGTATTCGGATTCGTCTCGTCGTTCTGAGCAACTTTCATGTATAAAACTTTTCATCCGAGTTACGGATTAATTCATATGATTTTTCAAAGATTTAAACAATTTTCCAAATTATTATTAATTCTAAATAAAAGGTGAAATTGCTATGTGCACCCAGCAGAGTGCACACAGCAGGGCCACCAGAGGCTGAAAGTGGACCCCGTTGACCAGGTCAACTGTTGACCAGTTGACTCGTCAACTGAGCAGGTGTCACGTCCAAGATGTGATTCTATCCCGATCATGTGATGAACTCGTGATTGGGGCACAACCGCATTTCGGGCGCTTAGCAAGATGGATATCATTACATCGTACCATTACATACATAGATGGGGATACAACAATAGTCACGTGAATACAACACATTATACACAAGACATCCGACTACGGATGAAAACATGAAAAGCATAACGACATCCATCCTACTATCCCAGGCTGCCGACCAGGAACCTACCCCAAGATCGACGACGAAGAAGAAGAAGAAGAAGAAAGAACTCCAACACAAGTAAACATCGCTCTCACGTCAAGTCATCGGAAACCTGCACCTGCTATTGTTGTTGTAATATCTGTGAGCCAAGAGGACTCAGCAATCCCATAACCATGGGTATCAAGACTAGTAAAGCTTAATAGGTATGGAGAAGTTAAGTGGTGAAGTTGCATCTGCGACTAAGCATAATATGGTGGATAACTTACGAGTACAAGAATAAAATGAGCATCTACGCAAACGGTCGCAAACTAGTAATGATTGCTAAGAGATCCTGAACTACCTACGAGTCAAACATAACCCCACCGCGTTCTCTTCTCAAATTGAAAAGAGACGGTCACGGTTACTCACACGGTTGGTGTATTTTATATCGAATCCTCTGTCAAATTTTCTACAACCGGACATTAACAAATTCCAATCTGCCACATAACCGCGGGCACAGCTTTCAAAATATCATAACCTTGTAGGGGTGTCCCATCTTAGCCCATCACAACCTCTCACGATCAACAGAGGTATAAAACCCCTTATCTTAGGGACAACCCGATCAGACTCGGAATCCTGGTGCACAAGACATTTCGACAATGGTAAAACAAGTCCAGCAAGACCTCCCGGCGTGCCGACACCCTGATAGTAGCCGCGCGTATCTCGTCTCACGCCACGTCCGGATGAGCACTACGTACAGCTACCGAACACCCCAGATAACTGGATGGCACCGCAAGTGGCTCTAGTTTGGGACCAACACCATCAGCACTGGGCCCCCCTGTATGTGGAAAAGAATCCTCGGGTAGCGCTAACTCCCTATGCAATTTAATTAATTAATTAAGTTTTTATTATGTTGCAAATTAAAACCAAAGTTGGGCCTTGCTAGAGGAGTTGTATTCAAAGTGAACTGTCAAGGGGTCCCCATATACCCAACCGAGTTAGGAACGCAAAATCAAGGAACATAAGACCGGTTTATCTGTTCTTAAGAAGGCATGTGTGGAACAAAACGCCGAGCAAAAGGCCAAGCCTTCCACCTCTTGCCAAGTATGTAGGTGTGTTAATTATAGTTATAGATATTGTGATATTCCAACAACCAAGATACGACATGGAGCAATCTTCATCTTCACATGTAACTAACAACAACATAAGAGGGGCTAAGCAAGCGGTAAAATATAGCCAAACAATGGTTTGCTAAGATGGTGTCAAAGGCTAGAGGGTGTTTCATGGCAACAATGAGAGGCTGACAACAAATATATAGGTAGCGTGACATATAGCGATAGCATCGAGACAACTAGCATAGCAATGATAGTAATGAAATCCAAGGTGACGGTCATCTTGCCTGAGATCCCGCAAGGAAGAAGAACGAGTCCATGAAGAAGACGAAGAAGAAGCCACGATGACGAACCAAGCGTAGCCGAACGAATCCTCACATAGCAATGTTACCGGAACTAAGAAGCAACACCGGAAAAAAACAAACAACATGGTAAACACACATATCATAACCATGGCATGATGCACAAACAAATATGATGCATGTCTGGTTTAAATATGCATGGCATGGCAAAGTACACAAACAACACTACAAGTTAAGTGGAGCTCAATATGCAACGAGTTGCATATTGACGAAACACCACATCCAATTATTTAGTTCACTCTTGTTTATGTACCCAACAATATTAAATATTGTTAAACATGGTAAGAGGTGAAACATGAGTAAACTAACTATTTAGGCAAGTTTAAATGAGTCCGGAAACACAAATAACAATTCCGGAAACTCCACATATGCAATTTTTGAATTAAATACTATTCCGCCCTAAACACAATTTTAATGTTGTTAAACAGGGAAATAAAGTGCACCATGTTAATCTATGCATTTTTTAGACAAGTTACATATATAGTTTATTAAATTTGGAGCTACGGTTATTAAGTTGTGAAATAAACCATTTTAGCAAGTTATTTAAACAAATTAATGCAAACAACAAGTTAAACATTTTAAACCTGCATGAAAGTTGGTTGTTATGAATCTACACAGAATTCTAAGCAATTTTCATATATAACTTGTTTAATTCCGATGCATGGTTGTGGAGTTATTGTATGCATGAACAATGAGGGTTTTTCTGTAAAACTACAACTCTGGATAATAGATAAATTTGTCCAGGAAAAAAATGCAATGGGCCGAATCTGCAGGCTGCTGGGGCGCTCACCATGGGCTGAGGCCTAGGTCGGTTGAGAGGGAGGGCGGTGCTGGCCGGCTCGATGGAGAGGCTGGACGTGGGCTGGGTCTTGGAGAGGCCGGCTGCAGCTTGCGGTCAACGGCGCCCACGTGCATTGGCTGTCTTGCTCGCGATGCAGCGGAGCGAAGTAGGGAGATGAAGATCGACGGCGTTGGGGTCTCCGGCGGGACGGCTTGGCGAACTGGAGGCCGGGACGAGGCCGACTGGAAGTCGCGGCTTGGGACTCTGGCAACGGTGAGGCAGATGCGGATGAGGGCGGCTGGGATCCCGCTCCTGACGGTGTTCAGTGTAGAGGAGGTGGCGCGGTGGGCAACTTGGCAGCAGGGGGCTCCGGCCTGCCAGGAACGGCGAAAACGGGCGGATCCAGGTCCCGGGGGAACGATCCGGGAGGCGGAGTGCCCTGGCCGATGGCGGGGACGAACTTGAGGCGCTCAGGCGCCATGGCTGCTCCAACTCCCTATGAGCAAACAGGGATAGAGATGAGAGAGCAGGGGGAGAGAGACAGAAGGAGAAGTGGTGGGGGAAGGGCGCGTTCCTACTGGTGGTGCTCGACGGCGGAGGGAGCTCCGGAGGAGCGACTGCTTGCAGCGGCTCGGTCCAAGCGAGGCGAAGGGTGGCTGGGACGACCACGCTAGGGACTCCCTCCCGATCCAAATTGGATCGAGGAGGTTGCAGACGATGGGTGGAATCACGGGGCTGAGGGAGGCTCTCTGGGCCGTCGGATCTGAGATCTGATGGTCCAGATCGAGTGGGGTTTGGCTGGTGGATCTAGCCAAGTGGAGGTAGGTGACTGGGTGCGCCCGGACTGCGAGGATTGAGCGGCGGGGGCTGCGGGATTGGAGGGAGTTGGTCTGCCTAGGGTTTAGGTTTAACTAGAAATGGAATAGGGAAGGCTCCTATATATAGCAGGTGGATTTTTGGATAGGGGCTATCTCGTGTCCCTTCGATCGCAATCGGACGGTTGAGAAAAAAATAGGTAGGGAGTCCAAATAAGAAAATTAAGATATTTTAAGGATGTTTGGGGATGATCCGGACCCAACGGTCACAACTACTCGGGTCGGGTTCGGGATAGTTTTCGGACACTCACGAGGGGGTCTGAGAGAGGTCGATGAAGACAAGGGGGGGTTGCTGGTCTCGAAGAAAGAGAGAAAAGAGCGGTCTAGTGGGTCTGAGAGAAGGTCAACAAGGACAAGCGGTCTGACAACGGGTCAACGGAGACAAAGAGAGAATCGACAACTACGAACGGCTATGATTTTTATGAAAACATGCGAATGCAATGCACATGATGCCATGATGAAATGCAACAAGCAAAATAAACAATGATGATCATGGAGCAAGAAGCAAAATATGACAAGGCACTCAACATATAGGAATGAAATATGCAAAATAATTATGACAATGCAACAAACAAAATAAACACACGGCATCAACGAAAATAAATGGAAGGGATCTGAAGTATCGGTCTCGGGGCGTCACAACACTCCCCTACTAACAAGAGATCTCGTCCCGAGATCATAGGAATGAGACAGAAGAGGAATAGGAAGAACAAGGTTATTTTTGGACAAATGAGTGAAACAAAATAATCTTGAGAGGTTGAACAACTTTAAAGAAAAATACAACGGAGATGAACGAGATTGAGAAGCTCCGTTACAAAAGAGGAACAAGGAACATTACGAGAACCTTGGCGGTAGAAAGACAAGAATCAAGAGCTTAATGACCGAAAAGAATATGAAACTGCATCGGTATGACGAGATAGAACAAGAACGAAGAATTTGGATAGAACTCCGGTTGAACATGGAAGGAATGGAACGTAACCTCGGGAAGATGGACTAATACCTGACGAGAGAAACAACTCAATGCCTCCGGAAGAATTGAAAGAGTGAAACAAAAGAACGGATGAGCGAACAACAACTTCCACCATGAAAGAATTCGAAAGAGCATCTTTAGGATAAAGGTTTGAACTGAGTTGTTGAGAAAATCAACAACAAACTACTAAGCTTAGTTTGGACTTACGGACAACATCTCAAAGCTTGAGGTGAATTTCCGCCACTACCAAGATTGAAGAGATGAGATGAATGAAGAAATGCAAAACTCCACTTCAAAACAATACGGAGAATTATTTGCACTTCGAGATGCGAGAAGAAGAATACTTGAGCTGCTCCACAAGAATTATTGATGAACACTTGACGAATGAATTAACTCATGATGAACCACCATGAAGAACTCCGGTAACAAAAAGGATGATGAAGGATGAAAAGAATAAGAATAAGGCCTTACGATGATTTAGACGGAGGTTCCGACGAGATAGCCGAGAAAACTTTGAACTCTAGAAAATAAAAGATGAAAACACTTGGGATTAGAATTTATTCATTATGAACAAACTTCGAAGGAAAGGGATTAAATCAACTTGAATAATAAGAATTATGTTATGCTTATCCTCCACCAATTAAATTGATGAGAAGCAATGGATTTGCATACTACTTATTCTCGTTGAAATTGGTTAACGAGGGATATTTAGCGCAAAAACATGAGAAAATCTTTATGAGCCACCGGTAGGATTGGAAAGAACAAATGAATTGATATGATAACACAGAACAAGGACTCTTGAACAAATCACCGTAAGAATTGAAACCTGGTGATGAAAAAGAACAAGCCACCGGGAAGAATTGAAATTGAAATGAAGAAAAGAGAATGAATCGCCGGGAAGAATTGGAGAACAAATGAAGAACTTGAGGGAATTTAGAACGAAGATAATGAAGAGATTGTGAGTTGACTAAAATACTTGAACAAAGCACCGGAAAAAAAATATGAAGACGAACGAAGAGACATTAATTTAGAATAGTTGGAGGACGAAGTTGAAAACTAAGAACGAAGAATCTTCTGAAATGAACGCCTTCGGAGGATATCAAATGGAAAGAATTCATGAAATGCTTCGGATGGTCGAGGAAAAGAATTTGACATGATCGGAACAAAGTAAGAGGTTAGCATCAAGCTAACATCACGAATCTTCAAGAGAATGGACAAAATTTAGAGGGAAGCTCTTCTTCGGTCTTCAATGTTGAGAATGACGACGAGAAACACAACCAAAATTATTGAGATACTCCCGAAGAATGAAAGAGGAAAAGGTTGAAACAAACATGAAAAGAATTTGAAAGTCATCTTGGAGAAGGCATATGATTGATGGAATCCATTCTTATGTCACACTTCAAAACAATTTGGGAATCACTCCGGAAAATTAGAAGAGTCAGGTAAGATCCTGGGAAAAGACATGTGGGTTATAATCCCACCGAAGAGAAACATTGTTGGAAAGGATTATTCGAATGAGAAATGATGCACCCTAATGACTAAAAGACTCAAATGAGGTGACAACCTCGAATTAATTGGAACACAGACGAATCTCTGGAGATGTCTTCGGAACTTCGGAATAATTAAGTGGCGAGAGGTGAACGAGCAAGGGGAAAATATCCGAGCCAAGGGAAAAGAATATGATGAACATTGCAAACTTGAAATGAATCCACTGGAAAAGAAAAGTGATGAAGAAGGACGAACTAGACGAGAATTCACCAGTTGTAATAATTGCAGAAAGAATAAAGAGAATTCACACGAGTAGGATGGATACTCGATTAATGATTCCGGCTCCGAGAAGAAAAAGGTTGGGTGTGTGGGAAAAAGAAAGACCACATCGGACGGGGAAACCCCGTCAGTTGAAAAGAACTGAGGATTGAACTAGCAAAAGATGAAGAGGATCGAATCATCGAAGAGAATTGCACCAGATGAAAAGAGATGACATCGCAACGAACGAAAACTAACTGCGTGATCCTAAAAAAATTTGAAGGGGAAGAGGAGTAATTCAAAACACCTACGTTAAGATTCCTCACCAGAGCGACGAAGGGGCTGAGGAGTAAAAAGAAATCCTACTCTCCGATATAAATAGACTCCAAAATTAGTTTTCTTCTAGACTCGACAACGGACAAACTACGATCAATCAAGGGGGATCCTATGGTAGGTCGAGGCTCTGATACCAACTTGTCACGCCCAAGATGCGATTCTATAACGATCACGTGATGAACTCCTGATTGGGCGCAACCGCATTTCGGGCGCTTAGCAAGATGGATATCGTTACATCGCACCATTACATACATAGATGGGGATACAACAATAGTCACATGAATACAACACATTATACACAAGAAATCCGACTACGGATGAAAACATGAAAAGCACAATGACATCCATCCTGCTATCCTAGGCTGCTGACCAGGAACCTATCCCAAGATCGACGAAGAAGAAGAAGAAGAAAGAACTCCAACACAAGTAAACATCGCTCTCACGTCAAGTCATCGGAAACCTGCACCTGCAACTGTTGTTGTAGTATTTGTGAGCCACGAGGACTCAGCAATCCCATAACCATGGGTATCAAGACTAGCAAAGCTTAATGGGTATGGAGAGGTTAAGTGGTGAAGTTGTAGCTGCGGCTAAGCATAATATGGTGGCTAACTTACGAGTACAAGAATAAGATGAGCATCTACACAAATGGTCGCAAACTAGTAATGATTGCTAAGAGATCCTGAACTGCCTACGAGTCCAACATAACCCCACAGTGTTCTCTTCTCAAATTGAAAAGAGACGGTCACGGTTACTCACACGGTTGGTGTATTTTATATCGGATCCTCTGTCAAATTTTCTACAACCGGACATTAACAAATTCCAATCTGCCACATAATCGCGGGCACAACTTTTGAAAGATCATAACCTTGCAGGGGTGTCCCAACTTAGCCCATCACAAGCTCTCACGATCAACAGAGGTATAAAACCCCTTATCTTAGGGACAACCCGACCAGACTCGGAATCCTGGTGCACAAGACATTTTGACAATGGTAAAACAAGTCCAGCAAGACCTCCCGGCGTGCCGACACCCTGATAGGAGCTGCACGTATCTCGTCTCACGCCACGTCCGGATGAGCACTACGTACAGCTACCGAAGACCCCAGATAACTGGGTGGCACCGTAAGTGGCTCTAGTTTGGGACCAACACCATCAGCACTGCTCCCCCTGTATGTGGAAAAGAATCCTCGGGTAGCGCTAACTCCCTATGCAATTTATTTAATTAATTAACTTTTTATTATGTTGCAAATTAAAACCAAAGTTGGGCCTTGCTGGAGGAGTTTTATTCAAAGTGAACTATCAAGGGGTCCCCATATACCCAACCGCATTAGGAACGCAAAATCAAGGAACATAACATCGGTTTATCGGTTCTTAAGGCGGCGTGAATGGAACAAAACGCCGAGCAAAAGGCCAAGCCTTCCACCCATTGCCAAGTATATAGGTGAGTTTATTATAGTTATAGAGATTGTGATATTCCAACAACCAAGATACGACATGGAGCAATCTTCATCTTCACCTTCAACTAACAACGCTATAAGAGGGGCTGAGCAAGCGGTAACATAGCCAAGCAATGGTTTGCTGGGATGGTGTCAAAGGCTCGAGGGTGTTTCATGGCAACAATGAAAGGCTGACAACAAATAGATAGGTAGCGCGACATATAGCGATGGCATCGAGACAACTAGCATAGCAATGATAGTAATGAGATCCAAGGTGATGGTCATCTTGCCTGAGATCCCGCAAGGAAGAAGAACGAGTCCATGCAGAAGACGAAGAAGAAGCAACGAAGACGAACCAAGCGTAGTCGAACGAATCCTCACATCGCAACGTTACCGGAACTACGAAGCAACACCGGAAAGAAACAAACAACATGGTAAACACACATATCATAACCATGGCATGATGCACAAACAAATATGATGCATGTCCGGTTTAAATATGCATGGCATGACAAAGTGCACAAACAACACTACAAGTTAAGTGGAACTCAATATGCAATGAGTTGCATATTGACAAAACACCACATCCAATTATTTAGTTCACTCTTGTTTATGTACCCAACAATATTAAATGTTGTTAAACATGCCAAGAGGTGAAACATATGTAAACTAACTATTTAGGAAAGTTTAAATGAGACCGAAAACACAAATAACAATTCCGGAAACTCCCCATATGCAATTTTTGAATTTGCTACTGTTCCGCCCTAACCACAATTTTAATGTTGTTAAACAGGGAAATAAAGTGCACCATGTTAATCTATGCATTTTTCTAGACAAGTTACATATATAGTTTATTAAATTTGGAGTGTAACATCCCAAAATTCTAAATTTTGGAATGTTATATTAAATAGATAGTTTTGATTACTAGTGTGATGTGCTGTGTGAAATTGAGTCAAATTTGAAACTTTTAAAAGTTACATGAGAGGGAATTAAATGACTTTCCCAAACTTTCACCTTTCATTTCTGTTCTCTAGGAATTCAAATTCTTTTCATCACAAAACCCCAGAGTGAAGATAATATGACTTCTTCTATTTATTAAATGAAAAAGGGTTTTGAAAGGATTTTGAATTTCATTCTCGAAATATTTTAAATTCAGAAACTTTATGCAACTCAATGATTTTCTCGAGAGAAGATAAAATGACTTCTTCAAATTATAAGAAATATGAGTTGGAAGTTTTTTCTAAAATTTTCTACAACTCATTTTCAAAATTTGAGTTAATGGGTTTTATTCAAATTATTTTTATCCAAAAATAAAATATATGGAAAATAGGGTAACATGATTCCCTACAGTAGAGAATTGGGGAGAAATAAATTTGAAATCATTTTAGTATTTTTAAATGATTTTTACTGGTTTTTATTGCATCAGTAGCATCTTTTGATTTATTTAAATTTGTGAGGATTATATTTGACTGTAGAAAAATGATCACATTGTAGGAAATAATTTTGTGAAATTTTTGATATATAATATGCCTATATAAATTTTATTTTTATTTTCATTGTTCAGTTTTTCTTCTCTGTTTGTATTAAAAACAAAAACAGCGCGTGCATTTATCTGTCACCCATGTGCGCAGCTTAGTAGCTGCGGGCTCCTCAATTTTTTTTCCTTTAATCTTTACGGGCCAGGCCTAGTCGGCCTTTTTTTTCTTTCCAGTTTTTCATTTCTTTTTTCTCTTCCGCCGAATTTAAAAAAAAAAACTGTATGCGTACGTGTGCCGGCCGGCCGAAACTTTAGGCCTCTTTTTTTTTTCCCCTCTTTTCGTATTTGTTTAGTCCCACATTACCTAGCCTTTGACCCCTAAACCTCTTTTTTATATATAAATATAGATCCATAAGACCTCCAAAAATCATCCGATTCGGGTTAAATTAATATTTTTGTTTGACTAGATTCACTTAAAAAAATATTTCTTCTCTCCGGCGGAAATTCTCGAAGTTGTCTCTTCTCTTCGAAGTCATCTTTTCTTTCCCTATAAAGGTATCTTCCTTCGTTTTTCTATTTACTCCCTTAGCTTATTATTTCTAGACTAGTATGATAGAATAATTAGATTTATAAATTAGTCTACGTATTTATACATTAGATCTATAATTCTTTTAGCTGTAACTTTTTTTCTTCCGTAAAATAGCTTGGCCTTGGTTTTTCAAATAGCCATAACTTTTTACTCGTTCATCCAAATTAGATGAAACCAGCGCCCACAGTTTCGTATTGACTCCACCTATCAAGTAAATCTATCAAATAAACTTTTCGCCACTTTCAAATTTCGAAATTTGTTCAAATTCATATTCAAACTTCTTTTGATCATATCTTTTTAACCGTAACTCCGTTTGAGTTGATTCTTTTTGCAAATCGAAGCTCTTGACCTAAACTTTCCGATAAGGCCAAATTCACATAATTTTGGTACTGTTAGAAATTGTTTTCTGTTCAAGAGTCATTCATTTGTTTTCAAAGTTTTCCAAAGTGTTTTATTCGCTCTGTCCGATCTTCTGAGTGATTGCTTATGTGTGATTACTATTGTTTGCTTACGATAGATTGATCAGAGTGTGACGAGTAGATCTCTCACGAGTTTTGAGTGCGAAATCTTCTACATCATCAGGACAAGGCAAGTTCACACTTTGATCATACTTCCAATACCCAGTTTTCATTGCATTAGTTATATCCTCAAACACTTGCATGAGTAGGACTGGTTACATAATATGATGCTTCGTAGTTTATGAGGTAGGAACCCAATGACGTGAGATCAACCTAGGGGGGGTATACGCTTTGTTACTTATTGCTTGGCCATGCTCGTAGACGTGGATTGGTATGAGAGTTTCATGAAAGATGTCAGTGTTATTTAAGGGAAACTTTAAGGTGGTAACTTAATACACATATGGGTGGATTGGTTGTGGCATCCTAGAGTACCCAGTGGTTGCCGGGCACCTGGAGAAACCAGTGTTTGCCCTAGGGGATACCGGAGGAACCGTGTGATCACCCTATTGGAATGCCACCCAGGCTCAAAGGGATCATATAATATTTTCATGCCTAGAAACTTCCATGTGCAGCCACAAGCCATTATGGGCTCTGGAATAGTTGAGTATGTTGTGTGACCTCTTTAAGTGGTAGACTAGCAGATGTAGCGAATGTAGGTGTACCAGTCTACCCAGGGTAAAGAGTTAATTCTTCTGAAAGACTGTGTCTCGGTCATCCGGTTCTCAAACACCATGAAGTGCGAGAAATTAATTTGTCCCCGGTTATGGACATCTTTGAGTATATAGAAGTGGATTATTTGTTGATCTCAACACTCTATTCAATTAATTTGTTGGGTTAATAATGACTTTGATTTGGGATTGAGATGGAGGAACCATTCTCAATTGTTCATGTTTTAAATTTAACAAAGTAGTTAAATAAATGCAATCCTTTGTGGTAGGGAAAAATCAGCTTTATGCAAAAACAACCTTACAGCCTCCACCAGCCAAATATGCATGTAGTTGTAGGCATTGTTCATCATTACTTCTACAGTGTGAAATTGCTAGTACATTCATTGTACTGACCTACATGGCTGCAATGTCTCATGTTGCAGGATTTATTCGACGAGTAAGTGTTAGGTTAGGGTTGCGCTATCTACACTCAACTTTGTCGTTGGTGTTGATGGAACTCCACAACCTTTGTTGCTTCCACTATGATCGATTGAGGTAATAGTATTTACGTTACTTAATACATGTGCTTTACCTCTGTTATAAATCCTCGAGTACTGTGTGTGTCAGCATACCGATCCAGGGATGACACTTAAGCACAGAGACTTGATCCATTTGGGTCGGGTCGCTACAAGATGGTATCAGAGCACATGTTGACTATAGGACGTGACCCCTAGAAACTGACAAGCCCTTAGGAAAGGATTTCTTTAAAACTTTTATTTCAAAAGGATTCTATACCTCTCTTCTTTTTCCGAGTTTTTTTTTCAAATCTTCCCTCTTACCTCAAATAGTTAGACTACCCTTTTCCATTGGATCACTTCGGAGTAAAGAGGAATTTGCCATACATGGAAGTGTTGAAGCTACAATAGTGGATACTCCGAAGATTTGAAGAGTTGACCGCTTTGAAGAGATGATGACCTTTAAAAGGCCAAATCCCTAGTATATATTTACGTTAGATGCGCCATACATGGAAGTGTTGAAGCTACAATAGTGGATACTCCGAAGATTTGAAGAGTTGACCGCTTTGAAGAGATGATGACCTTTAGAAGGCCAAATCCCTAGTATGTATTTACGTTAGATGCGACGAATGTGAGCCGACATTTGTTTGATTTTTTTCCGACAGCCACAAAACAAAACCCGTCCTTTCAAAACTATTGTTTGTATTGTGTGTATCCCTCTCCATCTCTCTTATCTCACCCAAAACCCATGGACCCAATAGAGGATGAAAAAAGATAGACTTATATTCTCTGGACCAATGACCCAGCCAGAGGCAGAGCTATGGATACAAAACATGGAGGATCACTTCAGGAAGAATTTAGTTGCAAGGAAGTATGAGGTTCAATACGCTCTTCAGTACTTCAAGAAAGTGCTGCAACATGGTGGAAAATGCATCAAGACATACAAGGATGTAGTGGAGCGGGAAGTTGGGAGGAATTCAAGAAGACTCTGTTAAGATCCCGTCTCATCCGAGAGCGCGGTGACAAACCGAAGAAGAAGCCTTGTGCCTGCAGGATTTGTGGAGAAATAGGACACACCCAGGAGGAGCACAAGGACGAATGCCCTAATTGTGAAGGAAGTCACCTAGCTGAAGAATGCCCAACTAGGCAGATTACTTGTTTCTTGTGTGAAGGAACTACCCACTACTCTACTCAGTGTCACATTTACCCCATGGTACAACGAACTATCCAGCATAAGAAAGAAGTAATGAAAGAAGTCCTCGAGGAAACCTTAAGGAATCCGTGAGGGAGGAAGATATTGACGACCCTGATGGAGAAGGCCTAAACAGATTTTACTCTCGTGCTTGTTATGCATGTGGAGAAAAAGGACATTTTTCACAGCATTGCACAAAGGAAAACCAGGAGTATCTGGCAGACTTCCCGACAGAAGAGGTGGAGTTTGATCCACAAAAGATAGACGAATTGATAGGAACAAAGAAGTCGAGGAAGAGAAAGAGCATGTGTCCCCAGAAGAACCCAATTTCTACGGAAAAGGACCTGAGTCACATCACATGTTACTGGCGCAAGGATCTAGATCATTATGCTAACCACTGCCCAACCAGGAAGTGAAGAATCTAGTGAACCAGGATAGTCACCATGAAGTCCTTAGATTTGTCTGATGTCATTTGTTTACGCTGCAAGGAAGTAGAGCATTTTGCCAGAGAAGGTTCAGACCGGAGGAAAGATGGAGCAGAGTAGTTGAGATCTGGATATTAGAATGAAGCATGTAGCTAAATGTGGAACACCCTTTTACAATGTTGAGTTGATATTATGGAAAGAACATTGTAATAGTCATGGAGCGATAGAAGTTGACATTTTGGAATCTAAGAAGGAAAAGTATGAGTTGTTGGATGATTGTGAGTGTCTATCTTGCTATCTCACATAGAATAAAACCTAGAACCATGGACCAGTTGACCCCAAACCTTTCTCGGACAAACGACCCCATTTTACCCAAGGATGTCCGTATGTTGTCCTGAGAACCCCTTCTGTGTTATACCCACAGATGACAACCCTTTACGAGTCTTTTCTCAAGGGCCCGGAAACGATCATGACCCTAACTAGCGATTAGGATAGCCCAAAGATCCTGTAGGATATGATGAAGCATATTCACCTTGAAGGAGATGCAGTTACAAGGGTATTCCTTCAGGGAGAATGGAGTTGAACTTTGGTACATGGAGGTACACCTCCACCGTGTGAACGAAGGGTCAATACTTTTTCATCTCCCGAGATGGAGATGAAGCACACGGCCAATAGGAGGAAGCAAAAGATCGAGGATTTCTAGGATCACATTGCACAATTCCAGTGGGACTGAATCATCCTCAGCTAGTACAAAGGAATAAAGATGGAAGGAATGTTTGACCATACCCAACTAGGTGGATGGCAACATTTGTAGTGAAGCACCTTTGAAAGTGAAGTTTTGAATACTGGTTCAGGATGAAATAAGAGAGTTTTTGTGAGGAGAATATGGATTACGGATGTACCACTGCATTTCATTTAGGGCGATACTTTTCTGAGTGAACCCTGGACAAATAGAAAGAAAAGTGTTGCTCCAAGGAGTAGAGTTTGTACAAATAAGTTGGAGTATTATTTATGATGCTTACCCCAAGGATATGAAGGAAAGAAGTACAATTGGATTTAAAGAGGGGGGTAATGCTGGAGTATGGAGCAATATTGACTCCAGGGATGATTTGAGGATACACAAGTTCTGAAGTGGACCCAAGCCGAGAACCTAAGGAGGCTACGTAATCATAAGGGAACCACGAGGCTTGTCATAAGTAATATGTTTCTGCTGCAGTAAAGCAGGGCACTTTGCTAGAGATTGTTCCAAGGAGAAGGAGATTTGTGCTGAGTTGTTGAGTTGAAGCATGCAATGGAAATGAAGTAGATCGTAGTAAGTTGAGAATCGATGAAGTTAGCAGCCTGGTATTGATTTTGAATTTTATGAGTTGGTACCATATAAGTGATGAGTGAAGACATGATACATGGATCAAGATCTTGAAGAAACTAATGTTTTCCATTTTAAGTGTGGTAGGACCCAACAACGTTACCCGAATACACTAGCTAGTGGTTAGTTACGTCAGACTTGGAATGGACTGCCTAAGGATGTGTGTGAGTAATTACACTCAGTTTTGTACCCAAAGAAGAAAGGGATACCAAACAAATTGGATGGATTTAAGATAAACCAGGAAGTTGGATGTTGGAAGAATGATCAGTTGCAACCCGATGATGAGAGCAAGTGTTACTAGTGACAAGTTGGAGATGAGACATAACCCACAGGCCCCAGGACCTGTGAAGGAAGCAAGCACATTCTTGCTGAAGGAAAACCCCTGGTAGAAGTTACGACCTTCCAACAGACAATCTTATAGGAGGTTACGTTAAACCCGAGGGTTGTGAAAACACGATAGATGGTTGTTTGGCTTGCAGAATCAATGGATTTGTCCGAACTTAGTTCGTTGACAAGAGAAATTCTGCAATGCTTGTGGGGATGACCGAGTGTTAGAATTCAAGATTCACTAAACCATATACACGGTAATGATTTGGGTGCGGGATGGATTGATCACCATACCGACTTACTCTTATTATTCGCCTCTGTTATGTGGGATGGTAAATCTGAGTGACTTACCTATAGTAGAGAGACAACGATGTCAAAACTTTGTTTAAACCTTAGAATGGTGTAGAAATTTTTCCCTTGTACACGGCACGCTGTTGCCAACCGTAGGATATACGGTGAGGATGAAGCCCAGACCCATTTTCTGCAGGGATCCAATAAATTGTTTGATGACCACAATGAGAGATCGATAGTTGTTTAGTATTGGGGCCAAACCTATCCGCTAAGAAGAACCAGTCTCAGAAGAACCTTACCAGGATGAAGGACACAAGAATTCAGGACAAAGGTTAGACCCCTACCGAAGGAGCCCCGAGAAGGAATTATCCTGAAGATCTAAGAAGACCGACACTGTCAACCCAGAGAGTGGAGTACCTGATTTTGGTGGAACCGTATCCATGTTTCTAAGTACGGTAGCACTCGAGACCATACCAGTCAGTGATTTGTTAGGAGACCCCCAAACCCCAACCTATTTCTTGCTAGCCTCTCCGAATCTCGAGGACGAGATTCATTTTAAGTGTGGTAGGTTTGTAACATCCCAAAATTCGAAATTTTGGAATGTTATATTAAATAGATAGTTTTGATTGCTCGTGTGATGTGCTGTGTGAAATTGAGTGAAATTTGAAACTTTTGAAAGTTACATGAGAGGGAATGAAATGACTTTCCCAAACTTTCACCTTGCATTCTTGTTCTCCAGGAATTCAAATTCTTTTCATCACAAAACCCCAGAGTGAAGATAATATGACTTCTTCCATTTATTAAATGAAAAAGGGTTTCGAAAGGATTTTGAATTTCATTCTCAAAATGTTTTAAATTCAGAAACTTTATGCAACTCAATGATTTTCTCGAGAGAAGATAAAATTACTTCTTCAAATTATAAGAAATATGAGTTGGAAGTTTTTCTGAAATTTTCTACAACTCATTTTCAAAATTTGAGTTAATGGGTTTTATTCAAATTATTTTTATCCGAAAATAAAATATATGTAAAATAGGGTAACATGGTTCCCTACAGTAGAAAATTGGAGATAAATAAATTTGAAATAAATTTGGTATTTTTAAAATGATTTTTACTGGTTTTTATTGCATCAGTAGCACCTTTTGATTTATTTATATTTGTGAGGATTTTTTTTTACTGTAGAAAAATGTTCACGTTGTAGGAAATAGTTTTCTGAAAATTTTGATATATAATATGCCTATATAAATTTTATTTTTATTTTCATTGTTCAATTTTCCTTCTCTGTTTCTATTAAAAACAAAAACCGCGCGTGCATTTATATGTCGCCCACGTGGGCAGCTTAGTAGCAACGGACGCCTCATTTTTTTCCTTTCCTCCTAACGGGCCAGGCCCAGTGAGCCTTTTTTTCCTTTCCAGTTTTTCTTTTTCTTTTTTTCTTTTCTGCCGAATTGTTTTTTAAAAAAATACTGTACGCGTATGTGCGCCGGGCCGGCCGAAACTTTAGGCCACTTTCTTTTTCTTTCCCCTCTTTTTGTATTTGTTTAGTCCCACATTGTCTAGCCTTAGACCCCTAAGTCCTTTTTTCACCTATAAATACAGACCCATAGGACCTCCAAAAATCATCCGATTCGGGTTAAATCAATATTTTGGTTTGACTAGATTCACTTCAAAAAAATATTTCTTCTCTCCGGCGGGAATTCTGGAAGTTGTCTCTTCTCTTCGAAGTCATCTTTTATCTCCCTATAAAGGTATCTTTCTTCATTTTTTTTATTTACTCCTGTAGCTTATTATTTCTAGACTAGTACGATAAAATAATTAGATTTATAAATTAGTCTATGTATTTATACATTAGACCTAGAATTATTTTAGCCGTAGCTTTTTTTCTTCCATAAAATAGCTTGGCCCTGGTTTTTCAAATAGCATAACTTTTTACTCGTTCATCCAAATTAGATGAAACCAGCACCCACAGTTTCGTTTTGACTCCACCTATCCAGTGAATCTATCAAATAAACTTTTTGCACCTTTCAAATTTCAAAATTTGTTCAAATTCATATTTAAACTTCTTTTGATCATATCTTTTTAACCGTAGCTCCGTTTGAGTTGATTCTTTTTGCAAATCGAAGCTCTTGACCTAAACTTTCTGATAAGGCCAAACTAACATAATTTTGGTACTGTTAGAAATTGTTTTTTGTTCGAGAGTCATTCGTTTGTTTTCAAAGTTTTCCGAAGTGTTTTATTCGCTCTGTCCGATCTTCTGAGTGATTGCTTATGTCTGGTTACTTTTGTTTGCTTACGATAGATTGATCGGAGTGTGACGAGTAGATCTATCACGAGTTCTGAGTGCGAAATCTTCTACATCGTCAGTACAAGGCAAGTTCACACTTTGATCATACTTTCAATACCCAGTTTTCATTGCATTAGTTATATCCTCAAACACTTGCATGAGTAGGACTGGTTACATAATATGATGCTTTGTAGTTCATGAGGTAGGAACCCAATGACCTGAGATCAACCAAGAAGGGTATACGCTTTGTTACTTATTGCTTAGCCATGCTCATAGACGTGGATTGGTATGAGAGTTTCATGAAAGATGTGAGTGATATTTAAGAGAAACTTTAAGGTGGTAATTTAATACACATCTAGATGGATTGGTTGTGGCACCCTGGAGTACCTAGTGGTTGCCGGGCACTTGGAGAAACCAGTGTTTGCCCTAGGGGATCCTGGAGGAACCATGTGATCACCCTATTGGAATGCCACCCAGGCTCAAAGGGATCATATAATATTTTCATGCCTAGAAACTTCCATGTGCAGCCACAAGCCATTATGGGCTCTGGCATAGTTGAGTATGTTGTGTGACCTCTTTCAGTGGTAGACTAGCAGATGTAGCGAATGTAGGTGTACCAGTCTACCCGGGGTAAAGAGTTAATGCTTCTGAAAGACTGTGTCTTGGTCATCCGGTTCTCAAACACCATGAAGTGCGAGAAATTAAACGGAGGCGATCGAGTCTTGTGGGGAAAAGTGCACAAACCTCTGCAGAGTGTACAAACCACTGTTCAAGATATCTTCCGATATGCCGATAAATCAGCTGATTTATCGCTTACCGCTGTCTGGCCGATAAGATAAATCGGCCGATAAATGAGCAGATATGGCGATAAATCGGCCGATATGCCGATACACGGGCCGATTTACCCCTTATCATGGGTCGACCGATAAGTTCCCGATAAGAGATATCCCCAACATTGGTACAAACTATTCATGAGTAGCCGTGTCCCCGGTTATGGACATCTTTGAGTATCTAGAAGTGGATTATTTGTTGATCTCAACACTCTATTCAATTAATTTGTTGGGTTAATAATGACTTTGGTTTGGGATTGAGATGGAGGAACCAGTCTCAATTGTTCATGTTTTAAATTTAACAAATTAGTTAAATAAATGCAATCCTTTGTGGTAGGGAAAAATCAGCTTTATGCAAAAACAGCCTTACAGCCTCCACCAGCCAAATATGCATGTAGTTGTAGGCATTGTTCATCATTACTTCTACAGTGTGAAATTGCTAGTACATTCAATGTACTGATCTACATGCTACAACGTCTCCTGTTGCAGGATTTATTCGACGAGTAAGTGTTACGTTAGGGTGGCGCTGTCTACACTCAACTTTGCCGATCGTGTTGATGGAACTCCACAACCTTTGTTGCTTCCGCTATGATCGATTGAGGTAATAGTATTTACGTTACTTAATACATGTGATTTACCTCTGTTATAAATCCTCGAGTACTGTGTGTGTCAGCATACCGATCCAGGGATGACACTTAAGCACAGAGACTTGATCCATTTGGGTCGGGTAGCTACATGGAGCTACGGTTATTAAGTTATGAAATAAACCATTTTAGCAAGTTATTTAAACAAATTAATGCAAACAGCAAGTTAAACATTTTAAACCTGCATGAAAGTTAGTTATTATGAATCTACACAGAATTCTAAGCAATTTTTATATATAACTTGTTTAATTCCGATACATGGTTGTGGAATTATTATATGCATGAACAATGAGGGTTTTTTCTGTAAAAGTGCAACTCTGGATAATAGATAAGTTTGTCCAGGAGAAAATGCAATGGGCCGAATCTGCAGGCTGCTGGGGCGCTCACCATGGGCTGAGGCCCAGGTCAGTGGAGAGGGAGGCCAGAAGAGGGCGGTGCTGGGCCGGCTCGTTGGGAAGGTTGGACGCGGGCTAGGCCTTGGAGAGGCCGTCTGCAGCTTGCGGTCAACGGCGCCCACGCGCGTTGGCTGTCTCGCTCGCGATGCAGGGTTGCGAAGTAGGGAGATGGAGATCGACGGCGTTGGGGTCTTCGGCAGGGCGGGATGGCGAACTGGAGGCCGGGACGAGGCCGACTAGAAGTCGCGGCTTGGGACTTCGGCAACGGTGAGGCAGATGCGGATGAGGGCGGCTTGGATCCCGCTCCTGACGGTATTCGGTGTAGAAGAGGTGGCGCGGCGGGCGACTTGGCAGCAGGGGGCTCCGACCGTTCCAGGAACGGCGAAAATGGGCGGATCCAGGTCCCGGGGGAACGATCAGGGCGGTGGAGTGCCCTGGACGATGGCGGGGACGAACTTGAGGCGCTCAGGCGCCATGGCTGCTCCAACTCCCTGTGAGAAAACAGAGATAAAGATGAGAGACCAAGGGGAGAGAAACAGAAGGAGAAGTGGTGGGGGAAGGGTGCGGTCCTGCTGGTAGTGCTCGGCGGCGGAGGGAGCTCCGGAGGAGCTGCTGCTTGAGGCGGCGCGATCCAGGCGAGGCGAAGGGCGGCTGGGATGGCCACACTAGGGACTCCCTCCCGATCCAGATTGGATCGAGGAGGTTGTGGATGATGGGTGTAACCGCGGGGCTGCGGGAGGATCTTTGGGCCGTCGGATCTGAGATCCCGCGGTCCAGATCGAGTGGGGTTTGGCTGGTGGATCTGGCCAACTGGAGACAGGGGACTGGGTGCACGCGAATTGTGAGGAGAGAGCGGCGGTGGCTGCGGGATTGGAGGGAGCTGCTGTGCCTAGGGTTTAGGTTTAACTAGAAATGGAATAGGGAAGGCTCCTATATGTAGCAGGTGGATTTTTGGGTAGGGGATATCTCGTCCCTCCAATTGCAATCGGACGGTTGAGAAAAAATAGATAGGGAGTCCAAATAAGAAAACAAAGATATTTTAGGGATGTTTGGGGATGATCCAGAACCAACGGTCACGACTGCTCGGGTCGGGTTCGGGATAGTTTTCTGACACTCACGAGGGGGTCTGAGAGAGGTCGACGAAGACAAGGGGGGTTTGTTGGTCTCGGAGAAAGAGAGAAAAGTGCGGTCCGGTGGGTCTGAGAGAAGGTCTACAAGGACAAGCGGTCTGACAACAGGTCAACGGAGACAAAGAGAGAAGCGGCAACTACGAACGGCTATGAGTTTTATGAAAACATGCAAATGTAATGCACATGATGCCATGATGAAATGCAACAAGTAAAATAAACAATGATGATCATGGAGCAAGAAGCAAAATATGACAAGGCACTCAACATATAGGAATGAAATATGCAAAATAATTATGACAATGCAACAAACAAAATAAATACACGGCATCAACGAAAATAAATGGAAGGGATCTGAAGCATCGGTCTCGGGGCGTGACAACACGGGACCCACATGTCAGTTTATGTTATTGCTAGCTGATTAACTAATTAGAGAATTAGACTAATTATGATTAAATTAATTAATTTAATTAATTAATATTATTTTTATTATTTAGTTTTTTTTAAATCTTTTTAAGGGGGGCGGGCCCCACGTGTAAGTGGCTCTGGGGGGCCAACGAGGCAGCGGTTAACGAGGCGCTAGCCTGACTAGGTTCTGGCCCAGGCCACCCGTGGCGAGCGCGACCCAGCGACGGTTGCGGCGAGCAGCGGGGCGAGGGGCGGATGGACACAGCGACCGCGGGAGGCGTGTGGCGGCACGGGCGCACAACTAGCAGCGCGAGGGGGAGCGGGCTCGAGGCGAGCGTCAGTGGCGACCCGCGGCGGCGCGGGGCTGCAGTAGGCCTGGCACGGCAGCGCCGGGCGGCGGAGCAGCCAGGCAAGGGTAGGCTTGGTGGCGCGGCCACAGGGGGGCCGGAGGCGGGTTTGACGGCTCCCGGCAGCAAGCAGCAGCGC
This sequence comes from Secale cereale, assembly GCA_902687465.1. NCBI lineage: Eukaryota > Viridiplantae > Streptophyta > Magnoliopsida > Poales > Poaceae > Secale > Secale cereale. Next base: position 476,645,588 of record LR738710.1, on the reverse strand, counting down.
GAGCGGAGCATGGCGGCGGGGCACGACGGGGCAAGCGGGGGGTGTAGGCGCTAGGCGAGCGGGGCGCAGGGTGGTCGTGCGGTGGTGATAGGAGAGCGGCGTCGCAGCGAGGCAGGGCGCCACTGGGTGAAGCAGGGACTCGCGGGCGTGACCAAGAGGTCAGGCAAGAGCACGACCACTACGAACTCATGGCCAAGGCTGATGACGACTTCGGTCTCGAGCAGGGGAATGACTACGATGGTGGATATGCACGGGAGAGAGAGGGGAAGGAAGTAGATGCTCACAATGAGCCTGTAGTCGTGCAAAGCGGGCTTGGGGGAGAGCTCGACAACGGCGGGTTCCGACGATGGGGACGGCGATGTAGAGGAGCAAGACGGCATGATCCCGACACGCTGATGGCTCCCGGGTCACGTTCGTTGGCGTAGAGGGCGTAGTCGAACACTTCGGAACAGCTGGACACAATAGAACGACGCGGGGAGATCATTGGTCGCGCCTATGACGGATCCATGGTGATGGTGGCTTGGCGCAGCGAGGGAAGGAGAGGAGCGGCACCAAGAAGGGGAAACAGGGCGAGTGGGGGGCTAGGCTTTCAAGAAGGGGGGTGCGGGGATGCTATTAACTTCACATGGGGTCGGGGGATGGTCGGCACGTGGCCGGGGTGCCATGGATGCCCGCCAGGGCCTTCCTGCCTCCTGTAGCAGGAGGTTGAAGGAGAGAGTGGGTGGGCTGGGCCTTCTCTTGTAGGTTGTGTGCTTAAGTGCACAGTGTCATTTCCATTTTCTCTTTTCTTTAATTCTTTTCTATTTTGTATTTTTTGCCATTGTTTTGTATTTTAGTTTAGTACGAAATGAATTTTCTTATAAACGGAATTGAGCACATAATTCAAGCACAAAGTTTAGGGACCACCCACAAGTTCTCAAATTATTTTGAAAGGCTTGTCTATTTGTTTATTATGAGAAGGCCAAAATAATTGATGTTGGAGCATTTATTATTTTTCCTACAAATTTAACTGTGAGACAAATGAAGTTGTCTTCTACATGATAATCCTTTGTGAATATTTGCAACACCACCAACATTTTGTTTTACATTCCGAGGAAATAATTTATTTGACTTTATTAATTGAGCTTGGTTGAATCAAAGTAAGTGTCGGTGTCAAAACTGACAGATCTCGGGTAGGGGGGCCCAACCTATGCATTTAGAGGATTGATGGTAACAGGAGCTAGGGGACACGATGTTTACCCAGGTTCAGGCCCTCTCGATCGAGGGAATACCCTACTTCCTGCTATATTAATATGGATGAAAATGAGTACAAGAGTTGATCTACCTCGAGATCGTAATGGCTAAACCCTAAAGTCTACCCTATGAGGATGTTGTGATGTTGATGATCCCCTCTACAGACTAAACCTCCTGGCTTATATACATGCCAGAGAGGGCCTAGGGTTACAAGGATGACTTGGAGAGGAATTTATAGATACATCCAGACTCTACGCTTGCCTTTCTACGTACATAGGAGTCCTGGCCGAATACGGGGGAGAGTCTTCTGCTTCTTCTTTCGTGGCCCGTCAATACGGCCCAGCTTCATTGATCCCGGACGCCTGAGGACCCTTGAATACAGGACTCCCTCGGTATCCCCCGGACTTGCCTTCAAGGATGAGATCGTGTCCGGCTTCATGTCTGCGGTCTTGCAAGGTGAGTCCTCCTGGATGATAGTTCGGCTTCTCTCTGTATTTCGTTGATTCCTTGCCACCGTCGCCTTGGCTTCCATGTGTCCAACGAATGTGAACCGTCTGGGCAGTTTTACAATTACCCCCTTGACTGTGTAGGGAAGGCGCTTATATAAGAGAATAGATCTCAGTTGCCTCTCCATTCCATTCCACGCGGAAGAAACCCTAGTGCCTGCAAAAAATCAACAAACATGGCTAGCGCCCCAAGCTCTTCCTCACGCCCTCATGGCCCTCGTGCAGGAGATTGGAAAAGCTATTCTGTATCCCATGTGCATCTGAGGACACTTCAAGCGCAAGGATATCTCCCTCCCGAGGATCTAGTCCCCGTCCGGGCCGGACTAACTTCTATTCACAATCAAGCCCTCGCAAAGAGCTTTCCCAACCCCTTCGATGGAGAGCGGATATGTTTTGTCCCTTTCCTTCTAAGAGGCGTAGGTTTCCCCGTCCACCCCTTCCTTAGGGGACTCTTGGAGCTCTATGGTCTTCAATTGCATGATCTTACGCCGGGGTCTATCCTGCATATTGCGGATTTTGTTGCTTTATGCAAACTGTTCTTGGGCTGCGAGCCTCACTTTGAGTTGTGGCGAAAGTTCTTCTGCCTTGTCCCTCGCTCGGAAAAGGGATCCATATTTGAAGTTGGGGGATCCGAAGTATGGCGCATAGCATGGACAGGCTATCTGCCCGGTACTCCAAAGAAGGCATCCGAAGAGTGGCCTTCGGAGTGGTTTTATAGTGAGGACGTTGCCCTATCGGATCCAGTTCGACAAGGCCTCCCCAAATATTCCAGTGCTCCGCCAAAGAAGCTTTTCAACTGGTGTCCCCACAGTCCCTCAGAAGAAGAGAGAGCGGAGGTTAGCAGACTGGCGGGCAAGATCAAATTGCTCGCCAGTTCGGGGCTATCCATAATTGAGGTGACATCGATTTCAATAAATCGCTGCGTGTAGCCGCTCCAAGCTAGAGGATTTCCAATGTGGCATTATAATGGCCTGAATGATGCCTCACGCTGCTAACGCCCGGGTCCGGATGACCCTGCCGCTCTAGCAGTCATCCTGGAGGGTCTTTATAAGGGAGAGAAGCAAGACTTCCTCTGTTTTAAGTGTTGGGAGGGTTTTTCTATGTACAATACTCTAGACTGGGTAAGTCTCTCTCTCTCTCTCTCTCTCTCTCTCTCTCTCTCTCTCTCTCTCTCTCTCTCGTGATCGCTATATTTGCCCATTTTCTTGGTTATGACGTACTGACCGAACTAAATTCGGTTTTTCCCATCAGGAGTGGAGGAAGGTGATCGAGGGGATTAATAATCCCGCCCCACAGCCAGGGGACCGATTCCAAAATACAGGCCCTAGATATGATGAAGATCCGGACATAGGCATCGAACTAGAAGAGGGAGTCTTCTATCAAGCCTGCCGTGAGGGCACCCTGGTGGATATTATAGCCAATTACCCTGGCCTCATTCCTTCTTCCCACGTAAGTACTCATGACATATCTCATCAATGAGAAGTTTCCCAGCGCGCCATACCTACCGCATTTTTCCATGCTTAAAAGGGGCGGCGCTCCTCACGCCGAACTGTGCGAAGACCGTCCTCCCAGAGGGCGACGCCTGCATCGGGTGAGGCCTTGAAGCGAAAGAGGACCGCGAACACCAGCGAACCTTCAAAGAGGTATGTTTGTTTTGACACGCGTTGGGTGGTAAAGTCAATATTAGAACTTTCCGCTTCATTTTTCCTTTTAGGAGGAATACACACCGGACTGTTTCCGGAGATTATGCAGATCAAGCTCCAAGCAATCCGGTTTCTGTCTCATCAAGGGTTAGTGCGGATTCAGTGCCGGATTGTCCCCTCCAAGAGGATTCAGATGGAATGTCAGTCACTAATTCCGAAGTGGAGGTTGTGATGGTTCACTAGCGGCGGAAAGCAGCCATGCTGTTGGGGAACGTAGTATTTTAAAATTTTCCTACGATCACGCAAGATCTATCTACCAGATGCATAGCAACGAGAGGGAAGAGTGTGTCTACGTACCCTCGTAGACCGGAAGCGGAAGCGTCAAGTGACGCAGTTGATGTAGTCGAACTTCTTCGCGATTCAACCGATCAAGCACCGAACGTACGACACCTCCGCGTTCAGCACACGTTCAGCTTGATGACGTCCCACGAGCTCTTGATCCAGTTGAGCTTCACGGGAGAGTTTCGTCAGCACGACGGCGTGGTGACGGATATGATGTATTCACCGGCGCAGGGCTTCGCCTAAGCACTACGACGGTATGACCGAGGTGTGTTTCTGTGGAGGGGGCACCGCACACGGCTGGAACAATTCAACTTGTGTGTCTTTGGATGCCCCCCTGCCCCCGTATATAAAGGAGCAAGGGAGGAGGGCCGGTCGGCCTCCTATGGTGCGGCTAGGGCAATCCTACTAGGAATAGGATTGCAATCCTATTCCTAGTAGGAGTCCACCAAGAAGGAAGAGAGGGAAAGGAAAAGAGGGAGAGGTGGCGCCCCCCCCCCAATCCTAGTCCAACTAGGATCCCTAGGTGGGGCGCCGGCCAGCCTCTATGGACTGCCTCTCTCCTTTCCTCAAGGCCCACTATGGACCATCCAGTTAAATCCGAAACTTTTCCGGAACACTTCCGGTGTCCGAATATAGTCGTCCAATATATCAATCTTTATGTATAGGACATTCCGAGACTCATCGTCATGTCCGTGATCTCATCCGGGACTCCGAACTACCTTCGGTACATCAAAACTCATAAACTCATAATACCGATCGTCATCAAACGTTAAGCGTGCGGACCCTACGGGTTCGAGAACTATGTAGACATGACCGAGACTCATCTCCGGTCAATAACCAATAGCGGAACCTGGATATTCATATTGGCTCCTACATATTCTACGAAGATCTTTATCGGTCAAACCGCATAACAACATACGTTGTTCCTTTTGTCATCGGTATGTTACTTGCCCGAGATTCGATCGTTAGTATCTCTATACCTAGTTCAATCTCGTTACCGGCAAGTCTCTTTACTCGTTCCGTAACACATCATCTCGTGACTAACTCATTAGTCTTTTGCTTGCAAGGCTTATTATGATGTGTGTTACCGAGAGGGCCCAGAGATACCTCTCCGACACTCGGAGTGACAAATCCTAATCTTGATCTATGCCAACACCACGAATAATTTCGGAGACACCTGTAGAGCATCTTTATGATCACCCAGTTACGTTGTGACGTTTGATAGCACACAAGGTGTTCCTACGGTATTCGGGAGTTGCATAATCTAATAGTCATTGGAACATGTATAAGTCATGAAGAAAGCAATAGCAGTAAAACTAAACGATCATAGTGCTATGCTAACGGATGGGTCTTGTCCATCACATCATTCTCCTAATGATGTGATCCCGTTGATCAAATGACAACTCATGTCTATGGCTAGGAAACATAACCATCTTTGATCAATGAGCTAGTCTAGTAGAGGCATACTAGGGACATACTGTTTTGTCTATGTATCCACACATGTACTAAGTTTCCGGTTAATACAATTCTAGCATGAATAAAAGACATTTATCATGATATAAGGAAATACAAATAACATCTTTATTATTGCCTCTAGGGCATATTTCCTTCAGTCTCCCACTTGAACTAGAGTCAATAATCTAGATTACAAAGTGATGATCCTCACACCCATGGAGTCCTGGTGCTGATCATGTTTTGCCCATGGAAGAGGCTTAGTCAACGGGTCTGCAACATTCAGATCCGTATGTATTTTGCAAATCTCTATGTCTCCCTCCTTGACTAGATCGCGGATGGAATTGAAGCGTCTTTTGATGTGCTTTGTTCTCTTGTGAAACCTGGATTCCTTCGCCAAGGCTATTGCTCCAGTGTTGTCACAAAAGATTTTTATTGGACCCGATGCACTAGGTATTACACCTAGATCGGATATGAACTCCTTCATCCAGACTCCTTCATTTGCTGTTTCCGAAGCAGCTATGTATTCCGCTTCACACGTAGATCCCGCCACGACGCTCTGCTTGGAACTGCACCAACTGACAGCTCCACCGTTCAATGAAAATACATATCCGGTTTGTGACTTAGAGTCATCCGGATCAGTGTCAAAGCTAGAATCGACGTAACCGTTTACGACGAGCTCTTTGTCACCTCCATACACGAGAAACATATCCTTAGTCCTTTTCAGGTATTTTAGGATGTTCTTGACCACTGTCCAGTGATCCACTCCTGGATTACTTTGGTACCTCCCCGCCAGACTTATAGCAAGGCACACATCAGGTCTGGTACACAGCATTGCATACATGATAGATCCTATGGCTGAGGCATAGGGAATGACTTTCATTTTCTCTCTATCTTCTGCAGTGGTCGGGCATTGAGTCTTACTCAACTTCATACCTTGTAATACAGGCAAGAACCCTTTCTTTGACTGGTCCATTTTGAACTTCTTCAAAATCTTATCAAGGTATGTGCTTTGTGAAAGTCCAATTAAGCGTCTTGATCTATCTCTATAGATCTTGATGCCTAATATATAAGCAGCTTCACCGAGGTCTTTCATTGAAAAATTCTTATTCAAGTATCCTTTTATACTATCCAGAAATTCTATATCATTTCCAATCAGCAATATGTCATCCACATATAATATTAGAAATGCTACAGAGCTCCCACTCACTTTCTTGTAAATACAGGCTTCTCCAAAAGTCTGTATAAAACCATAAGCTTTGATCACCTCATCAAAGCGTATATTCCAATTCCGATATGCTTGCACCAGTCCATAGATGGATCGCTGGAGCTTGCACACTTTGTTAGCACCTTTTGGATCGACAAAACCTTCTGGTTGCATCATATACAATTCTTCTTTGAGATATCCATTCAGGAATGCAGTTTTGACATTCATTTGCCAGATTTCATAATCATAAAATGCGGCAATTGCTAACATGATTCGGACAGACTTAAGCATCGCTACAGGTGAGAAAGTCTCATCGTAGTCAACTCCTTGAACTTGTCGAAACCCGTTTGCAACAAGTCGAGCTTTGTAAACAGTAATATTACCATCTGCGTCGGTCTTCCTCTTGAAGATCCATTTATTTTCGATGGCCTGCCGATCATCGGGCAAGTCAACCAAAGTCCACACTTTGTTCTCATACATGGATCCCATCTCAGATTTCATGGCCTCAAGCCATTTTGCGGAATCTGGGCTCATCATCGCTTCCTCATAGTTCGCGGGTTCATCATGGTCTAGTAACATGATTTCTAGAACTGGGTTGCCGTACCACTCTGGTGCGGAACGTACTCTGGTTGATCTACGACGTTCAGCAGAAACTTGATCTGAAGTTTCATGATCATCATCATTAACTTCCTCACTGATTGGTGTAGGAATCACTGGAACAATTTTCTGTGATGTACTACTTTCCAATTCGGGAGAAGGTACAATTACCTCATCAAGTTCTGCTTTCCTCCCACTCACTTCTTTCGAGAGAAACTCCTTCTCTAGAAAGGATCCATTCTTAGCAACGAATATCTTGCCTTCGGATCTGTGATAGAAGGTGTACCCAACTGTCTCTTTTGGGTATCCTATGAAGACACATTTCTCCGACTTGGGTTCGAGCTTATCAGGTTGAAGCTTTTTCACATAAGCATTGCAGCCCCAAACTTTAAGAAACGACAACTTTGGTTTCTTGCCAAACCATAGTTCATAAGGTGTCGTATCAACGGATTTAGATGGTGCCCTATTTAACGTGAATGCAGCTGTCTCTAAAGCATAACCCCAAAACGATAGTGGTAAATCGGTAAGAGACATCATAGATCGCACCATATCCAATAAAGTACAGTTACGACGTTCGGACACACCATTACGCTGTGGTGTTCTGGGTGGCGTGAGTTGTGAAACTATTCCACATTGTTTCAAATGAAGACCAAACTCGTAACTCAAATATTCTCCTCCACGATCAGATCGTAGAAACTTTATTTTCTTGTTACGATGATTCTCTACTTCACTCTGAAATTCTTTGAACTTTTCAAATGTTTCAGACTTGTGCTTCATTAAGTAGATATACCCATATCTGCTCAATTCATCAGTGAAGGTCAGAAAATAACGGTACCTGCCGCGAGCTTCAACAATCATTGGCCCACATACATCAGTATGTATGATTTCCAACAAATCTGTTGCTCGCTCCATAGTTCCGGAGAACGGAGTTTTAGTCATCTTGCCCATGAGGCATGGTTCGCAAGCACCAAGTGATTCATAATCAAGTGATTCCAAAAGTCCATCACTATGGAGTTTCTTCATGCGTTTTACACCAATATGACCTAAACGGCAGTGCCACAAATAAGTTGCACTATCATTATTAACCTTGCATCTTTTGGTTTCAATATTATGAATATGTGTATCACTACAATCGAGATCCAATAAGAATAGACCACTCTTCAAGGGTGCATGACCATAAAAGATATTATTCATAAAAATAGAACAACCATTATTCTCTGATTTAAATGAATAACCGTCTCGCAACAAACAAGATCCAGATATAATGTTCATGCTCAACGCTGGCACCAAATAACAATTATTTAGGTCTAAAACTAATCCCGAAGGTAGATGTAGAGGTAGCGTGCCGACAGCGATCACATCGACTTTGGAACCATTTCCCACGCGCATCGTCACCTCGTCCTTAGCCAATCTTCGTTTAATCCGTAGTCCCTGTTTCGAGTTACAAATATTAGCAACCGAACCGGTATCAAATACCCAGGTACTACTACGAGCATTAGTAAGGTACACATCAATAACATGTATATCACATATACCTTTGTTCACCTTGCCATCCTTCTTATCCGCCAAATACTTGGGGCAGTTTCACTTCCAGTGTCCAGTCCCCTTGCAGTAGAAGCACTCAGTTTCAGGCTTGGCTCCAGACTTGGGTTTCTTCGTGGGAGTAGCAACTGTCTTGCTATTCTTCTTGAAGTTCCCCTTCTTTCCCTTGCCCTTTTTCTTGAAACTAGTGGTCTTGTTAACCATCAACACTTGATGCTCCTTCTTGATTTCTACCTCCGCAGCCTTGAGCATAGCGAAGAGCTCGGGAATTGTCTTTTGCATCCCTTGCATATTATAGTTCATCACAAAGCCTTTATAGCTTGGTGGCAGTGATTGAAGAACTCTATAAATAACACTATCCTCGTCAACTTTGCAACCAAGTTGAGTCATATGATTGTAGTACCCAGACATTCTGAGCAAGTGTTCACTGATAGAACTATTCTCCTCCATCTTGCAGCTGTAGAACTTATTGGAAATCTCATATTTCTCAATCCGGGCATTTGCTTGAAATATTAACTTCAACTCCTGGAACATCTCATATGGTCCATGACGTTCAAAACGTCGTTGAAGTCCCGGTTCTAAGCCGTAGAGCATGGCACACTGAACTATCGTGTAGTCATCAGACCGCGACTGCCAGACGTTCAAAGCGTCTACATTAGCGGGAGGGGGCTTGTCACCTAGCGGTGCTTCAAGGACATAATTCTTCTGTGCAGCAATGAGGATAATCCTCAAGTTACGGACCCAGTCCGTGTAATTGCTACCATCATCTTTCAACTTAGCTTTCTCTAGGAATGCATTAAAATTCAAAGGAACGGTAGCACGGGCCATTGATCTACAACAACATAGATATGCAAAAACTATCAGGACTAAGTTCATGATAAATTAAAGTTCAATTTAATCATATTAATTTAAAGAACTCCCACTTAGATAGACATCCCCCCGGTCATCTAAATGATCACGTGATCCAAATCAACTAAACCATGTCCGATCATCACGTGAGATGGAGTAGTTTCAATGGTGAACATGTTATGTTGATCATATCTACTATACGATTCACGCTCAACCTTTCGGTCTCCAGTGTTCCGAGGCCATATCTGCATATGCTAGGCTCGTCAAGTTTAACCCGAGTATTCTGCGTGTGCAAAACTGGCTTACACCCGTTGTATTTGAACGTAGAGCTTATCACACCCGATCATCACGTGGTGTCTCGACACGACGAACTTTCGCAACAGTGCATACTCAGGGAGAACACTTATACCTTGAAATTTAGTAAGGGATCATCTTATAATGCTACCGTCGTTCTAAGCAAAATAAGAAGCATAATAAGATAAACATCACATGCAATCAAAATATGTGACATGATATGGCCATCATCATCTTGTGCTTTTGATCTCCATCTCCAAAGCACCTTCATGATCACCTTCGTCACCGGCGCGACACCTTGATCTCCATCGTAGCATCGTTGTCGTCTCGCCAACTATTGCTTCTACGACTATCGCTACCGCTTAGTTATAAAGTAAAGCAATTACATGGCGATTGCATTTCATACAATAAAGCGACAACCATATGGCTCCTGCCAGTTGCCGATAACATTACAAAACATGATCATCTCATACAAAACCGTATAACTCATCATGTCTTGACCATATCACATCACAACATGCCCTGCAAAAACAAGTTAGACGTCCTCTACTTTGTTGTTGCAAGTTTTACGTGGCTGCTACGGGCTTAGCAAGAACCGTTCTTACCTACGCATACAAAACCACAACGATGTTTCGTCAAGTATGTGATGTTTTAACCTTCACAAGGACCGGGCGTAGCCACACTTGATTCAGCTAAAGTGAGAGAGACAGACACCCGCCAGTCACCTTTAAGCAACGAGTGCTCGTAACGGTGAAACCAGTCTCGCGTAAGCGTACGCGTAATGTCGGTCCGGGCCGCTTCATCTCACAATACCGCCGAAGCAAAGTATGACATGCTGGTAAGCAGTATGACTAGTATCGCCCACAACTCATTGTGTTCTACTCGTGAATATCATCTACGCATAGACCTGGCTCTGATACCACTGTTGGGGAACGTAGTATTTTAAAATTTTCCTACGATCACACAAGATCTATCTACCAGATGCATAGCAACGAGAGGGAAGAGTGTGTCTACGTACCCTCGTAGACCGGAAGCGGAAGCGTCAAGTGACGCGGTTGATGTAGTCGAACTTCTTCGCGATTCAACCGATCAAGCACCGAACGTACGACACCTCCGCGTTCAGCACACGTTCAGATTGATGACGTCCCACGAACTCTTGATCCAGTTGAGCTTCACAGGAGAGTTTCGTCAGCACGACGGCGTGGTGACGGATATGATGTATTCACCGGTGCAGGACTTCGCCTAAGCATTACGACGGTATGACCGAGGTGTGTTTCTGTGGAGGGGGGCACCGCACACGGCTGGAACAATTCAACTTGTGTGTCTTTGGGTGCCCTCCTGCCCCCGTATATAAAGGAGCAAGGGAGGAGGGCCGGTCGGCCTCCTATGGTGCGGCTAGGGCAATCCTACTAGGAATAGGATTGCAATCCTATTCCTAGTAGGAGTCCACCAAGAAGGAAGAGAGGGAAAGGAAAAGAGGGAGAGGTGGCGCCCCCCCCAATCCTAGTCCAACTAGGATCCCTAGGTGGGGCGCCGGCCAACCTCTATGGGCTGCCTCTCTCCTTTCCTCAAGGCCCACTATGGACCATCCCCCTTTGTAGGGGGTTCCGGTAACCCCCTCCGGCAATCCAGTTAAATCCGAAACTTTTCCGGAACACTTCCGGTGTCCGAATATAGTCGTCCAATATATCAATCTTTATGTCTCGGACATTCCGAGACTCCTCGTCATGTCCGTGATCTCATCCGGGACTCCGAACTACCATCGGTACATCAAAACTCATAAACTCATAATACCGATCGTCATCAAACGTTAAGCGTGCGGACCCTACGGGTTCGAGAACTATGTAGACATGACCGAGACTCATCTCTGGTCAATAACCAATAGCGGAACCTGGATATTCATATTGGCTCCTACATATTCTACGAAGATCTTTATCGGTCAAACCGCATAACAACATACGTTGTTCCTTTTGTCATCGGTATGTTACTTGCCCGAGATTCGATCGTTAGTATCTCTATACCTAGTTCAATCTCGTTACCGGCAAGTCTCTTTACTCGTTCCGTAACACATTATCTCGTGACTAACTCATTAGTCTTTTGCTTGCAAGGCTTATTATGATGTGTGTTACCGAGAGGGCCCAGAGATACCTCTCCGACACTCGGAGTGACAAATCCTAATCTTGATCTATGCCAACACCACGAATAATTTCGGAGACACCTGTAGAGCATCTTTATGATCACCCAGTTACGTTGTGACGTTTGATAGCACACAAGGTATTCCTACGGTATTCGGGAGTTGCATAATCTCATAGTCATAGGAACATGTATAAGTCATGAAGAAAGCAATAGCAGTAAAACTAAACGATCATAGTGCTATGCTAACGGATGGGTCTTGTCCATCACATCATTCTCCTAATGATGTGATCCCGTTGATCAAATGAAAACTCATGTCTATGGCTAGGAAACATAACCATCTTTGATCAATGAGCTAGTCTAGTAGATGCATACTAGGGACATACTGTTTTGTCTATGTATCCACACATGTACTAAGTTTCCGGTTAATACAATTCTAGCATGAATAAAAGACATTTATCATGATATAAGGAAATTCAAATAACATCTTTATTATTGCCTCTAGGGCATATTTCCTTCACATGCGTGACCCAGTCTTTCCTGAGGAGGCTTTTAACGCCCTCGGTTCTGTAGATACTTATATCCGAGCCGCCCAAGATGCACTCACTGGAGCCACTCACCGGCTTTCGAAGATATGTGGGTAAGTGTTCATTTTGATCTTCCCATGCCAGTAGCCCCCAAGACTTAATGTAATGCCCAGGATGGGACTATATCTCCTACGTGTTGAGGCACAACTTAGAGACATAACCTCATGCTGGAATGATCGCAAGTTTGGTATCTTTGCACAACTCATGTAAAAGATGGGGAAGGAAAACATAAAATTGTTGGCTTACACTCGCCACGTCACACAGATACATTACATGTTTCAATCATCATACAAAAGAACATCACAGCCCATCTAAGGGTAAAATCCAAATGACAAGATACCAAACATAATTTAACTCCACAGGTCGGATCGAATCCTAGTAGAAGTTCCACTACTGATCATCAGGATAACGGACATAGTAACGGCTACGCTCCTCGTCGTACTCCCAGTCTAGCTCGGTGCCATCACCTGGATAGCTCACCATAGGACCTGCATCTGGTGTGGTGAAGTAACTGTGAGCCACAGAGGACTCAGCAATCCCGTTCTCGGGTAACATGACTATTTAAGCCTTGGGTGAGGATAAAGCTGAAGAAAAGAATAAGTGTCTGCAGCAGCAACTAGCACTAGCTTACGTGAAAGAGTGCGAGAAGAGAAGGGCCTCGGTCGAGAGATGATCACGAAGTGATCCTAGCTACAACACGTCAAACATAACCCCACCGTGTTCATCTCCCGAATCCCTATTCGGAAAATGACAGTCACGGTACACACGCTGGTAGTGTATTAGAACATGGTGTCAAGTTATCTACAACCGGATATTAACAAGCTCCCATCTGCCACATAACCGCGGGCACAGCTTTCGAAAGTTCATAACCCTGCAGGGGTGTTCCAACTTGGCCCATGACAAGCCCACGATCTGCGGAGTCGCAACTCCAAGGTGGGAAGACCCGAGTATTCTCGGAATCCCGTGCTCAAGATACTCCGAACTAAGGTAAGGCTAATCCAGCAAATCCTCCCGGCGTGTCGACACCCTAATAGTAGCCGCGCGTATCTAGTCTCAGGACACGACCGGATGGGCGAAGCTACAGGTGTATGCCAGATACCTCGGGTTTCCCCAAGGCGGCCCTTGCAGGCTCCCCGTTTCGGACCAACACTCATGTGGAGCACTGGCCCGGGGTTGTTGATTAACAAAGAGGGTTAATTACTCCCTATGCAAGTTTATTTAGTTATTAGGCAAATAGTACCAATGTTGGGACTTGCTGGAAAAGACTTAGCACTTAGCGGTTTATCGAGGGGGCCCCATAAACCCCAACCGTGTGAGGAACGCATAATCAAGGAACATAACACCGGTTTATACGGTTCCTAGCGGCATGAGTGGAACAAATCACCAAGCAAAAGGCTTAGCCTTCCACCCATTGCCAATATATAGATGATTTCATTTAAGCATTTATATAGTGTGACATAACCCAACAAAACTTCAACATGAAGCAAGCATCTTCAACTTCACCTGCAACTAGCAATGCTATAAGAGGGGCTGAGCGAAGCCTACGTATAGCCAATCAATGGTTTGCATAGGTAGGGTGGTTAGACATGAACATGGTTACAAGTAGGAGGCTGACATGAAAGACATGGGCATCGAGGCAAAACTATAGATCGAGACTTCTAGCAATAGGCAAAAATAGTAATGGTATCCGGGTTCGGTCATCTTGCCTGAAGAGTTGTCGTTCGGATCGTAAGAGGGGTCCTCGTGCTCAACCTCGGTAGTAACCTCGTGCTCATACTCGTGCTCGGTCTCCGCTTCCGGCTCTAAACAATACAATCACATAAGGCACGAATCAACAAGATGCAATGCGCACACCAATATGATGGATGCATGGTTGATGCACTATGAGAGCACACGGAGCACGGAAAAATAGCACTCAAGCAAAATACTTCAAAACATGATAACCATAGGAAATTATGAATCTACACGGAAAATCAATCAAGTTTCATATAAGACTCGCTGAGATCGGAGCTACGGGCTAAAAGTTATGCCCGAAACAAGAAATATGCGAAAGCTGAAAATTACAGCCACATAGCAACTTCGGAGCACTAGATAAGTAAGCTACAACACTCAAACATCATGGAAAAGGGCATGAACATAAACTAGACATATCCTACAGCAAATAAGTCCAAAGGTGCACCCCCCAAAGGAACCACGGATCAATAGCAACAAGCTTGGACATATTGAACTTGACAACAAAATCCTGACAGCAGAATTTTATTGAAACTTTGGAGCAAAAGTTAAATATGCTACAGCCACTCAAATAAGCATGTGAGAGCATGAATGGATAGCCAACAATATATACTACAAGGAATCATCAAGAGTCACCCCAAAACTATCATGGTTTGTCCTAGAATACCAAGGAAACATGGCATCTGGAAATTACAGATTCCAGACTTAGTGAAAATCCACTAAGTGTTAAAACAGCAGTTTCATCATGGCATCTTCGAGAGCAAGTTTAAGTCACCTCAAAACTAAACATGGCAAGTGGTAAGCACCACATCAAAGTACATATGATGGTGATTCCAAAACACCTAAGCATGCATCATGGAGATAAACACAACGATAGCAATGAGCTCAACAAGATGGCATCTCATAACAAGTTAAACAACTAAACAGCCACATAGCACTTTGCAACGAAGATATACATGGCAAGATTAAATCTATCATGCAACCTAACACAATCAACATGTAGAGCATGGCAAGACGAACACGTGGACATGTCATTTGCATCATTCGGACAAACGAGCTAAAAGATATCACTATGCAAAGATGGCATAAAAACATCACTAACAGCAGTTTATAACGGGATGCACTCTTGCAACAGATATTTAAGCATCTAGATGATCTCAAACATGCATGGCACAAAGGAATGAATTGTAGTGCTAGTCACCACGAACGTCTGGACATCTCATTTGCGCAAAACGGATCATCACACAAAAAGTTATTACAGTTAGAAAAATGCATCAGCACACAACAATCCAGGGACTTCGAGGAATTAGGGGGGTCAACCTAGATCTGAAGATGCGGGCCGGAGGAGAGGCGATCGGCCCAGATCGGAGGAGACGGGCCCTGGCGACGGAAGAGGCGAGGCAGCCTGGCCCGAGGCGGTGCCGGCGATGCGGCCCAGGCGGGAACCGAGCCCAGGAGAGGCGCCGGCCCGCGCGAGGGGCGGCTGGAGCGGGCCCTTGCGGCGGAGGATGGTCGGGCCGGCCCACCTGGCGCGGCCCGCGGCAGGAGGCGGTGGCGAGGCAAAGCGGGAGCGGCCTGCGGCTTGGGCCCGGTGGCGGCGCGAGAGCGGCCCGCGACGGGAGGCCGGCTCGGTGCGGGGCTGCGGCCCAGGAGGCTGCTGGCCTGGCGACGGATCTGGTCGCTGGAGGCAACGGACTAGGGCGATCGGGAGGATGGCGGCCTGGCAACTGGGGCGATCGGAAGGCGTTGGCCCAGCCGAGCGAGAGGAGCGTTGACTCGCTGGATCGAAGGGATCTGGCGGAGCGCTCGAGGGGATCCAGATCGGACTCCTCCTCCCGATCCAGAGGAGCGGCGGCTCCCTTCGATGGCTTCGATCGATGGAGGAAAACGGCGGGGTGGCTGCTGGCCTGCGGGATTCGGTCGGTGGGGATGGTGAGGTGAGAGGAGGGTGGTTGGAAGATGAGGTGAGGTGTTTTCCGGCGAGGTGGAGGTACTCCGGCGAAACTCCGGCGGGATTCCGGCGAAATTCCGGCGGAACTCCGGCGAGGTGGTGGTGGCTGGAGGAAGAAGAATGTGGGGGCTAGGGTTTCCTTGATTTGAGGCAAAAATTGGGGGGAGTGGACAAATATATAGGCACAAGGAGCTAGGGTTGTCCAATTGGAGTGTGGTTTTCGGCCACACGATCAGGATTGGATGGCCTAGATGAAGGAAGTGGCTAGGAGTGGTTTGGTGGGCTGTTGGAGGGGTGTCTTGGGCCTCAATGTGGAGCCACTTCGAGCCCACGAGAATAACTGTTGGGTTAGCAAACGGACTCGAAACGCGACGAGATTTGACAGGTGGGTTACACACACCAAAACAACAACACACGACAAGTCTCGCGCCAAACCGGTAACGTTACACGGCCAAACACCAAAGTAGGCCTACGGGACGCCACGGACACGTGAGGGAGCTCCGGAACGCGAAACGGACAACGGGAAGGAACGCGTGGGACCGGATGCAAACGACAACACAAATGCAATGCGATGCACAAGACTACATGATATGAATGAATGCCACACACGCACACAACAAAACGACGAAAACCCGAAAGACAAAGAACCCGGAATGGAATAGATGAAGCCAGAGATATATTATATGCCCAAAATGGAAAGTATTACATCCGGGGCATTACAACTCTCCTCTACTACAAAAAGATCTCGTCCCGAGATCTAGGACTGGAAAAAGGAAGGGTACTCGGAACAAAGATGATCTTCTCGTTCCCACGTAGCTTCTCGGTCGGTATGATGTGACCACTTGACTTTCAAGAATTTGATGGACTTGTTGCGGGTCTTGCATTCGGTTTCTTCGAGAATAGCAACGGGATGCTCTCTGTAGGACAAGTCTTGTTGAAGATCAATCTCTTCAAATGGAATCATGCGTTCAGGTGCCTTGAAGCATTTGCGGAGTTGAGACACATGAAACACATCATGAACATTGGCGAAGTTGGAAGGGAGCTCAAGTTGATAGGCTAGATCGCCTATTTTCCCAAGAATCTTGAAAGGCCCGACGTATCTAGGAGCAAGCTTTCCTTTGATACCGAATCTTTGGGTGCCTTTCATTGGAGAAACACGAAGATAGACATGATCACCAATGTTGAAGGCCAAATCACGATGCTTGCCGTCATAGTAGCTCTTCTGACGTGACTGAGCAGCCTTGAGATTCTCACGTATGACTTTGCACATCTCTTTGGCTTCTGAGATCAAGTCATTGCCAAGAAGTTGACGTTCACCTGTTTCAGACCAGTTGAGAGGGGTACGACACTTTCTGCCATAGAGGATTTCAAACGGAGCTTTGCCTGCACTTGCTTTAAAGCTGTTGTTGTAAGAGAACTCGGCAAATGGAAGGCAGTCTTCCCATTTCATGCCAAAAGATATGACACAGGCTCTGAGCATGTCTTCTATAATCTGATTCACTCGCTCGACTTGACGACTAGTCTGAGGGTGAAAAGCAGTGCTGAACCTGATCTTAGTGCCCATGGCGGACTGAAAGGAGTCCCAGAACTTGGATGTGAACAAACTTCCACGGTCTGAGGAGATAACTTGAGGGATGCCATGTAAAGACACAATTCTGGAAGTGTACAACTCTGCCAATTGAGCTGCATTGATGGATTCTTTGACTGGAAGGAAGTGAGCGACTTTGGTAGGCTTGTCAATCACCACAAAGATAGAATCATTCCCTCTCTTGGACTTAGGAAAGCCAGTGACGAAATCCATTTCAATATGGTCGAATTTCCACTCGGGAATAGGAAGAGGTTGGAGAAGACCGGCTGGACGTTGATGCTCTGCCTTCACTCTTCTGCAAACATCACATTCATTCACGAATTGGGCAATTTCCCTTTTCATGCGTGTCCACCAGTAAGATTGCTTGAGGTCTTGGTACATCTTGGAGCTACCAGGATGAATGGAAAGGAGAGAATCATGTGCTTCTTCCATTATGAGCTTCATGAGATCACCTTTGGGAACAACGAGTCTGTCTCGAAGAACAAGGTATCTCTCTCATCAACACGATAGCACTTGTATTTCGGAGTGCCCTTTGCAATACCATGTTTCACCTTCTGCACCATGGCATCACTGAGTTGGGCCTCACGGAC
This sequence comes from Secale cereale, assembly GCA_902687465.1. Taxonomy (NCBI): domain Eukaryota; kingdom Viridiplantae; phylum Streptophyta; class Magnoliopsida; order Poales; family Poaceae; genus Secale; species Secale cereale. Next base: position 476,627,343 of record LR738710.1, on the reverse strand, counting down.
CTGATCTTCCAAGGTAGGAGCAATTTGAAGATTTGCAAGAAAACCCTGCGGAACAACTTGGAGGTTGAGTTTCCTGAATGCTTCACAAAGCTCAGGCTGGAACGGCTTGATAAGAAGGCTGTTGCAATATGCCTTTCGGCTCAAAGCATCTGCAATCACATTCGCCTTGCCAGGAGTGTATTCAATGCTGGGATCATACTCTTGGATCATTTCAACCCAACGAGTCTGGCGGAGGTTCAGATTCGGCTGTGTGAAGATGTACTTCAAGCTCTTGTGATTGGTGAAGATGTCGACTTTTCTGCCCAACAACAGATGTCTCCACGTAATCAAAGCATGTACCACAACTGCTAGTTCAAGATCATGTGTGGGATAATTCTTCTCACTTGGCTTCAGCTGACGAGAAGTGTATGCCACAATTCTCTTATCTTGCATAAGCACACCACCAAGGCCTTGAAGAGAAGCATCACAGAATACTTCATAGGGCTTGGATTCATCTGGAGGAGTAAGAACTGGAGCAGAGACTAGCTTTTCTTTGAGAGTTTTGAATGCCACTTCACACTCTGGAGACCAAAAGTATTTGACATTCTTCTGAAGCAAGTTGGAAAGAGGATTGGCAATCTTGGAGAAGTTCTCAACGAACCTTCTGCAATAGCTGGCAAGACCCAGAAAACTTCGGAGTTGCTTGACGTTCTGAGGAGCTTCCCAGTTGACAATTGCTTCAACTTTCTCAGGATTTACCGCAATACCGTCAGCTGAGATGATATGGCCCAGGTACAAAACCTTATCAAGCCAAAATTCGCACTTGGAGAACTTGGCATAGAACTTATGCTCACGGAGTCGATCAAGAACCAGACGTAAGTGCTTTTCGTGATCTTCTTCATTCTTGGAAAACACCAGAATATCATCCAGATACACAAGCACAAACTCGCCGGTGTAGGGGTTGAAGATGTAGTGCATCATTCTCGAGAAGGTAGGTGGAGCATTGGCGAGACCAAAGGACATGACTGTATACTCATATGAGCCGTAGCTCGTTCTGAAGGCAGTCTTGGGGATGTCTTCCTCGCGAATGCGAATTTGGTGATAGCCCATTCGGAGATCGAGCTTAGAGAACACTTTAGCTCCTTTGAGCTGCTCGAACAGTTCGTTGATGTTGGGGAGCGTATACTTGTTCTTTATTGTCTTCTTGTTCAATGGCCGATAATCGACGCAGAGGCGCTTCGTGCCATCCTTCTTCTTGACAAATAAGACACCACAACCCCAAGGCGACGTACTAGGCCTGATGAGACCCATACGCTCCTGTTCATCAAGCTGCTTCTTCAATTCCTTCAATTGTTCAGGAGAGATCTTGTACGGACGTCGGCATGCTGGCTCAGTACCTGGCTCGAGTTCAATGACGAATTCCACCTTACGGTGTGGAGGCATGCCTGGAAGTTCTTCAGGAAAGACGTCTTCGTATTCGTTTACCACCGGAATTTGAGATATGGCATTAATCTCGCCCTTATCATTGAGAGAGAAAAGCCTGATAGTATTATCCCTGGAGGCGAAGATAATCACATCTTCATCAGGATGAGTAATCTTGACTTCCTTTTGTGCACAATCAATTTGAGCATCATGCTGAGAAAGCCAGTCCATTCCGAGGATGAGGTCAATGTCGGAATTACCAAGAACCACCGGTTGAGCCAGAAAGCGATAATCACCCATGCGAATAGAAACATCCGGAGCATATATACTGGAATGCATTCGTCTCCCCGGAGAAACAACTGATAACTCCCTTGGCAAACTTTTGATGTCAACATTATACTTGGATGCAAATGGTTGAGACATGAAAGAGCATGAAGCACCCGAATCAAATAACACTTTAGCAGGAAAAGAGTTAACTGGAAGGTTACCCAAAATCACATCAGAAGAATTCTCCGCTTGCGCTGCATTCATCAGATTGACCCTTGCTTGCTTGGGATTATGCTTGACAATAGCTGAACTCACAGGTGGAGGAGGAGGAAGGCGCTTCGGGTTGGGGCACTTGATGGCATAGTGACCTTTCTGAGTGCACTTGTTGCAAGTCACTTCTGAGAGAGGACGGAAATGAGAACCACTTGACTTGGAACCTTGAGACTGAAACTGATTCCTCGACTGGTTGCTCGGGTTGGGTGGGTGGGAAAAACCTCGTCCACTAGAGTTCTTGTTGTTGTTGGAGTTGTTGTAAGGAGCTCGAATCACTGGAGGAGGAGGAAGCCAAAATTTCTGTTGCTTCGAGACCATCTGAGAAGATGAGGAGGAGTGAACGGCATCTCGAATCCTCTTTTTGGAAGCCTCCATCTTGAGCTGAGCTGCCTCTTGTTTCAAAGCCATGTTATAGAATTTGTCGAATTCATCGGGCTCGAACAAGGTGAGAGCAAGTTGAAGTTCATCTTTGAGACCACCACGAAACTGGTAGATTTTGCTCTTGGCATCAGGAATGTCTTGCTTAGCATAGCGGGCGAGGTTTAGGAACTTGACATTATACTGGTAGACAGTCATAGAGCCCTGCTTCAGGTTGCGGAATTGCTCACGCATACCCTCGATGACACTTGTTGGAATATGGTGAGAGCGAAAGTCCTTGCAGAAATCCTCCCAAGAGATCACACGACCTGGCCTGGAGTCTTTGTACTGCTGCCACCAGTCAGCTGCTTGGTCTTTGAGTTGGAAGGCTGCAAACTTCACATAGTCCTCTTCCTTCACGTTACTACACTCAAAATGCTTCTTGATATCGGTTAACCAATCTTCAGCATCAAGAGGGTCGACACAGTAACTGAAAGCTTTTGGATTATTGGCCAAGAACTGGTTGAGAGTAGCATGGTGCTGTTGGTTGAAGAAATTGCCTTGATTCCCTGGAACACCCTCATTAGCTTGATTAGCTTGCATCTGCTGCATCATCTGCATCAACAACTGGGTGTTCTGATTTGTAGTCTGCATAATCGCTCTCCAAGCCTCAGACGGAGGAGGAGGGGAAGGAGGACGATCTGGGACCTCTTCACCCTCTGGGTTAGCGTTGGGAACCCGTTTCGGAGCCATCCTGAAAGAGATGACCACGAATCAGCAATTGATTGAAAGAAGGTATAAGCTGAATCAATGGAATAAATTGCAACAAGTCTTCACAATAATCATTCGAACAAGAGGAACGAATGAAATTCTCAGTTTAATGATAACAACAATCTTCACGAGAAGCCACATAGGGGACAAAAGGTAAAATAAGAAAAAAAACAAGGTACAGATGGAAACAAACGCAAGATAGGAGCTTCGTTCTAACATCTTTGTGCTGAAAGCTTATGAACGCGTTACGAAAGGGTTTTGCAATCCCCGGATCAGCATAGCCAAGGACCCTTTAAGATGCAACTCCCGATCGGAACATCGGTCATAAAACCACTTCACTCAATGTAGAACCCCGAACTCGCTAACCTGCATTCGTTGGAAGAATGCCTATGATCTACTGGATAAACCCACCTATTAATTTCCGAAAGATTCCAGTTATGCAATCAGGTGTTGGGGATACACGGGAAGCATCGCCCAATCAACTCTAAACCTACATCCAGCTGTATCCATCCTTCAACACATAACCAGTCTTTCTCGGAAACTGTCTACCTCGGACCTTCGAAAAGCATCCACTATACCAAGCTATGGCAATACTCCCGAACTACCTCCCAAGTACTGGGTGATGTCGGGGTTATCTTGCCACTAACCGTATAGGAGAGATTTTCGATGTCGGCCGTCTTAAGTATTTAGTACTGCCGTGATATGCTTGTGACGACAATACCCCGAAGCTCAACTCCCCGGGACACTGCCACAATCCCTAATGTCAGGAGGCATCGAGAACAATATTCTCGTCACAAGAACATCGAAACAATCCCACAATACTCGCGAGATTCCTAAAAAAAAATTGGTGCAATTTTTGAAAGTAGGAGAGGCAAGAGTAGACGTCAGGAGTCCTTACCAGAGAGAAAGGGGATGAGAAGCAAAGAATTCCTACTCTCCGATATAAATATAGGACTCAAAATATTTTCAGTGTGTGCCTAGACTCGACCGTCAACGATTCGATCAATCAGTGGGGGCTCCTAGGTCGGAGAAGGCTCTGATACCAACTTGTAATGCCCAGGATGGGACTATATCTCCTACGTGTCGAGGCACGACTTAGAGACATAACCCCATGATGGAATGATCGCAAGTTTGGTATCTTTGCACAACTCATGTAAAAGATGGGGATGGAATACATAAAATAGTTGGCTTACACTCGCCACGTCACACAAATACATTACATGTTTCAATCATCATACAAAAGAACATCACAACCCATCTAAGGGTAAAATCCAAATGACAAGAAACCAAACATAATTTAACTCCACAGGTCGGATCGAATCCTAGTAGAAGTTCCACTACTGATCATCAGGATAACGAACATAGTAACGGCTACGCTCCTCGTCGTACTCCCAGTCTAGCTCGGTGCCATCACCTGGATAGCTCACCATCGGACCTGCATCTGGTGTGGTGAAGTAACTGTGAGCCACAGAGGACTCAGCAATCCCGTTCCCGGGTAACATGACTATTTAAGCCTTGGGTGAGGATAAGGCTGAAGAAAAGAATAAGTGTATGCAGCAGCAACTAGCACTAGCTTACGTGAAAGAGTGCGAGAAGAGAAGGGTCTCAGTCGAGAGATGATCACGAAGTGATCCTAGCTACAACACGTCAAACATAACCCCACTGTGTTCATCTCCCGAATCCCTATTCGGAAAATGACAGTCACGGTACACACGCTGGTAGTGTATTAGAACATGGTGTCAAGTTATCTACAACCGGATATTAACAAGCTCCCATCTGCCACATAACCGCGGGCACGACATTCGAAAGTTCATAACACTGCAGGGGTGTTCCAACTTGGCCCATGACAAGCCCACGATCCGCGGAGTCGCAACTCCAAGGTGGGAAGACCCGAGTATTCTCGGAATCCCGTGCTCAAGATACTCCGAACTAAGGTAAGGCTAATCCAGCAAATCCTCCCGGCGTGTCGACACCCTGATACTAGCCGCGCGTATCTAGTCTCAGGACACAACCCGATGGGCGAAGCTACAGGTGTATGCCAGATACCTCGGGTTTCCCCAAGGCGGCCCCGCAGGCTCCCCGTTTCGGACCAACACTCATGTGGAGCACTGGCCCGGGGTTGTTGATTAAGAAAGAGGGTTAATTACTCCCTATGCAAGTTTATTTAGTTATTAGGCAAATAGTACCAATGTTGGGACTTGCTGGAAAAGACTTAGCACTTAGCGGTTTATCGAGGGGCCCCCATAAACCCCAACCGTGTGAGGAACGCATAATCAAGGAACATAACACCGGTTTATACGGTTCCTAGCGGCATGAGTGGAACAAATCACCAAGCAAAAGGCTTAGCCTTCCACCCAGTGCCAATATATAGATGATTTCATTTAAGCATTTATATAGTGTGATATAACCCAACAAAACTTCAACATGAAGCAAGCATCTTCAACTTCACCTGCAACTAGCAATGCTATAAGAGGGGCTGAGCGAAGCCTACGTATAGCCAATCAATGGTTTGCATAGGTAGGGTGGTTAGACATGAACATGGTTACAAGTAGGAGGCTAACATGAAAGACATGGGCATCGAGGCAAAACTATAGATCGAGACTTCTAGCAATAGGCAAAAATAGTAATGGTATCCGGGTTCGGTCATCTTGCCTGAAGAGTTGTCGTTCAGATCGTAAGAGGGGTCCTCGTGCTCAACCTTGGTAGTAACCTCATGCTCATACTCGTGCTCGGTCTCCGCTTCCGGCTCTAAACAATACAATCACACAAGGCAAGAATCAACAAGATGCAATGCGCACACCAAAATGATGGATGCATGGTTGATGCACTATGAGAGCACACGGAGCACGGAAAAATAGCACTCAAGCAAAATACTTCAAAACATGATAACCATAGGAAATTATGAATCTACACGGAAAATCAATCAAGTTTCATATAAGACTCGCTGAGATCGGAGCTACGGGCTAAAAGTTATGCCCGAAACAAGAAATATGCGAAAGCTGAAAATTACAGCCACATAGCAACTTCGGAGCACTAGATAAATAAGCTACAGCACTCAAACATCATGGCAAAGGGCATGCACATAAACTAGACATATCCTACAGCAAATAAGTCCAAAGGTGCACCCCCAAAGGAGCCACGGATCAATAGCAACAAGCTTGGACATATTGAACTTGACAACAAAATCCTGATAGCAGAATTTTATTGAAACTTTGGAGCAAAAGTTAAATATGCTACAGCCACTCAAATAAGCATGTGAGAGCATGAATGGATAGCCAACAATATATACTACAAGGAATCATCAAGAGTCACCCCAAAACTATCATGGTTTGTCCTAGAACACCAAACAAACATGGCATCTGGAAATTACAGATTCCCGACTTAGTGAAAATCCACTAAGTGTTAAAACAGCAGTTTCATCATGGCATCTTCGAGAGCAAGTTTAAGTCACCTCAAAACTAAACATGGCAAGTGGTAAGCACCACATCAAAGTACATATGATGGTGATTCCAAAACACCTAAGCATGCATCATGGAGATAAACACAACGATAGCAATGAGCTCAACAAGATGCCATCTCATAATAAGTTAAACAACTAAACAGCCACATAGCACTTTGCAACGAAGATATACATGGCAAGATTAAATCTATCATGCAACCTAACACAATCAACATGTAGAGCATGGCAAGACGAACACGTGGACATGTCATTTGCATCATTCGGACAAACGAGCTAAATATATCACTATGCAAAGATGGCATAAAAACATCACTAACAGCAGTTTATAACGGGATGCACTCTTGAAACAGATATTTAAGCATCTAGATGATCTCAAACATGCATGGCACAAAGGAATGAATCGTAGTGCTAGTCACCACGAACGTCTGGACATCTCATTTGCGCAAAACGGATCATCACACAAAAAGTTATCACAGTTAGAAAAATGCAGCAGCACACAACAATCCAGGGACTTAGAGGAATTAGGGGGGTCAACCTAGATCTGAAGATGCGGGCCGGAGGAGAGGCGATCGGCCCAGATCGGAGGAGACGGGCCCTGGCGGCGGAAGAGGCGAGTCAGCCTGGCCCGAGGCGGTGCTGGCGATGCGGCCCAGGCGGGAAACGAGCCCAGGAGAGGCGCCGGCCCGCGCGAGGGGCGGCTGGAGCGGGCCCTTGCGGCGGCGGATGGTCGGGCCGGCCCACCTGGCGCGGCCCGCGGCAGGAGGCGGTGGCGAGGCGAAGCGGGAGCGGCCTGCGGCTTGGGCCCGGTGGCGGCGCGGGAGCGGCCCGCGACGGGAGGCCGGCTCGGTGCGGGGCTGAGGCCCAGGAGGCTGCTGGCCTGGCGACGGATCTGATCGCTGGAGGCAACGGACTGGGGCGATCGGGAGGATGGCGGCCTGGCGACTGGGACGATCGGGAGGCGTTGGCCCAGCCGAGCGAGAGGAGCGTTGACTCGCTGGATCGAAGGGATCTGGCGGAGCGCTCGAGGGGATCCAGATCGGACTCCTCCTCCCGATCCAGAGGAGCGGCGGCTCCCTTCGATGGCTTCGATCGATGGAGGAAAACGGCGGGGTGGCTGCTGGCCTGCGGGATTCGGTCGGTGGGGATGGTGAGGTGACAGGAGGGTGGTTGGAAGATGAGGTGAGGTGTTTTCCGGCGAGGTGGAGGTACTCCGGCGAAACTCCGGCGGGATTCCGGCAAAATTCTGGCGGAACTCCGGCGAGGTGGTGGTGGCTGGAGGAAGAAGAAGGTGGGGGCTAGGGTTTCCTTGATTTGAGGCAAAAATTGGGGGGAGTGGACAAATATATAGGCACAAGTAGCTAGGGTTGTCCAATTGGAGTGTGGTTTTCCGCCACACGATCAGGATTGGATGGCCTAGATGAAGGAAGTGGCTAGGAGTGGTTTGGTGGGCTGTTGGAGGGGTGTCTTGGGCCTCAAAGTGGAGGCACTTTGATTCCACGAGAATAACTGTTGGGGTAGCAAACGGACTCGAAACGCGACGAGATTTGACAGGCGGGTTACACACACCAAAATAACAACACACGACAAGTCTCGCGCCAAACCGGTAACGTTACACGGCCAAACACCAAAGTAGGCCTACGGGACGCCACGGACACGTGAGGGAGCTCCGGAATGCGAAACGGACAACGGGAAGGAACGCGTGGGACCAGATGCAAACGACAACACAAATGCAATGCGATGAACAAGACTACATGATATGAATGAATGCCACACACACACACACAACAAAACGACGAAAACCCGAAAGACAAAGAACCCGGAATGGAATAGATGAAGCCAGAGATATATTATATGCCCAAAAGGGAAAGTATTACATCCGGGGCATTACACTTAAAGCAGTTGGTACAACTAATTTGAGGATCGTTGCGTTTTTGCAGGTGCTTCAAGAAACGAACAACTCTTTATCCAAGGAGCTTGAAGAGTGCCGGACCCAGCTCACGACTGTCACCGCCGAATTGGAAAATTCGAAGAAATCGGAAAAGGATGCTGGTGGTAAGAACAATGGTGTCTGGATAATATGATATTTGTGCAGATCACTAAGTCGTTAAGTACATACTAATTGTAATACAACAACAGGGCCGACCAACCAAATGGAGAGGGAGCTAAGGGCTGCTTTGGCGGACAAATTTTTCCCCAAAGGGGAAACAGCTGCTCGCAAGTGCGTATTGACGCAAGCCATAGATAAAAGAAACCAAGCTCGGGATAAAAATGTTAGGCTGGAACACGAGCTAAAGGACGTAAGGGCCCAACTCTCAAGTGCCTTGGAAGAGAACCGGAGGCTAAAAGGCGGCATGTTTAGTATGTCCCTTATACCTAGCTCTCCTTATAGTCTCTTATTTTGAAAGTTTTTCATAAAACTTTTCCTGCAGGTTTGTTAACTGGGCAGCCCGAAGGGGGAGTGCCCAGTTTTGAGGGTGACGTGCTGCAAGAGCTTTCCAGGGTCCACGAGCGAGCTCGGAAGGCCATGAAGAATATGGCCAAGGCTTTATGGCCGGGTGATTCGCCTCCAGAAACTATGGAGGACTTGGCGGACTTGTTAAATGGGGCTCGACGCCGCTTCGAACTGTGGAAAGCATCAACATGTCGCATGGGTGCTCGAGAAGCCTAGGCCATGGTGAAGACGCGCTACACCTGTCTTGATCCGAATCATATGGCCCGCGTGGGACTTCGAGGGTCCAATGGACAAGAAATACCTCTGCATTTGGTGTATGACCAAGTAGAGAAAGCTGCCAAGTTTTCCAAATAGGACTGTAGACTAGACAGCCTTATAGAGGGAATAGAGAAAGAGTAGTCGTTTGATTCTATGTATTAATGTACTTTTACCATCAAACTAATCTCCGGCCGAAATTATAAAAATGTTGTCATGGTCGATCTTCTGCTTTAACCTCCATAAACCCAAAGGCTGGAGTGTTTCAGGATACTATATCTATGGTAAACACGTGATATGTTCGGAAACTAGGTAATACGGTCATACTTGCTTGAACAGACAAACTGTTTTTGGGGAGTTATGCTATATTACTATTCAATCTAAGAAACATCTTCCAGAGAGAATAGTTCCGTTAGGGGTTCCTTTCCCTGGGTCAGCGTTCATACATATGCGGGCCTAGGCTTTTGATCTTGTAAAAAAGGATTGTAGGATGCCATATCATGTGGTAGTTTCAAATACATGCTTTAAAAAGTGATATGTCGTGTATCCGCCGACCGATTATTCCCTTAAGAGCGCTAGCTTTCGGCTTCACCTAGTCTGAGGTACATGTCCAGATTACCCTGCTGTAACAATCGCAGAGGTGCTCCCTTTACGCCCTAGCCGAACAATCGGAAACGTAGGGGTAAGCATAGGAGCCAGGCAACCCAGCTCGGCCAGAACTTAAGTCATATTGGTGCATATACTAGCAAGGAAGGACTGTAAAAAATAGACGACATTTTAAGCAAGAAGCTTTATTGGTAATGGGCTTCGTTAAAGAAGCCCCCAAGTATATTTGAGGTAGATACATTCAAAGATGTACTTATCCTGTGGAAGTTCGGGCGAGCCGAATACTTGCCAATGAGATAAAATGTAAAAACGAAAAGGAGAAAAAAAAGATAGGAGACAAGACCTAACTTGAAAGGAGGAAAAAATTGCTACCGAACTATCCATAAAATCGTTGGAGCCTGGCAGCGTTCCACGGGTTCGGCTCAAGGCGATTGTCCTGTGCATTCCGAAGGCGATAGGCTCCACCGGTGGGTACTTCGTCGATAATGAAGGGCCCCTCCCATTTTGGTTTGAGCTTGTCCTTCTTCTTCTCTGGGGGCGTAAAACGAGTTCGTCGACGTTGTATGTCTTTGCCCGCACTTCTCTACTCTGGTATCGCCTGGCATGTTGTTGATAAAATCTGTAACGGGCTTGCGCTGTATCGCGCTCCTCTTCAAGTCCATCTAGGTCGTCCTGCCGATCTAGCTCAGCTTCTCTCTCCTTGTACATGCGCACTCAAGGTGAGTCATGAATAATCTCACAGGGTAGAACAGCCTCTGTGCCGTACACCATGAAGAATGGTGTGTATCCGGTCGTCCGATTAGGTTTGGTCCGCAGCCCCAGACTACGGAGTCAAGCTATTCTACCCAGTGTTTATCAGACTCCCGTAGGGAGCGCACTAGTCGGGGTTTAATGCCGTTCATTATCAGACCATTGGCTCTTTTGACTTGACCATTTGTTTGAGGATGGTACACAGAAGCGTAATCAAGTTTAATGCCTAACTTTGCGCGCCAATTTTTTACCTCGTCAGCTCTGAAGTTGGTGCCATTATTTGTGATAATACTATGCGGGACACCGTAATGGTGTACTACACCGGATATAAATCTATCACAGGCCCTGCCTCAGCTGTTTTTACTGTCTTGGCTTCTATCCATTTAGTGAATTTATCTACAATCACCAACACGTATTTCTTTTTATGGCTTCCCCCTTTAAGGGATCCGACCATATCAAGCACCCAGACCGCAAAAGGCCAAGTAATGTGGATTGTTCTGAGAGCGGTGGGAGGCATGTGACTTTGAGTGCCCGGGCTGCGGCATGGTGGCCTCCCATTCCAGCGTGTATTTCAGTGAGAATTTGCCTTCCCTCCTCTTTGGAGATGCACCTTTGTAGAACACCAGTAGTGTTTTTCTTATATAATTCGCCTTCGTGAACTTTGTAGGCTATAGAATGCCGGACTATGCGGCGGGCCTCATTTTGGTCATCGGGGAGCTCTTGCCTTGGAAGGTAAGCTAGGAAGGGCTCTGTCTAGGGGGCTATGACAGCCATGATCTCATGAGAAGAAGGAGTTATCTCCATGTCTGGGTCTCCGATGACTTCTTGGTTAAGTTCGGCCGGGGGTGTGTTCGGATCCGTATTCGTATCGCCGCCCGCGTCCTGCCATGTTACGGATGGCTTAAATAACCTTTCCACGAAGGTGTTAGGCGGGATGGTGTCGCGTTTAGCGCCCATACGAGCGAGTATGTTAGTGGCCTGGTTATTATCCCGGGCTACGTGATGGAATTCCAACCCCTCAAATCTAGCCGATATTTTCAATGTAGCATTTTTGAATCCTTCGCATCAAAATATCCATTAATTTGGGAGATAGCGAGGTTTGAGTCTCCGCGTACCTCGAGGCATTGTATTCCCATGGATACAGCTAGGCGGAGACCATGCAATAGGGCCTCGTATTCGGCCGCATTGTTTGAGTCCCTGTACATAATTTTTAGGAGGTACCGGACTGTATCCCTAGTTGGAGATATCAATATTACGCCGGCCCCCAATCCGGCTAGCATTTTGGAACCTTCGAAGTACATTGTCCAGTGGGAGTATGAGTCGTACTCTTTAGGGAGTTCGGCTTCGGTCCAATCTGCGACAAAGTCTGCCAACACCTGGGATTTAATAGTCCGTCGTGGCTTGTAAGATATTTCTGACGGTAAGAGCTCGATGGCCCATTTGGCTATGCGTCCAGTGCTGTCTTTATTTTTAATAATACCATTGAGTGGTACCTCGGATGCCACTGTGATCGAAGACTCTTGAAAGTAGTGTCGAAATTTCCGAGATGACATGAAGACCGCATAGGCAATTTTCTGATAGTGGGGGTACCGTGATTTGCACGATGTTAGAACCTCGGATACGTATTCAGCTCGTTCGACTACGAGTACGGCACTCACTGTGACGCCCCAAGACCGACGCTCCAGAAGACTTCTAGCTATTCCGGGTCTCACCGTATGTTTCTTTTTGCTTGCTTCATTTTATTTTTGCATTGCATCATGTCATCATGCCTTCATGTCATTAATTTTTGCAACTCAAATAAATAAATCGTGTGGATATTTGATACATTTAAATCGAGGGAATTCACATATTGATTTCTCTTTACACATATGCAAAGCCTCTCAATAATTAGAGAGCTATATTAATTTATTCCATTGTTATGGAATTCACCAAAACAAACTTACATTTAAACCTCTCTCATTTCCAAATATTATAATCCCCATCTTTCTCCATTTTGCTTCGGTTCGAGTTGCGGCGCTTTGAAATTAGTCAAAGTAGCTCCATGCCAGTTTTTCCATCTCAACTTGTATTTATTTTGCCTTGCCAAATAAATATATCCACTTCCCTTTCCTTTTTTTTTAAAAATGAGAGAAACCTATTTTTTTCTTTCTTTTCTTTTAGAGCCACAGCCAGGCCCAGCCGCCGGCCTCCCTAAGGCCCGCCCGACCTGCAGCCAGGTCGGCCCTTTTGCCCCAAGGCCCAGCCGGCCTCTAAGGCCCAGCCGCACCCCTGACTCTCCTAACCCTACTGCGCAGCCACCTATCCCCTCGTCCCTCTCCCTCTCGAGCCTCAGCGTCGCCTACCCCTTGTCCCCGATCCCCTCTCCCTCTCGTCCTCCCAACGCCGCCGCCTCTTCCCCTCGTCGCTCGTTGCGCCCTTCCACCACCATAGATCCACGCTGCCGAGCGCCGCCCCTCCTCCGCCTCGCCACGGCTCATCGTCCAGCCGCTACCTCGCTTTGTGCTTGTCGCTCCTCCTCCCGCGGCCATCGCGCCTTGTCGGCCAGCGAGCCGCTGCCGCCGCTATTGCAGCCGGCGCCTACCACCACGAATCAGGCCGCCGCCGAGTCCTTCTACCAGATGCCTGCACCGGTGACCTTCTCGTCGCCTCCCAGCGGCCCCGGTGCCCGAGTCCGACCTCATTCTATCACCGTCACGGCCGGATCTGACTGGATCGAGCCGACCACCACCTTGCCCCGCCGCCATGGCGCCCGTGAAGCTCTTCTCCGCAGCCACATCGCCGGCTGCCGCCTCCGACGACGGACCCGGTCTCCTCCCGTCCCTCTGCATCGGCCTCCGCAGCTCCTCCGACCAGCCAGCGCCTCCACCATCGTCGACGTCCATGCTACCTTGACGTCGCGACCTCTTCTGCTCCGGGCCATGCCCAGCCCCGAGTTGACTTCCCCAACATCTTTTGTCGTCAGTACATCATCCGCAAGCACTGCTGCCTTCGGTTGCAGCCGGTTCAATTTGTCATGTTGGACACCGACGCCCGCAGATTTTGGACGCACCAAGTACCGCTTCCCTCGGCAAGTTCCACTCCCTCGGCCAAACGACTACAGACCAAAACGCCAAGTACCAGGATGACGACGACCCGTCAAGTACCTCGACAACCGATGTCGTACGACTACCGTCGCCGTGACCCGAACATCTACGGGAACTTGAACGACTACAAAACGTGTATCACTACCACCGCGTGTACCACTAGTTCCCTCGACGACCCTTGTACGACTATTTCCACTACTTCCCTTGACATCTCGAGCCGGTCCGAATTGCATGCTCCTAAGGTATACCGCGAGACGACGCCCGTGAACGCATGCTTGTTGTATGAGTTGCACTCCGTGTTGCACCATGCCCGTTTGTCATTGCACGTTGACCTTCGTTGCCTTGTCGCCGACTCATGGGAACTGGGTAACCGGGAGCACCCCACCGTCTTTGCATGGCACGCTCACGCTCACGTCGTCCTACTTTGGTAACGATATCTCAACGAGGTGTCGGATCACCGGAATGTTGCCGTGGCACCGTTTCCATTCTCGCCGCCATGACACCCCTTTCTTTTCCGTCGTGGCGACCAAATGCTTCATATCTTGTTAATTGTCAACTTTCAACTAAAAAGTGCATAAAACTTGCATTTGTCATCCGCATCATGATAACAACCTGTAAATGCTTTTAGTTGTTCTTTGCTTCAAGAATTGCTAAATATGCACATGCGTAGTTTCCGGAATTGTTGTTGTTATTTCTGGCCTCATTTGAAATGCTGATACGTCCAAAACATATCTATAAATTCTGCTTGCTCCATGCCACTTTTGAGTGATATTGCTATGATATTTATACACTTCCATACACTTTTGATCATATTTGGACTAACCTACTAATCCAGTGCACCCCAGTGCCAGTTTCTGTTTTCGGCCGTTTTTGTATTTCAGGTTTTCACATTACGAGAACTGTCAGGAAAAATCCAGAAAAATTATATAAAAAATCAGCGTTCCAGAACCTACCTTGCGCCCGAAGTACAGCCGGGGGGGGGGGCACCAGGGCCCCAGGCGCCCTGGCGGCGCCCCCCCCCCCCCCGGGCCGCGCCTGGGGGGCGCCTGGGCCCCCCGAGCCCCGTCTGGTGCCCCCCTTTGGCATATATTTAGAGCGTCCTTCAAAA
>LR738710.1:476571089-476606015 GCA_902687465.1 Secale cereale | reverse complement strand
GGGCCCCCCGAGCCCCGTCTGGTGCCCCCCTTTGGCATATATTTAGAGCGTCCTTCGAAACCCTCGGGACGGGAACTCTTTTTCGCGATCTCATCTCTGTTCCGCTGCCGCCGCCGCTTCCAAGATCGGGAGCACCAGGAGAACTCTTCCCGGCACCCTACCGGAGGGGAGGATCACCATCGGGAGCTTCTCCACCACCATGGATTCCTCCCGGATGAGTTGTGAGTAGTCTCCCTTAGACCATGAGTCCATGACCAGTAGCTATGTGATGTTCTCCTCCCGTTCTTGTGCTTCACTAATTAGTCCTCGTGAGCTGCCCTACATGATCGAGGCACATATGTAATCCTTATGCTGTTGCTATGATGAGTTTGCTGGGATCCGATGGATTATGAGATTATGTTCAGATTGTGATTGAGTAATATATTTGATCTACCTCTTTTATATTTATGTTCATAAGTAATTCTTGCATGTTCTCCGTTGTTATTTATTGCTTTGGCCAAGTAATACGTAGTGACTCCAAGAGGGAACGTTATGCTTGATTGTGGGTTCATGCCCCTCGATGACTAGCTTGAGTGACAGAAACATGAGTCTAGGGGATGTGCTGTTGCCACAAGGGGGAAAACAACGGTGCTTGTGCCTGTGGGTGCAAGGATTGTTTACTTTACGCAAAGTTCTTTTAATGCAGTTGTCTGTTGCTTTGAGTTTACACTATGGGTGGGGCTCGCAACTTAATACCAGCGAGATGTTCTGGATAGATATCTCAAGGTGGATGATTAGTAGTAGATATTGATGGATTTCGTCTACTTACTTTGGCGTACCGCCCATGCTTTGAACCTCAACCTTTCTTGCAATGTAGTCAGCATTGGTTTGCGTTCATGGTCCTGTCAATTGCCTAGTTGTAATTCGTTTACCTCACATAGCTGTTTTATCGTCTTTTGGGAGAGAGACATCACTAGTGTACATCATGAGACTCCGGTCCATATTACCATCATTGATCACATCCGCTATTTACTTTTCGCTATTACTTACTATTGCAAACATTATCTATCACTACTATCATTTGCGTTTAATCATTTGTGAACTACAAGGCCGGAGGGATTGACAACCTCTCTGTACTCGTTGGGAGCAAAGTTATTTGTATCTGTGTGCATGTCCACGTTGATTGCTAATATCTGGCGCCGTTAGCAGTTGACACCTACTTGTTGAACCTAGGAGTCTCTGGGGATTCGATCCTTGGCATCTTTGCTAAGGGAAAAACTTCCACAACACTGCATCTCACACCTTCCACTTGGGGTAACCAACGAGGGGTTAGAGGCCCATCAAATGCCTAGTTAGGTAGTTACTTTTGCTTCACCTCTTGCCATGTTAACAAACATTTAACCTTGTCTTGTAAATAAACGAGAGTCAACTAAATAAATATAATGTGGTGTTTTGTCAATATGCAACTCGTTGCATATTGAGCTCCACTTTAATTGTAGTGTTGTTTCTGCACTTTGCCATGCCATGCATAATTAAACCGGACATGCATCATACTTAGTTGTGCATCATATGATATGTTTATGCGTGTGTGTTTACCGTGTTGTTTGCTTCTTTCCGGTTCACTTCTATCTTTAGCTTCGGTTTCGATCCGGAGTTGTGAGGTTTTGTTCGACTACTTCATGGACTCATTCTTCTTCTTTGCGGAATCCCAGGCAAGATGACCATTCCCCGATATCACCTCTATCTTTGCCTATGCTAGTTGTCTCGCTCTTTAGATATGCCTTGATGCCTATTCCTGTTTGTCAGCCTCCTATTGTTGCCATGAACCTCTAACCTTTGACACCTTCCCAACAAACCGTTGTTTGGCTATGTTACCCGCTTGCTCAGCCCCTCTTATAGCGTTGTTAGTTGCAGGTGAAGATGAAGATTGCTCCATGTTGGAACTTGTTGTTGGAATATCACAATATCTCTTAAATATATTAACACACCTATATACTTGGCAATGGGTGGAAGGCTTGGCCTTTTGCTCGGTGTTTTGTTCCACTCATGCCACCTTAGGAACCGATAAACCGGTGTTATGTTCCTTGATTTTGCGTTCCTAACACGGTTGGGGTTTATGGGCCCCCCTTGATAATTCGCAGTGCTTAAAGCTTTTCCAGCAAGGCCCAACTTTGGTTTTACCATTTTCCTAACAACTAAAAGCTTGCATAGGGAGTAACTAACCCGAGGACTTAATTTTGCAACCCGGGCCAGTGCTCCTCATGAGTGTTGGTCCAGACTGGGGGTTCTGCTGGGCCGCCTTGGGGAAACCCGAGGTATCTGGTATAACCTGTAGAATTGCCCATCCGGTCGTGGCCTGAGACGAGATACACACGGCTACTATCAGGGTGTCGGCACGCCGGGATGTCTTGCTGGATTAGTTTTACCTTTGTCGAAATATCTTGAGCACGGGATTGCGAGAATACTCGGGTCTTCCCACTTTGGAGTTGCGACTCCGCAGATCGTGAGCTTGTGATGGGCTAAGTTGGGACACCCCTGCAGGGTTTTGATCTTTCAAAAGCCGTGCCCGCGGTTATGTGGCAGATGGGAATTTGTTAATATTCGGTTGTAGATAACTTGACACCATATTCATAAGAATACAACTACCTGTGTGAGTAACCGTGATGGTCTCTTTCCGAAGGGCTTCGGGAAGTGAACACGGTGGGGTTATGTTTGATCGTGAGTAGCTAGGATCACTTCTTGATCAACTTGGCTATCGTTGGCACTTGTTCTCTTCTCGCTCTAAACTCGTAAGCTAGATGCTTAGTGCTTGCTGCAGACACTTTTATAGCCTTTCCTCACCTAAGGGCTTTGTTAGTTTTGATACCCGGGAACGGGATTGCTGAGTCCTCTGTGGCTCACAGATTCAACACACACCAGATGCAGGTACAATTGAGTATGACGGAGGAGATGGACAAGAACTTCAGTGGGAGTTCAATGAAGAGCGTGGTCGTTACTATGTTTCATTTCCCGACGATCAGTAGTGGTTCCTACTAGGGGCAATCCGGGCTTGTGTTCTTTTTGGTATCTTTCTCGTTTGTATTTCGCCCGTAGATGGACCCTGTGTTGTTTGGATGATGTATTGTTATTGTATTCATTGTGTGACGTGGCGAGTGTAAGCCAACTATCTTTTCTATTTTCATCCCTGAACTTTTACATGAGATGTGCAAAGATACCATACTTGAGATCATTCCAGAATGCGCTTATGTCTTTAAGTCGTGCTTCGACACGTAGGAGACATAGTCGCATCCTGGGCATTACAAGTTGGTATTCAGAGCCTTCTCCGACCTAGGAGCCCCCCTGATTGATCGAATCATTGACGGTTGGGTCTAGGCAAACACATAAAAATGTTTTGAGTCCTATATATATATATATATATATATATATATATCGGAGAGTAGGATTTATTTTTACTCCTCACCCCTTCATCGCTCTGGTGAGGACTCCTGACGTTGTTCTATCTCTTCTATTCTCAAAATTTCACCAAATTTTTTTAGGATCACACGAGTATTGTTTGGATTGTTCCGATATCTTTATGACGAGAACATTGTTCTCGATGCCTCCTGTCATTTAGGGGTTGTGGCAGTGTCGCGGGGAGTTGAGCTCCGAGGTGTTGTCATCACAAACGTATCGTAGCGGTTCTAGAATACTTAAGACGGCCGACATCGAAAACTCTTCTATGCGGTTAGTGGTGAGATAACCCCAACGTCACCCAATACTGGTGGGATAGTTCGGGAGTATTGCCACAGCTAGTATAGCGGATGCGTTTCGAAGGTCCGAGGTAAACAGTTTCCAAAGATGACTGGTTATGTGTTGACGGATGGATACAGCTGGATGTAGGTTTAGAGTTGAGTGCGCGGTGCTTCCCCTGTATCCCCAACACCAGATTGCATAACCGGAAAGCTTCGGGAATTAATAGGTGGGTTTCAAGTAGCTCGTAGGTAATCTTCCAACGGATGCATGATATGAGGTTTGGGGTTCAACATCTAGTGAAGAGGTTTCATGGGCGCTGTTCCAATTGGGAGTTGCATCTTAAAGGATCCTTGGCTATGCTGATCCGGGGATTGGAAGACCCTTTGTAACACATACCATGGGGCATTCAGCACGAACATGTGGGACGAAACTTCTATCATGTATTTGTTCCATCAGCACCTTGTTGTTTTATTTTATCTTTTTGTCTCCCAAGTGGCTTCTCGACAAGTTGATGTACCATTAAGCTATGGAATTCATTCGTTCAACTCTCTGTTCGAATGATATTGTGAAGATCATGTTGCAACATATCAATCCTTTGTTTTGTTTTGAGTTCTGGTACTCGAGTTGCTTCAATGTCAAGTGTTGATTACATACCTTTCCTAATTGGTGTTCTCATATTTCTATGAGAGTGCTAGTCCTTCTTGATCATCGAGACTGCTATGCAAATTCTTTTCAACCGGCGTGCTTCTCTTCAAGCTAACCTGATTCTTTCAAAATGTGCAAACCAAGTCTTGTGTTTTTCTCAATGGTGTCTGTTTCATTCATCCCAAGTTGTCTTTGTTTCCCCCCACCATCCCACCCTTTTCTTTATGGATCCAGAGTCCTTAATCAAGTGTCCTTATATTCTTGTGATTCCTCTTCATCAATCTTATTTAATGTATTATCCGATGATATCTCAGGAAGATGCTCAGGAACTTCAAGTTCATCATTCTTTTGTTCTCAAATTCTGTCGGTGGATTTAATTCAAGCTTTGGTGTTGATTATATGCTTCCTCTTGTTTCACATGTTTTCCCATGTTGAAATTTCTTATCCGAAGTCTCTCTTGTTTATTCAACTCTCTCTAATTCTTATCCGGAGTGTACAAGATAACTCAGAAGATTCATACTTCCATTCTTAATCCGTTCAAGCTATTTTGAGGATTGTCATCTTATTCAAGCCATTTAATTCAACCGGTGCAATATCTCTTAAGCAATCTTTTTCAACGGTGAGTTCTTTTGAGTGGGCCCTAACCCATAGGTATTTTCCCAGGATCTTTCCTGACTCTTCTAATTTCTTTTTCCGGAGTGAAATTCTTTTCATGATTTGACGTAAGAATGAATTTTCATCAGTCATATGCTTTTTCTAAGATCCCTTTGAAATTCTTTTCATCCTTGATTCAACATTTTAATTCTTCATTCCGGAGTGCCTCAACAATTCATGGTGGTGTATCTCATCGTCTTCTCAGATTTTTAAGACCGAAGAACAGTTTATCTTAAATCTTGGCACGTTCTCTTGAAGATTCGTGGTTCTAGCTTCATGCCATCCTCATAATCATTTTTGATTGTGACAATTCTTTTTTATACCCATCCGAAGCATTTCATGTATTCTTTCCATTGTGATCCTCCGAAGGCCATCATTTCAGAAGAATTCTTCGTTCTCAGTTTTCAACTTCGTCCTCCAACAATTCTTCATTGATGCCTCTTCGTCCGTCTCCATATTCTACAAGTATTCTTTCATCAGTCCGCGGTCTCTTCGTTCTCTTCTATCTAAATTTCCTCATGTGCTTATTCTTCCTGGTGGATTATTCTCTTTCATCACCCGGTCTCAATTCTTACGGTGGTTCGTTCAAGATTTCTCTTCCTTTGTTATCGTATTAATTCATTCGTTCTTTCAAAACCCTACTGGTGATTCGTTGAATACTCTCTCAAGTTTGTGCGAGATGTCTCTTTAATTCTTTACAACAAGAATAAGTAGTATGCCAAATCCATTGGTAGTCATGAATTTAAATTGGTGAAGGATATGCATAACATAATTCTTATTCTAGTTTCTTCCAAGAGGTTAATCCCTTCCTTTGGAGTTTGTTCAGGAGGAATAAACTCTTGGTTTCAAGTTGTTTGTCTTGTTTCCCGATGTTCTAAGCTCTCCCAATTTTTCTCATCGCGATTGCAAGGCTTCATCTATTGTCTTCATCTTTCACTCCTC
Source organism: Secale cereale (assembly GCA_902687465.1). Taxonomy (NCBI): domain Eukaryota; kingdom Viridiplantae; phylum Streptophyta; class Magnoliopsida; order Poales; family Poaceae; genus Secale; species Secale cereale. The sequence continues at coordinate 476,600,063 of LR738710.1, read as the reverse complement.
ATCCTTTTATTACCGGAGTTCTTCTTGGTGGTTCAGCATGATTTAATTCATCCTCGAAGTCTTCTTCAAGATTCTTGTTGGGCCTCAAGTATTCTTATTCATGCATGGTGAACTGCAATTCTTGCTTCCCTATCTTTTGAGGTGGTATTATGTCATTCTTGACAATTTCCTTCATGTTTCATGATTCACAAGTTATCAAGAATGAAATATATAAACCCATCATTTTCTTCGTTCATGAGATCCTTTCAACCTTCAATTTATTCGTTGGAGTAATCTTGGGTTGTATTTCATCTAAAGCTTTTCCCTAAGGATTGATGCTATTTATGGTGCTTATAAATGACCCAAGTTCTTCATTTATCCTCCCAGTGAATTAACTTTTGTCTCTCTCTCAAAAAAAAATAACTTTTGTCTCCTTGTTGATCTCAATCCAATCAAATGTTTTCCGTTAGTGGCAGAATTTCACCGCTAGTTTTGAGTTGTTTTCATAAGTCCAAGAGAAGCATATCTTTTGCTTGTTGATTTCCAACAACTCCGTTCAACCCTTCTTCGTAAGGAGGATTTTCTAATTCATTTGTGGGAGAAGTTGTCTTTTTCTTCTCCGTTCTTTTCTTTCCAACGATCTAGCATATATTCTTTCATTCCGGAGGCATTGTGATATTGCTTTCTTCGAACCATCATCTTGTCATATCAAGATCATGTTCTTTCCTTTGCTTGTCCATTTAACAGGAGTGTTGTGTCCTCCGTTCAAGTTCCCTCATCTTGAAGTTTTGCCACTCTTTTCAACCGGAGTGTTGTCTGAAGCCTTTTCTTGCCCCTTGTGTCATTCTTCAATTTGTTCCGCAGGCAGTGTATTGTTGATTTCATCAAAGATCATCCAATCTTCTCAAGCTCATGATAATTCCTTCTATTTTCAGACGGAGTGTTGTCCAAATTATGTCATTCTTATTGCTTGGCTATACCGTTGCGGCTTCATATTCTTTGGTTCGTAAGCTCTTGTTTCATCTATTTCAACCTACAAGGTTCTCGTATGTTCCTCGTTCCTCTTTCCTTACGGAGTGTTTTCATCTTTGTTCATCTTCATTGTATTCTTTCTGTAACTTGTTTAGCCTCTCAAGGTTCAAGGTTTCACTCATTTGTCAAAGAAGCAACTTTGTTTTACCTCTTCCTTTTCCTCTTCTATCCGGTGCCATCTCTAGGATCTCGGGTCGAGATCCTCTGTTAGTGTGGGAGAGTTGTGACGCCCCAAGACCGACGCTCCAGAAGACTTCTAGCTATTCCGGGTTTCACCGTGTGTTTCTTTTTGCATGCTTCATTTTATTTTTGCATTGCATCATGTCATCATGCCTTCATGTCATTAATTTTTGCAACTCAAATAAATAAATCGTGTGGATCTTTGATCCATTTAAATCGAGGGAATTCACATATTGATTTCTCTTTACAACATATTCAAAGCCTCTCAATATTTAGAGAGCTATATTAAATTATTCCATTGTTATGGAATTCACCAAAACAAACTTACATTTAAAACTCTCTCGTTTCCAAATATTATAATCCCCATCTTTCTCCATTTTGCTTCGGTTCGAGTTGTGGCGCTTTGAAATTAGTCAAAGTAGCTCCATGCCAGTTTTTCCATCTCAACTTGTATTTATTTTTCCTTGACAAATAAATATATCCACTTCCCTTTCCTTTTTTAAAAAAAGAGAGAAACCTGTTTTTTCTTTCTTTTCTTTTAGAGCCACAGCCAGGCCCAGCCGCCGGCCTCCCTAAGGCCCGCCGGACCTGCAGCCAGGCCGGCCCTTTTACCCCAAGGCCCAGCTGGCCTCTAAGGCCCAGCCGCACCCCTGACTCTCCTAACCCTTATGCGCAGGCACATAACCGCGGGCACGGCTTTCGAAAGATCATAACCCTGCAGGGGTGTCCCAACTTAGCCCATCACAAGCTCTCACGATTAGCTGAAGTGATAAATATAATATCATCACCCCTTATCTTAGGGAAATCCGATCAGGCTCGGCATCCCGGTGCACAAGACATTTCGACAATGGTAAAACAAGTCCAGCAAGACCTCCCGGTGTGCCGACACCCTGATAGTAGCCGCGCGTATCTCGTCTCAGGCCACGACCGGATGGGCGATTATATGAGTAAAACCAATCCTCGAGTTTCCCCGTGGTGGCCCCGTATACTCCCCGTTTGGGACCAACACCATCAGCACTGGCCCCCCCTGCTATGTAGAAAGAATCCTCGGGTAGCGCTAACTCCCTATGCAATTTAATTAATTAATTAAGTTGTTATTATGAGCAAATTAAAACCAAAGTTGGGCCTTGCTGGAGGAGTTTTATTCAAAGACGAACTGTCAAGGGGTCCCCATCCACCCATCGTGTAAGGAACGCAAAATCAAGGAACATAATGCCGGTTTATCGGCGCCTAAGGTGGCATGAGTGGAACAAAACACCGAGCAAAAGGCCAAGCCTTCCACACATGCCCAGTATATAGGTGTGTTAATAATAATAGATATTGTGATATTCCAACAACAAGTTCCCTCCTGGAACGATCTTCATCTTCACCTGCAACTAACAACGCTATAAGAGGGGCTGAGCAAGCAGGTAACATAGCCAAACAGTGGTTTTGCTAGGAAGGTTTCAAGGTTAGAGGTTTCATGGCAACAAGGAGAGGCTGACAATAAAGATGGGTAGCGTGACATGTAACGATAGCATCGAGACAACTAAGCAAAGGCAATGATAGTAAAGGTATCCAAGGGTATGGTCATCTTGCCTGAGATCCCGCAAGGAAGAAGAATGGATCCATGAAGAAGATGAAGAAGTAGCCTTGAAGAAGAACCACGGGTAGACGAACGAATCCTCACAACGCAACGGAACAAGCACTAACGAGAAGAAGCAAGCAACACGGTAAACAAACCACTCAGGAACATGACAATAGGCACTACCAAGTATGATGCAAACAAGTCTACTTATGATGCACAGAAAGTCTACACAGGAAGCAAAACAGGGCAAGGTAGGAAGCATAGAAAACAACACAAGTCTATATGATGCAATACATGGCAAGGTATGATGCATGACAAATATATACAGTAAGCACAACAAGTATATACAGGAAGCATAACAAGTCTATGCAGGAAGCATAACAAGTCTATACAGGAAGCATAACATGGCAAGGTATGAAGCATGACAAATATATACAGGAAGCACAACAAGTATATACAGGAAGCATAACATGGCAAGGTAGGAAGCAAGTCAAATCTATACAGGAAGCATAACAGATGCACTAAGGAAGCACTGCAAATGCACTTAGGATGCACAGAAAGTCAACATAGGAAACACAGAGATACAGCACAAGGAACATGATAATAAGCATCAAGCAAGAAACTTCAAAACATGTTAACAAAAGGCTAATATGAATCTACATGCAAAACCACACAAGTTACATATAAAGAACACTCCAAACGGAGCAACGGGCTAAAAGATACACATGTAACAAGATATAACAATAAGCTGAAATTAACAACCACATAGCAACTTTGGAGCATGATAAATATAAGCTACAACACTCAAACATGGTGATAAGAAGCATGAACATGAAGTAGACATATCCTACAGCAAACAACTCCATTGGAGGCATGGATCAATAACAACAAGCTAAAACATTTTGAACTTGACAACAAAATCCTGACAGCAGTATTTTATAGCAACTTGGGAGCAAGAATTAAATATGCTACAGCCACCCAAAAGAGCATGTGAGAGCATGAATGGATATCCAACAACATATACAACAAGGAATCATCAATAGTCACCCCAAAACTATCATGGATTTGCCTAGAACAACAAGCAAACATGGCATCTGGAAATTACAGATTCCAGACTTAGTGAAATTTCACTAAGTGTTAAACAGCAATAACAACATGGCATGTTTGTGAGCATGTTTAAGTCAACACAAGGCATATCATGGAAAGTTAAATGCACCACATCAAAGAACACATAATGGAGATTCTAAAACATCTAGGCATGTGACAAGGGGACAAACACAGCAATAGCAAAGGGCAATTGAAATCAGCATCTCATAACAAGTTACAAAACATAACAGCCACATGCACTTTTGCAACATAGATAAGCATGGCAAGATGAAATCTAACATGCAAGCTAAGCAACCAACATGTAGAGCATCTCATGATGAACATGTGGACATATCATTTGCATCAATTGGATAAACATGCACTAAGTTATCACATCTCAAACATGGCAACAAAATAACAAGTAGCAGAAGTTTATAACAAGTAGCACTCTTGCAACAGATATTTAAGCACCTAGATGAACTCAAACATGCATGGCACAATGGAATAAAGTGTAGAGCATATCACCATGATCATTTTGACATATCATTCACTCAAAACGGATAAGCAAACAAAAAGTTATTAGCAGTCAAAGTATGCATCAGATTACAACAGAAAAGAACTTAGCAGAAGAACTACTAAGTAAACTGAGCGCAAGAAAGCTATCTATCACTCAGGGCGGGAGATATGGGAATCTCACCGAACTAGGCCTGGCCCAGCAGGCAGGAGGAGGAGGCCGGCTGGAGCTGTGGGCGATCTGGGCCGGCCGCGGAGGGAGCTGGGCCCGCGGGGCGGCTCCGGCCCACGAGGGAGAAGGCCTCGGCCCCAGCGGAGGGAGGAGGCGAGGGAGCCGGCTAGGCCTGGCGCGGCTACGGGCCGAGGGAGCTAGCTGGGAGGCCTGGAGGACTGGGCCGGCTCGGGAGCTGGCGCGGGAAGGAGGCCCACGCGAGGGAGCCGGCAGGGGCTGGCGGCTGGCGAGGCACACCTGGCCTGGAGGCTGGCGGCGGAAGTGGAGCGGCCTCGCGAGGCCTCGGCCCAGGAGGCGGAGCGGCTAGTGCTCGATGCCCATCATTCTCCCGCACGACGCAGGAGGCACGGCGGCGGCTGAGCGCGAAGGGAAGCTGTGAGGGGCGGCCGGGGAAGGTCGGGGCCGGCTGGATCCGGCGGCTCCTCGGCGGATCTGGCCGGGGCAGCACGGCGGCGGGCTGCCGGAGACGAAGGAGACGCGGGGCGGCGCGGAGGACTCGGAAGCATGCCGCGGTGACGTCGGAAGCACGGCGTGGCGAGGTCGGAAGCACGGGTGCGACGAGGTCGGAAGCATGGCGCGGCAACGTTGGAAGCACGGAGCAGCAACGGTGGAAGCACTGCGCGGAAATTGAGGAGGGAGGTAGGGAAGGCCAAAAATGGCAAGGGGGCTGTCCATTTATAGTAGGAGGGCTAGGGTTTGGAGTTTGGAGGGGTTTTAGAGCCCTCCGATCGCGATCTGACAGATCCGATCGCGAGGTGAGGTAGGATGGGCCTAGTGGGCTGTGTAGATGACCTTGGGCTTAGGGAAGAGAAGAGAGAGGAAGGCCCACGGGTGTTTTCGGAGACCGAAAATGTCTGACGATTAAACTGGCGACTAGTGCCGCTATATATATCCGCTGGGCTATCAAACGAGCTCCGAACGCGATGAAATTTGGCAGGCGGCCTGTCTACACTATAATAAGACCACACGCCAAGTTTCAACCCATTCCGAGAACGGTTTTTGGCCACTCACAAAATAAATATTCGGAGGCACCGCGGGCGCGTGCAAGTGTGTCTGGGCTCAGAACGGACAACGGAGAGGACGAGGGAACTCGGACAGATGCAAGTTTGAAAACATGCTGATGCAAGCACACATGATGACATGGCAAAGATGCAACACGCAAGCAGATGACAAGGCACTGACAACAAATAACTGGCTGACACCTGGCCCACCGGTCTCGAGGTGTCACAACACTCCCCTACTAACAAGAGATCTCATCCCGAGATCTTAGGAACGAGACGGAAGAGAAGGAAGAACAAAGTTCTTCGAAGACAAAAGAGGGAAACCAAAGAATATTGAGAGGTTGAGCCACTCAAAAAGAAGAATGCAACAAAGAAGAATGAAGTTGCAAAGACTTCGGTAAATAAATGGAAGAAGGAATACGACGAGAACCCAAAAGGTTGAAGGAATAAGAATGAATTCGAAACCACTCCGGCTAAAAAGAGATAGAAAAATGAATCTAAACGAAGTAATTCGGGCAGCACTCCGGCTGAAACTAGAAGAAATAGCACACCGGTTGAACAAGAATGGAACAGGACAATAACCTAAGGAGATGGAACAAAGCATGACGAAAGTAACAAGACAATGCCTCCGGACGGATTGAAATGATGGAATTAAAAGAATGGAGAAGAAGATGACAACTTCCATCACGAATGAATTTGGAAGAGAATCTTGAAGAGAAAGGTTTAATTAGAGTTGTTGAGAAAATCAACAACAAAAGAATAAGCTTGTCGTGGACTTATGTAAACATCTCAAAGCTTGAGGTGAGTTACCGCCGCAACGAAAAGAAGGATTAATTAAGATGAAGGAAGAAATGCAAAACTCCACTTCAAAGGAATACGGAGAATTATTTGCACTCGAGAGGCAAAAGAATAAGAATGCTTGAGCTGCTCCAGAAGAATTAGTTGAATATTTGAAGAATGATTTAAATGATGAAGAACCACCATGAAGAACTCCGGTAAAAATTGAAAGGATGGTGAATATAGAAATGACGGATGAAAAGAATAAGATTAAAGCCTTGCGATGATTAGTAGGGGTTTCCAACAAGGTAGCCGATAAAACTTGAACTCCTGGAAAAAAAGATGAAAGCACTTGGAACTAAAATTTATTCATGGAGAATAAACTCCGAAAAGAAGGAATAAATCAACTTGATGAAAAGAATAAGAATTATGTCATGCTTATCCTCCATCAATTAAATTGATGAACAATGGATTCACATACTACTTATTCTCGATGAAATGATTAAAGAGGGAATATATCGCGAACTTGCGAGAATCTTCATGAAACACCGGTAAGATGGGAATAAATGAATGGATTGATATGATAACACCGGAAAAGAATTCTAGAGAGAACCACCGGGAAGAATTAATCGAAAGATGAAAAGAACAAACCACCGAGAAGAATTACAATCGAGTGAAGAACGAGAATGACCACCGTAAGGAATGAAATTGAACGATGCAGAGGACAAGCCACCGTAAGAAAATGAATTGAGTGAATACAAGAGAATGAATCTCCGGGAAGAATAAGGCACTTGAGGACAATTAGAATGACGAGAACGAAGAGATTGTGAACTGATTAAAGAATACTTGAACAAGCACCGGAAGAATGTGAGACGAACGAAGAGGCATCGATGAAGAATATTTGGAGGACGAAGTTGAAAACTGAGAACGAAGAAATCTTCTGAAATGATGGCCTTCGGAGGAACACAAAGAAAAACAATTCTTGAAACACTCCGGAAGAATGACAAGAAGAAAGGTTGAACCAATGATGAAAAGAATTTGCAGACGATCTTGAAGAAGGCATACGACTGATGGGATCCATACTTACGTCACACTTGAAAAGAATTACGGAAGACTCCGGGGAATTAGAAGAGTCAGGTAAGATCCTGGGAAAACCTGTGGGTTATGAGCCCACCGAAGAGAAAACACCGATGAAAAGGATTGGAAGGAGAAGATGCACCGGAACAATTGAAAACTTGAATGAGGTGACAACCTCGAATTAACTGGAACACAGACAATTCTCTTGAGAATGTCTTTGGAACACCGGAACAATTAGATGGCGAGAGGTAAACGAGCAAAGGGAAAACATTTGAGCCGAGGAAAAGGAATATGAACAACATCGAATACTTGAATGAATCCACCGGAAATAAAAGAGATGAAGAATATCAACCGAGAGGAGAATTCATCGGAGAAGAAATGAGAAGAATGATGACGAACTAGATGAAAATTCATCAGTTGAAATAACTGAGGAAAAGAAGCAATGATTCACACGAGTAGGATGGATACTCGATTAAGGACTCCGGCTCTGAGAAGCAAAAGGGTGGGCGGGTGGGAAAAAGAAAGACCACAACGAACGGGAAAAACACCGTCGGAAGGAAAAGAACTGATGATGATCTTGCAAGAAGAAGAGGGTCGAGTCCACTTGACGAGAGATGCACCAGATGAAAGAACTAACAACGCAACGAACGAAAACTATCCACGTGATCCTAAAAAAAATTTGAAGGGGAAGAGGAACAATTCAAAACACCTACGTCAAGATTCCTTACCAGAGCGACGAAGGGGCAGGGGAGTAAAAAGAATTCCTACTCTCCGATATAACTAGACTCCGAAAAAGTTTTCTGCTAGACTCAACAACGGCCAAGCTACGATCAATCAAGGGGGCTCCTATGGTCGGTCGAGGCTCTGATACCAACTTGTCAGACCCAAGATGCGATTCTATCCCGATCACGTGACACTTACGTGATTGGGGCACAACCGCATTTCGGGCGCTTAGCAAGATGGATATCATTACATCGTACCATTACATACATACATGGGGGATACAACATTACATACAAATCTCATGAATACAACAATCTCAATACCAAGTATCCGACTACAGATACAAACAAGAAAAGCACAAGACATCCATCTGCTATCCCAGGCTGCCGACCCGGAACCAAACCCAAGACTGAAGAAGAAAGAAGAAGAACTCCAACACAACGATCAACGCTCTCACGTCAAGACATCGGAAACCTGCACCTGCAACTGTAGTTGTAGTATCTGTGAGCCACGAGGACTCAGCAATCCCATAACCATGGGTAACAAGACTATCAAAGCTTAATAGGTAGGAAGAGGTAAAGTGGTGAGGTTGCAGCAGCGGCTAAGCATAAGTATGGTGGATAACTTACGAGTACAAGAATAAGATGAGCATCTACGCAAACGGTCGCAACTAGAAGTGATCGCTAAAGATCCTGAACTACATACGAGTCAAACATAACCCCACCATGTTCTCTTCTCAAAGTGAAAAGAGACAGTCACGGTTACTCACACAGTTGTGTGTTTCACTTCGTATCCTCTGTCAAGTTTTCTACAACCGGACATTAACAAATTCCAATCTGCCACATAACCGCGGGCACGTCTTTCGAAAGATCATAACCCTGCAGGGGTGTCCCAACTTAGCCCATCACAAGCTCTCACGATTAGCTGAAGTGATAAATATAATATCATCACCCCTTATCTTAGGGAAATCCGATCAGGCTCGGCATCCCGGTGCACAAGACATTTCGACAATGGTAAAACAAGTCCAGCAAGACCACCCGGTGTGTCGACACCCTGATAGTAGCCGCGCGTATCTCGTCTCATGCCACGACCGGATGGGCGATTATACGAGTAAAACCAATCCTCGAGTTTCCCCGTGGTGGCCCCGTATACTCCCCGTTTGGGACCAACACCATCAGCACTGGCCCCCCTGCTATGTAGAAAGAATCCTCGGGTAGCGCTAACTCCCTATGCAATTTAATTAATTAATTAAGTTGTTATTATGAGCAAATTAAAACCAAAGTTGGGCTTTGCTGGAGGAGTTTTATTCAAAGACGAACTGTCAAGGGGTCCGCATCCACCCATCGTGCAAGGAACACAAAATCAAGGAACATAATGCCGGTTTATCGGCGCCTAAGGTGGCATGAGTGGAACAAAACACCAAGCAAAAGGCCAAGCCTTCCACCCATGTCCATTATATAGGTGTGTTAATAATAATAATTGATATTGTGATATTCCAACAACAAGTTCCCTCCTGGAACGATCTTCATCTTCACCTACAACTAACAACGCTATAAGAGGGGCTGAGCAAGCGGGTAAAATAGCCAAACAATGGTTTTGCTAGGAAGGTTTCAAGGTTAGAGGTTTCATGGCAACAAGGAGAGGCTGACAATAAAGATGGGTAGCGCGACATGTAACGATAGCATCGAGACAACTAAGCAAAGGCAATGATAGTAAAGGTATCCAAGGGTATGGTCATCTTGCCTGAGATCCCGCAAGGAAGAAGAACGGATCCATGAAGAAGACGAAGAAGTAGCCTTGAAGAAGAACCACGGGTAGACGAACGAATCCTCACAACGCAACGGAACAAGCACTAACGAGAAGAAGCAAGCAACACGGTAAACAAACCACTCAGGAACATGACAATAGGCACTACCAAGTATGATGCAAACAAGTCTACTTATGATGCACAGAAAGTCTACATAGGAAGCAAAACAGGGCAAGGTAGGAAGCACAAAAAACAACACAAGTCTATATGATGCAATACATGGCAAGGTATGATGCATGACAAATATATACAGGAAGCACAACAAGTATATACAGGAAGCATAACAAGTCTATACAGGAAGCATAACAAGTCTATACAGGAAGCATAACATGGCAAGGTATGAAGCATGACAAATATATACAGGAAGCACAACAAGTATATACAGGAAGCATAACATGGCAAGGTAGGAAGCAAGTCAAATCTATACAGGAAGCATAACAGATGCACTAAGGAAGCACTACAGATGCACTTAGGATGCACAGAAAGTCAACATAGGAAACACAGAGATACAACACAAGGAACATGATAATAAGCATCAAGTAAGAAACTTCAAAACATGTTAACAAGAGGATAATATGAATCTACATGCAAAACCACACAAGTGACATATAAATAACACTCCAAACGGAGCAATGGGCTAAAAGATACACATGTAACAGGATATAACAACAAGCTGAAATTAACAACCACATAGCAACTTTGGAGCATGATAAATATAAGCTACAACACTCAAACATGGTGATAAGAAGCATGAACATGAAGTAGACATATCCTACATCAAACAACTCCATTGGAGCAACTCCATTGGAGGCATGGATCAATAGCAACAAGCTAAAACATTTTGAACTTGACAACAAAATCCTGACAGCAGTATTTTATAGCAACTTGGGAGCAAGAATTAAATATGCTACAGCCACCCAAAAGAGCATGTGAGAGCATGAATAGATAGCCAACAACATATACAACAAGGAATCATCAATAGTCACCCCAAAACTATCATGGATTTTCCTAGAACATCAAGAAAACATGGCATCTGGAAATTACAGATTCCAGACTTGGTGAAATTTCACTAAGTGTTAAAACAGCAATAACAACATGGCATGTTTGTGAGCATGTTTAAGTCAACACAAGGCATATAATGGAAAGTTAAATGCACCACATCAAAGAACACATCATGGAGATTCTAAAACATCTAGGCATGTGACAAGGGGACAAACACAACAATAGCAAAGGGCAATTGAAATCAGCATCTCATAACAAGTTACAAAACATAACAGCCACATGCACTTTTGCAACATAGATAAGCATGGCAAGATGAAATCTAACATGCAAGCTAAGCAACCAACATGTAGAGCATCTCATGATGAACATGTTGACATATCATTTGCATCATTTGGATAAACATGCACCAAGTTATCACATCTCAAACATGGCAACAAAATAACAAGTAGCAGCAGTTTATAACAAGTAGCACTCTTGCAACAGATATTTAAGCACCTAGATGAACTCAAACATGCATGGCACAATGGAACAAAGTGTAGAGCATATCACCACGATCATTTTGACATATCATTCACTCAAAACGGATAAGCAAACAAAAAGTTATTAGCAGTCAAAGTATGCATCAGATTACAACAGAAAAGGACTTAGCAGAAAAACTACTAAGTAAACTGAGCGCAAGAAAGCTATCTATCGCTCAGGGCGGGAGATAAGGGAATCTCACCCAACTGGGCCTGGCCCAGCAGGCAGGAGGAGGAGGCCGACTGGAGCTGTGGGCGATCTGGGCCGGCCGCGGAGGGAGCTGGGCCCGCGGGGCGGCTCCGGCCCACGATGGAGAAGGCCTCGGCCCCGGCGGAGGGAGGAGGCGAGGGAGCCGGCTGGGCCTGGCGCGGCTGCGGGCCGAGGGAGCTGGCTGGGAGGCCTAGAGGACTGGGCCGGCTCGGGAGCTGGCGCGGGAGGGAGGCCCACGTGGGGGAGCCGGCAGGGGCTGGCGGCTGGCAAGGCCCACCTGGCCTGGAGGCTGGCTGAGGAAGTGGAGCGGCCTCGCGAGGCCTCGGACCACGAGGCGGAGCGGCTGGCGCTCGACGCCCATCGTGCTCCCGCACGACGCACGAGGCACGGCGGCGGCTGAGCGCGAAGGGAAGCTGCGAGGGGCGGTCGGGGAAGGTCGGGGCCGGCTGGATCCGGCGGCTCCTCGCCGGATCTGGCCGGGGCAGCACGGCGGCGGGCTGCCGGAGACGAAGGAGACGCGAGGCGGCGCGGAGGACTCGGAAGCACGGCGCGGTGACGTCGGAAGCACGGCGCGGCGAGGTCGGAAGCACGGGTTCGGCGAGGTCGGAAGCACGGCGCGGCAACGTCGGAAGCACGGACCGGCAACGGTGGAAGCACTGCGCGGAAATTGAGGAGGGAGGTGGGGAAGGCCAAAAATGGCAAGGGGGCTGTCCATTTATAGTAGGAGGGCTAGGGTTTGGAGTTTGGAGGGGTTTTAGAGCCCTCCGATCGCGAGGTGAGGTAGGATGGGCCTAGTGGGCTGTGTAGATGACCTTGGGCTTAGGGAAGAGAAGAGAGAGGAAGGCCCACAGGTGTTTTCGGAGACCGAAAACGTCTGACGATTAAACCGGCGACTAGTGCTGCTATATATATATATATATCCGTTGGGCTATCAAACGAGCTCTGAACGCGATGAAATTTGGTAGGCGGCCTATCTACACTATAATAAGACCACACGCCAAGTTTCAACCCATTCCGAGAACGGTTTTTGGCCACTCACAAAATAAATATTCGGAGGCACCGCGGGCGCGTGCAAGTGTGTCTGGGCTCAGAACGGACAACGGAGAGGACGAGGGAACTCGGACGGATGCAAGTTTGAAAACATGCTGATGCAAGCACACATGATGACATGGCAAAGATGCAACACGCAAGCAGATGACAAGGCACTGACAACGAATAACTGGCTAACACCTGGCTCACCGGTCTCGGGGTGTCACACCCCGATCCCCTCTCCCTCTCGTCCTCCCAATGCCGCCGCCTCTTCCCCTTGTCGCCCGTCGCGCCCTTCCACCACCACAGATCCCCGCCGCTGAGCGCCGCCCCTCCTCCGCCTCACCACGGCTCATCGTCCAGCCGCTGCCTCGCCTTGTGCCTATCGCCTCCTCCTCCCGCGGCCATGGCGCCTTGTCGGCCAGCGAGCCGCTGCTGCCGCTGTCGCAGCCGCCGCCTACCACCGCGAATCAGGCAGCCGCCGAGTCCTTTTGCCAGATGCCCGCGCCGACGACCTCCTCGTCGCCTTCCAGCGGCCCCGGCACCCGAGTCTGACCTCAGCCTGTCACCGTCACGGCCGTATCCGATCGGATTGAGCCGACCACCACCTTGCCCCGCCACCATGGCGCCCGTGAAGCTCTTCTCCGCAGCTACATCGCCGGATGCCGCCTCCGACGACGGACCCGGTCTCCTCCCGTCCCTCTGCATCGGCCTTCGCAGCTCCTTCGACCAGCCAGCGCCTCCACCATCGTCGACGTCCATGCTACCTTGACATCGCGACCTCTTCTGCTTCGGGACATGCCCAGCCTCGAGTTGACTTCCCCAGCATCTTCTGTCGTGAGCACATCATCCGCAAGCACTGCTGCCTTCGGTTGCAGCCGGTTCAATTTGTCATGTTGGACACCGACGCCCGCAGATTTTGGACGCTGCAAGTACTGCTTCCCTCGGCAAGTTCGACTCCATCGCCCGAACGACTACAGACCAAAACGCCAAGTAGCAGGATGACGACGACCTGTCAAGTACCTCGACAACCGATGCCGAACGACTACCGTCGCCGTGACCCGAACATCTACGGGAACTTGAACAACTACAAAACGTGTACCACTACCACCGTGTGTACCACTACTTCCCTCGACGACCCTTGTACGAGTACTTCCACTACTTCTGTAATACCCCGGACACACCCGCCGGTGGTCGTTACTCCTGGCGGGATCTAGACTGGCCTCACATGTCAATACTAGTCTTTTTTGCGCACTTTGTCCTCACTCATGCGCACCCGGGAGAAACTTCCCGGTCGGTCACCCATCCTGAAACTACTCCAAGCTGAGCACGCTTAACTTTGGAGTTCTATCCGAATGGGCTCCCGGAAAAGAAGGAATTCCTTATTGATATGAGTAGTCTATCCTCCCTAATAAGCCAGGCCATCACATACACCCTCACTCAGAGGAATCGACGTCCTCGTCGGGCCACAGGAACGTTCCCTCTTGGCACAACCGTCTGTGCTTCCAGGACAGCACATGTGCCATGCCGTGTGCCACGACGGGTCACAAACGTCATGCACAACATGACTGCAAACTGTCCGCAAACATCCGTGTAACCGCGAGGGTCGGCTCTGATACCAACTTGTAATACCCCGGACACACCCGCTGGTGGTCGTTACTCCTGGCGGGATCTAGACTGGCCTCACATATCAATACTAGTCTTTTCTGCGCACTTTGTCCTCACTCATGCGCACCCGGGAGAAACTTCCTGGTCGGTCACCCATCCTGAAACTACTCCAAGCTGAGCACGCTTAACTTTGGAGTTCTATCCGAATGGGCTCTCGGAAAAGAAGGAATTCCTTATTGATATGAGTAGTCTATCATCCCTAATAAGCCAGGCCATCACAACTTCCCTCGACGTCTTGAACCGGTCCGAATTGCATGCTCCTAAGGTATACCGCGAGACGACGCCCGTGAACGCATGCTTGTTGTATGAGTTGCACTCCGTGTTGCACCATGCCCGTTTGTCATTGCACGTTGACCTTCGTTGCCTTGTCGCCGACTCATGGGAACTGGGTAACCGGGAGCACCCCACCGTCTTTGCATGGCACGCTCACGCTCACGTCGTCCTTCTTTGGTACCGATATCTCAATGAGGTGTCGGATCACCGGAATGTTGCCGTGGCACCGTTTCCATTCTCGCCGCCATGACACCCCTTTCTTTTCCGTCGTGGCGACCAAATGCTTCATATCTTGTTAATTGTCAACTTTCAACTAAAAAGTGCATAAAACTTGCATTTGTCATCCGCATCATGATAACAACCTGTAAATGCTTTTAGTTGTTCTTTGCTTCAAGAATTCTTAATATGCACATGCGTAGTTTTCGGAATTGTTGTTGTTATTTCTGGCCTCATTTGAAATGCCTAGTTAGGTAGTTACTTTTGCTTCACCTCTTGCCATGTTAACAAACATTTAACCTTGTCTTGTAAATAAACGAGAGTCAACTAAATAAATATAGTGTGGTGTTTTGTCAATATGCAACTCGTTGCATATTGAGCTCCACTTTAATTGTAGTGTTGTTTGTGCACTTTGCCATGCCATGCATAATTAAACCGGACATGCATCATACTTGGTTGTGCATCATATGCTATGTCTATGCTTGTGTGTTTACCGTGTTGTTTGCTTCTTTCCGCTTCGCTTCTATCTTTAGCTTCGGTTTCGATCCGGAGTTGTGAGGTTTTGTTCGACTACTTCATGGACTCATTCTTCTTCTTTGCGGAATCCCAGGCAAGATGACCATTCCCCGATATCACCTCTATCTTTGCCTATGCTAGTTGTCTCGCTCTTTAGATATGCCTCGATGCCTATTCCTGTTTGTCAGCCTCCTATTGTTGCCATGAACCTCTAACCTTTGACACCTTCCCAACAAACCATTGTTTGGCTATGTTACCCGCTTGCTCAGCCCCTCTTATAGCGTTGTTAGTTGCAGGTGAAGATGAAGATTGCTCCATGTTGGAACTTGTTGTTGGAATATCACAATATCTCTTAAATATATTAACACACCTATATACTTGGCAATGGGTGGAAGGCTTGGCCTTTTGCTCGGTGTTTTGTTCCACTCATGCCACCTTAGGAACCGATAAACCGGTGTTCTGTTCCTTGATTTTGTGTTCCTAACATGGTTGGGGTTTAAGGGCCCCCCTTGATAATTCGCACTGCTTAAAGCTTTTCCAGCAAGGCCCAACTTTGGTTTTACCATTTGCCTAACAACTAAAAACTTGCATAGGGAGTAATTAACCCGAGGACTTAATTTTACAACCCGGGCCAGTGCTCCTCATGAGTGTTGGCCCAAATTGTTGGTTCTGTGGGGCCGCCTTGGGGAAACCTGAGGTACCTGGTATAACCTGTAGAATCGCCCATCCCTGTCGTGGCCTGAGACGAGATACACACGGCTACTATCAGGGTGTCGGCACGCCGGGAGGTCTTGCTGGATTAGTTTTACCTTTGTCGAAATATCTTGAGCTCGGGATTCCGAGAATACTCGGGTCTTCCCACTTTGTAGTTGCGACTCCGCAGGTCGTGACCTTGTGATGGGCTAAGTTGGGACACCCCTGCAGGGTTTTGATCTTTCGAAAGCCGTCCCCGCGGTTATGTGGCATATGGGAATTTGTTAATATCCGGTTGTAGATAACTTGACACCATATTCATAAGAATACACTACCTGTGTGAGTAACCGTGATGGTCTCTTTCCGAAGGGCTTCGGGAAGTGAACACTGTCGGGTTATGTTTCATAAGAATACACTACCTGTGCTAGGATCACTTCTTGATCAACTTGGCGATCGTTGGCACTTGTTCTCTTCTCGCTCTAAACTCGTAAGCTAGATGCTTAGTGCTTGTTGCAGACACTTTTATATCCTTTCCTCACCTAAGGGCTTTGTTAGTT
The DNA here is from genome assembly GCA_902687465.1 of Secale cereale. NCBI lineage: Eukaryota > Viridiplantae > Streptophyta > Magnoliopsida > Poales > Poaceae > Secale > Secale cereale. The sequence goes on along the minus strand of LR738710.1, from coordinate 476,583,406 downwards.
TTGATACCCGGGAACGGGATTGCTGAGTCCTTTGTGGCTCACAGATTCAACACACACCAGATGCAAGTACAACTGAGTATGACAGATGAGATGGATAAGAACTTCAGTGGGAGTTCAATGAAGAGCGTGGTCGTTACTATGTTTCATTTCCCAACGATCAGTAGTGGTTCCTACTAGGGGCGATCCAGGCTTGTGTTCTTTTTGGTATCTTTCTCATTTGTATTTCGTCCGTAGACGGACCCTGTGTTGTTTGGATGATGTATTGTTATTGTATTCATTGTGTGACGTGGCGAGTGTAAGCCAACTATCTTTTCTATTTTCATCCCTGAACTTTTACATGAGATGTGCAAAGATACCATACTTGAGATCATTCCAGAATGCGCTTATGTCTTTAAGTCGTGCCTCAACACGTAGGAGACATAGCCGCATCCTGGGCATTACACTCACTACCTCGTGAGTGGCTGATATATATACCAACATTGGTTCGCCAACACCGGGAGCGGCTAAGATTAGGTTGCTCGCTAGTAGAGTTTTTATTTATTCCAATCCAGCTGTGACCGCGTCCGTCCATTCGAAATTTTCAGTGCATCGTAGCAATCTATAAAGTGGCAATGCTTTTTCTCCTAACCTGGAGATTAAGCGGCTTAAGGCCGGTACGCAGCCTGCTAGTTTTTGCTCCTGCTTGAGGCCTGTTAGTGTTTTGAGCTCTGACAAGGCCCGGATTTTAGCTGGGTTAGCTTCAATTTCTCTATGGGATAGGATGAACCCTAGTAGCTTTCCGTCTGGAACGTCGAAAACACATTTTTCCGGATTGAGCCTTACGTCATATTCTCGAAGGTTGGCAAACGTAAGGCGGAGATCTTCCACCAACATCTCGACGTGTTTGGTCTTAACGACTACGTCGTCAACATATGCCTCCAGTGTCTTGCCAATTTGTTTTTCTAAGCATGTTTGAATCATGCGTTAATATGTGGCGTCAGCGTTTTTGAGTCCAAAGGGCATAGTGTTGGAACAGAAAGGACCATACGGGGTGATAAATGCCATTGCGGACTGATCAGATTCCTTCATCTTTATCTGATGGTATCCGGAGTAAGCATCAAGGAAGAACAACGAGTTGTGTCCGGCTATTGCATCGATAATTTGATCATTGTGGGGCGAAGGAAAGGGATCCTTGGGGCAGGCCTTATTTAGGTCTGTAAAGTCGACGCAGAGGCGCCAGGATTTATCCTTCTTCAGCACCATGACTAGGTTGGCTAGCCAATCCGGATGTTTAATTTCTTTGATGAATCCGGCTTCCAATAGCTTGGCTAGCTCTTCTCCCATTGCTTGTCTTTTGGGTTCAAAAAACTGTCGCAGTGACTGCTTGACTGGTTTGAACCCTTTGATAATATTGAGGCTGTGTTCGGCCAGCCTGCGCGGGATTCCCGGCATATCTGAAGAGTGCCAGGCAAATATATCCCAGTTTTCCCGAAGGAAGGCGCGTAACTCGCTGTCTGCTGCCGGATCCTGCTGTGCCCCGATAGACGCTGTCTTGTCAGGGTCCGTTGGGTGCACTTGGAATTTTATGATTTCATCTGCTGGCTTGAAGGAGGTAGATTTCAATCTTTTGGCGAGGATTACATCGTCCTTGTCCACCGTTGATCATAAGGTTGTTAATTCTTCGGCCGCGTGGGCTTCAGATAATGCCTCTAAGGCTAAGGATGCCGTTTTATTCTCGGCACGGAGTGCTCTATCCGGATCACTTGTTAATGTGATCACTCCATTGGGCCCTAGCATTTTAAGCTTCATATACCCGTAGTGGGGTATAGCTTGAAAGCGTGAAAAAGCGTCCCGTCCTAAAAGGGTGTGGTATCCGCTATGGAAGGGAACAATGTGGAAGAGCAATTCCTCCGACCTGTAGTTATCGGATGTGCCGAATACTACATCGAACTTAATGCTTCCTGAACACCGGGCTTCACGTCTGGGTATAATTCCTCTAAAGGTTGTGTTAGTGTGCTCAATGCGGGATTTGTCGACCCGCATTTTTGCAAGCATTTCCTCATATATGAGGTTTAGTCCGCTTCCTCCGCCATAAGTACTTTAGTGAGGCGAAATCTTTCCACTATTGGGTCTAGTACAAGAGCTGCTGTTGCTCAGATCGGTCAGACTCGGGGTGCGTCTTAGGCGGAAAAACTAATAGCCGAGTCGCTCCATGGGCTTGCAGAGCTAATTTGGTAGACCTCAGCAAGTTCGCGATTCGCTCTCTTGCGTCGGCTATTTGAGGAGAACTTCTCGAAGATAGTAAAGACACCGATGTCTTTCTCCCCTAATAAGGAGGTGGCAAGGATTGCCGCACCGCTCTTAGCTACCTGCCGGAGTACCCAACATGCTCTAAGGCAGTGGTTTGGGATATTGTCCGGGGTTACGTGTATTTGGCAAGGTTTATCGAGCAGTTAGTCCAGTACGGACCTGCGCCTTAAAAAAGGTTTGTTGTTCTTGCCAATAGGAATATTATCGGATGACCTACTAGGGTATGTCCATTTAGCCTTAACAGTGTGTTGTCCGAATATAGACTGTTCGAGAGGTATGTTCTGGGCTTTCCAAGTGTTTTCCATTGCGCAGTACTTTCATACTAAATGCGATAGTTCTGTGAAACTCAGAACGCGACGTCGGTTGAGGGTGTTCAAGAATCCCTCATCCATGCAGTTGCGATAAAATAGGGAGACGACCTCGTTGTCGCAGCAGTCCTTAATCTTGTTCTTGATAAGCAGGAATCTGGCCCAGAAGTGGTTGACCGTTTCCTCGGGCTGCTGCCGTATGTTCGCGAGATTATCTATGTCCGGGAATCTGGATTTACTTGGAGAGTTTTTCCCAGGGTGGGTGGGAGTTGGTAATTTTGAGTCCCAACCCAAAGTGGTATTCAGGGTTTTGACAACCTCCGATGTGGACGATCCAGGCTCGGTGGGACATGAACGTTCCGGGAGCCTGGCGTCGATCCCAGAGCTCGAAAAACACGAAGTGCCTCCCGACAGGGGCATGTTCGGCTCAGTGGGTTCGGAGATCCGAACTGTGACGGCCTCCGTCTCGAGAGGGGGAGTCTCTTCGGCTCCGTCCTCAACTGCTTCCACTAGATGAGTGATCGGGATAGGATCGATCTCATCATGACCGGATTTAGTTCCGATCAGATCCCCTGGCGATGAAAGCCCCAGGGCGGCGATGCAATCTAGCAGCTCGTTTAAAGGCGAGAGATTTGCCGAGGTTGCGTCATCGGAGTGGCCAGAGTCAACGTAAGGGTGGTGCTCGATGACCGCGGGGAGTGTGGCCGGCCCTGAGGCCGCGCGGGCGCATACAGCGAAACCGCCGAGCTGGAGAACCTGGCCGATGGCCAAGTAGTTTCCGAGGGTGATCCCGTCGTTTATGACGAGACAAGCCATCGATCGCTCATTACGAGCGCACATTGGAGCTCTTAATGAAAGCACCATTGTCGGTGTCAGAACCGGCATATCTCGGGTAGGGGGGCCCAATCTATGTGTTTAGAGGATCGATGGTAACAGGAGGCAGGGGACACAATGTTTACCCAGGTTCAGGCCCTCTCGATCGAGGTAATACCCTACTTCCTGCCATATTAATAAGGATGAATATGAGTACAAGAGTTGATCTACCTCGAGATCGTAATAGCTAAACCCTAAAGTCTAGCCTATGAGGATGTTGTGATGTTGATGATCCCCTCTACAGACTAAACCTCCTGGCTTATATACACGCCAGAGAGGGCCTAGGGTTACAACGGTGACTTGGAGAGGAGGTTATAGATACATCCGAAATCTACGCTTGCCTTTCTACGTACATAGGAGTCCTGACCGAATACGGGGGAGAGTCTTCTGCTTCTTCTTTTGTGGCCCATCAATACGGCCCAGCTTCATCGACCCGGACGCCTGAGGACCCCTGAATACAGGACAACCTCGGTGAGGATTAGCAACTTAATAATGATGACATGGCATCATTAGGCATGTGATTACTGTAGCATGATTATCGGGGTGTTACAACATTCATGAGACTGGTTCCACCGACAAACATGCAACTAATTTGCATAAAGGTGGCTGGTGGGTGTCTGTTTCTCCTACTTTAGTTGAATCGAATTTTACTGCGGCCGGTCCTTGTTGAAGGTTAAAATAGCAAACTTGACGAAACACCGTTGTGGTTTCGATGCGTAGGTAAGAACGATTCTTGCTAGAAGCCCGTAGCAACCACGTAAATGTAGCGACCCAGTCCCAATGGATCGAAGTCTCTGTGCTTAAGTGTCATCCCTGGATTGGTATGCTGACACACACCGTACTCAAGGATTTATAACAGAGTTTCAATCACACAATTATTACATAGAGGTCCTCATAAAGAGTATTTATTACAAAAATATGGCTGAAGGCCAACTAAAATGAGATATTGCGGAAGCTTCAAAGATAAATGAGTCCATCCAACTCCATGGCAAAACTGAGTGCATGACAACGACCTATCACGCCTTAATCCTTGTCCGAAAACTCTGCAACATGAGACGTTGCAGCCGTGTAGGTCAGCACATGGAATATGGTGGCAAAGTCACACTATAGCAATAATTATGAGCAAATACCTATCACTACATGCATATTTGGCTGGTGGAGGCGCTAATTTTAATTTTTGCATACAGATAATTTTTCCCTACAACAAAGAAATAAATTTTATTTACTACTAGATTAAATTACCAATATTGAGAAGGTTCCTCCAACTCAATCCCAAAATCACCAAGTCATTAATAACCCAACGATTTCATTAAATAGAGTGATGAGATCAACAAATAATTTAATACTAGATAATCAAGATGTCCATAACCGGGGACACGGCTAATCATGATTAGTGTGTACACTCTGCAGAGGTTTGCGCACTTTTGCCCACAAGACTCGACCGCATACATGATCAGAAGATCGAGACATAGCCTTTCAGAAGCATTAACTCTTTACACTGGGTAGACCAGTACACCTACTTTTCCCTACATCAGCTAGTCCACCACTGAAAGAGGTCACACAACTTACTCAACTATGCCAGAGCCCATAATGGCTTGTGGCTGCACAGGGAAGTTTTTAGGCATGAATAATCATATGATCCCTTTGAGCCTGGGTGGCATTCTGTAGGATGATAACGCGGGTCCTTCGGGATCTCCTAGGACAACACTGGATTCTCCAGGTGCCCGCAACCAATCCACCCAGATGTGTACTAATGTTGCCACCTTAAGTTACCCTTAATTATAATTACTCTCATATCTTTCATGAATCTCACATAACAATCCCCGTCTACGAGCATGGCTAAGAAAAAAGTAACAAAACGTATATTCCTGGGGTGTTCAAAGTCATAGGTTCCTACCACATGATCTACATAGCATAGCCACATTGATGAGGACATCACTAACAAAGTTACACCATATCCCCAACTGATACATATTCAGGACCAATTACTAGAGCTCGCGCACGCCAATTAAATTACCAGGTACTTTCGTTTCTTGGTAATGATTCTAATGTTCATGAGAATATGATGCTGCCTAAATTGGATACATTTGTCTTTCTTACAAATGAAGGGCCTAGCTTGGACAAGAAGGATGAACATTGGAGCAAGATCAAGCATGGATATGATGGCATGCGCAAGGGGAACAAGAACGGAGTTACAAGTGATGATTTCAGGACTTCGAAGCCACCATAATGAGTGTGTGAAGCCTTGGACGAAATATACAAGATGCCACTTCATAAATTTCGTTCAGGGGCTATTATAGGTGCCGCGTCACCTTATTTTTGGGCCAGGCCCATGTAATTTCAAAATACTTGAGTATAGGTTGTTTTTAGAGTATGTATGTGTGGGGAAACAAGATTTAGGGTTGGTTTCGGACCCCTCCTCCAAGGGCCACGAAATTCCCCCCTCTTCCTCCATATATACAACCCTTAGGGCGTCGTTTAGACTTTGGGTTTTGTTTAGATTAAAGTTCGCCATAGCTGCAACTTCGCGTACTTCGTTTGTGTTCAACGATCAGACAAAGGCGTCACAGAACCCCACCTTGATCAATAAAGCTTTCCTCTTATATTCACAATACCAGATTGCAATCTCAGTTTCTTGCTTGTTCTTTGTTTGCCTACAGGAAATGGACCTTTGTAGTCAGGTTTGATCGTGCTCCGGCGTGGTCAGTAACCTCTCGGAGTTGGTTTAGCAATTTCTAAGGCGCGACGTCCTCGCATGTTCGTAGTCGGATCGTCAAAGTCGACTTCCTCCAAAATGATAGCCACCATCTCATCGAAAGACGGGACACCTTTTCCTCTATCAAGTGGTATCAGATTTCCAGGTTGCTCGATGAGATTTTACAGTTTTCGTATATTAGATCGAGTCTGTTCTTCGTACCTGCAATCCACGAAAAAGCCAAAAAAAATTAGGGTTAGCTCATCATATCCGAACCAGTTTGAGCCTTCGCATAAACTTTTCAGTATTTTGCTTTGTTGAATTTGCAGTTGCATCGTTGTATCAAGTTGCTGGTCTAAGCGTCTAGCCATTTAGAGTGTCGAGTTCTGGTCATTAGTTGTCACGCCGCCGCCGCAACATCTTCATCGCCACTGCCACATACCACCACCGATCTGTATCCATATACCACCACCAATCCGTATCCGTATACCACCACCCCTGCCATATACCACCACCGCTGCCATATTCTACCACCATATATCCACCAGCAATCCGAGTTCTTATCATTTTAGATTGGTTTTCGAGATCCATCTAGTTTCGGTTTCGTGTTTCATTGCCTGAGTAGGTCTCGGGAAAAAAAGTCTGGAGACCCCCGGGCAGTTTTTAGGCCAAAATTTTGACAGGTGAAAATAATTTTTTCCCTATCATATTTTTAGGGTTTTTTGAGTCTTTTGAGACACGTGCCATCATATTGTTTTTTACGCACTTTTTCGTCGTCGCTGCCTTGATTCTGAAAAAAAATTGGTCAAAAAAGTTTCATGCCTATCATCTTAGTTTGACTTGGGTGGAGTTTTGAGACACTCGCCATTATAGTGATTTCGGCCAAAAAAATAAAGGAGCCCCAAAAAAAGAGTAGCGCAAAAAAATTCAGAGTGTGCTTTTCCCTTGATTACATGCAGCGCCGTGATTTTGTTAGTGTTCTAGGCTCACGTCTCTAGTACGGTCTAGCCTAGGACCAGCACAGTACCGTTGTTGAGCGTTTATTCAACTTTGCATATCTGAATTGATTATTGCTGACCCTTTTTGCTACCATATTATAAGCCTTCCTAGCTCCACTTACATCTACGTCGTGCGTTTGACTCTCCCTGGCAATCACTCTATCCATGCTTTGAGGTGTTTTGCCTATAACGGTCGCCGATCAACACCTGCTACTTGGTAAGAACTGGTATGAATTTCAGATTTTCTTGAGGGATTGGTGACACCCCACCACCACCATTTTCTAGTAGACTGTAAGATCATAGTTTTGTGTGTTTCTATTGCTGCTAACCATGGTAGGATCACAAGTCGACGAGACTGATTGGGAGAACATGAAGAACAAAGAGTTGCATGATAAATTTCAGCAAATGATGGGTCAATAGGTAGAAGATGTGATGACCAGTTTTGGCAACGCACTAGCGAGGATGGATGGTATTGAGAAGTCAATTGACACCAAGTTGGATGCCAAATTTGCTGAAGTGCTTGCGCATCTACCTCCACCTGCTGCACCATTGCAACAACAACAACAACAACCACCTTCACGTTGCGAAACAGCCCTCCGCAAAGCGAGCTGTGTCCCTCTTGAGCCTGGCCAAACTGTTGGTGCTGCTGTTGAGACTTCTGTGGCTCCTGCCGTTGCTGGGGAGGAGGATGATTACGCGAGACATTACGAGGATGAGGTTGATCAAAATCAGAACTACGTGCAACAACCAGCACCACAACAACCAGGTCGTCCACATGCAAATAATCACAATGGTAGGGCTGCACAACACCCTCAGGTATGAGATCATGACCATCTCCCTAAACTAAAATTTAATATTCCACCATTTTAGGGTAGATATGTTCCTGATATATATTTGACTTGGGAGTTAGAAACCAAACAACGTTTACATGTTTAGAATATCCCGAGGAGAGACGTGTTTCTCCTGCTCTTTGTGCTTTCACTAGTTTTTCTTGTGTGTGGTGGTCTGAATATTGTAGATTATATTCAAATAATGTTCCAACTACTTGGGCTGCTTTGAAAACTGCTATGCATACTCGTTGGGTTCCACCATATTATCAACGTGAATTACTTCAAAAATTGCAGCGTTTAAGACAAGGAAAAAATTCTATAGAGCAATATTATTAGGAATTACAAACTAGCCTGATTAGATGTGGTATTTTTGAGGATAATGAGGCTATGCTTGCACGTTTTATGGGTGGCTTAAATAGAGAGATTCAGACAATTCTAGAGTATAAGGAGTATAATAATATCACTCGTTTACTCCATCTTGCTTGCAAAGCTGAACGTGAAGTGCAGGATCGATAGGCCTTGGCGCGAACTATTTTTCTGCAGGTTGACCTTCATCATGGACACCACGTGCATCCTCTACTTCGACACGTCCGACTGCACCACCGCCTACTTCATCCGTCACTTCTAGCTGTGATAAAGGCAAACAAGCTCCACCACCATCAGCCAGGAGTACACCTTCCGGTCCTGCACAGAGCTCTTCTTCATCCATGGCATCCATAGGGCCAACCCATGATGTTATATGTCATCGTTGCACTGGTCCTGGTCACTATGCGAGCAAATGCCCATCTCAGCGTGTGATGATTGCTACTGAGGATGGTGGTTATGAGTCCTCTGATCACTATGATGAGGAAACTTTGGCTCTTATTACACGTGAAGAACACGGTGGAGATGATTCTGAAAATGAGACACAATACAGGGCTCCTGAAGATGCTGATAGGTATGAATGTTTAGTTGCTCAACGTGTTTTGAGTGTGCAGGTCATACAAGCGGAGCAAAATCAAAGGCATAATTTGTTCCATACAAAGGGAGTTGTGAAGGAACGTTATGTTCGCGTCATCATAGATGGCGGAAGCTGCAAAACCTTGGCTAGAATGGAGATGGTGGAGAAGCTATCTCTCAGCACAAGACCACATCCACATCCTTACTACATCCAATGGTTCAACAACAGCGGCAAGGTGTAACACTCCAAAATGTTGGGTTTGGTTTTTCTTCCAAAAATTTTGGTCTTTTGGAAGGGGGTTGTTTGATCTTCACTTAAGACCCTTCTAAAATCTCTTCTGGCCAAAGTTTGTGTGATTTTCTCAAGCTTGGTTTTTTGGTCTTGAAAGTTCCTTCTTGTGTTAGCTCAACACAAGTTGTCTTCTTAGGGATTTGCTTGATTCTTTTCCTTCATGATTTAAACTTCTTAGGTTTAACCTTGGGCTTATCTTCCTCCCCATCCTCCATCTTGCCTTGAACCCAACATAAATATTTCTCTCCAAGACCTCCTCTACACCTTAGGACAAGTCTCTCATCAATTCCAGTGAGTTTCAACCTTATTGTAATTTTTCCTCTATTTATTTTACTCCAAATTCTATTTCTGTCATTTATAGTGGACCTTGGTGATTTACAAAGGAACCACCATATCCATCCTGTTATTTGATTCCAAACTAACCTCTCTGGATAGTCCTTAGTATCCACAACCTAGATCCATCTAGTTTCACTGGTCCACAGTTCAAAATTTTCAAATTTCACCTACTGCAAGTTTGGACCAGATTTGCAAAATTTGGTGAAATTCATATTTATCTTCTTCCAAAAATTCTGTGAAAATTCAGGCAGCCTCTAGATGCATCAAGAGGACACTCCACCAAATATCAGCCCCAGAAACATTTCCAGCATGCCAGAATCATTTCATCGAACACCTGGCTTACACTGTTCTGTCAGGTTCAGAAACTGCTAACTGAAGATTCACTGTCGACAGTGCAGTTCATCAGTTCGTCAGAGCCGCAGCGTCAATCTCACCAGTACCCGCCTTGGATCGATGTTCACTGCACCTCCTGCTTATCCAGCACACCGCACGCTTGCTTGGCGGCTTACGGGCGTCGGTGGCGCCCTGGCCCGACCACGCCGGCGACTTCCACGGTAACAGAACCTCCCGTGGCGGCCGACAGGGAGGATCCTGCAGCTCAACGCCGTTTGGCGTCGCCCAAGTCACCCCAGCGCTCCGCGTGGCCTTCTCCACTGCCAGCGCACGCCTGCAGCACCGTCGCCGTGGCCTGGCGCGCACAGAGCGCGTTCACTGCCGCCGACGTGCCACACGGCAGTTCCGTCGAGGGCAGCCCGTAATCACCCCTCCCCTGCTGAGTTAGGCACGGGAATAGAACCAATGCACCTCCTAGTCGATTCTCAAGCCCCTAAACCTGCCGTCCAGCCACTGCATCGCCGTAATCGCTCGCCGGACTTATCCCGTTCACGGCAACCGCCTCGGGCCGGCTATATAAAGCGCCCCTGAGCTCATTCTCGAGCTCACACACCTCCACCATCTCCCTAGACCGCGCCCAGCCTCTGGAAGAGCCTCGAGGGGCCCTTCTTCCCCAACTCCGGCCAACTCCGTCCGCCTCGGGCTCCTGCAGCGTTCTCTCCGGTGAGAACTCCTCTGCCGCCCTGGACTCGAGCGTAGCACCCTGGCACCTACCTAAACCTAACCCCCACTCCAATTTGACCCCAGGAGCTCTCTCCGACGAGGCCCTCGACCACCCGAGCCGCCATCCGCCGGAGACAGGGTCGCCGTCGACGTGGGGCTCGCCGACGCTCAACTCCACCACCAATCGATGCGGAAGAACACCAGGAAGTTGTACGTACCACTCCCCTCCCCTAACTCGCCGGGGATCGGCGCCGGCGACCACCGCAGCTCCTAGCGCCGACGCGACTCTGTTTCAGAGTTTAAACCCGACGAGTGGGACCCCCTCGTCAGCCTCTCATCTCTCTCCGAACCATTTTTCTGGAAAGCGCCTTCGGGCAAAGTACGTCTCCGTCTTCAGTTGTCGTACTGCATACCGGTTCGCTTTGCTGTTTTCCATTCTAGCCCCTGGAAACTTTCTGTTTCACTACAGATGAGTCCCTGGACAGAAACTCTAATATCTTTTTAACTAAAGATGATTTTGAGTTGATTCTTTTTCTGCCCTCTTTAGTTTTCTGTCTAGTTTTTTGTCACATTTATGTGATTTTTTTTGGAGAAACTTTATTTGGACGCGCGGTATTTATGTTAGTATCCGTTTATTTGATTACGTAGATACTGAAGGACGTGACGGAGCCGCAAACCTCACCGAGTTAGACTCCGACTACTCCGAACCAGGCAAGCATGTTTGAACCTTTGATATGATGGATGTGTTGCATGTTTGCTCGAGTAGTTCTTTTCGTAAGCATGGTTATATAGGCATTTGAGTATGGTTATATTTCATGCAAGCAAGCTTCAGGTGAGCCCCGTATGATAATGATTGAACCACCCCGATCATGTGGTGACATGATGGGTGGAGTACTGGTATTGTTGAATCATGCCAGTAGTTGGTTAACTTAGTATCCGCATGGATCGAGTCATGATCCCGCTCATCTCCTTTTGGTACTGTCATATGCCATCTGTTGTGATTGCGGTCTAGTCAGTTGTAAACCACTTTCCGAGTAGACACCAAGTAGAGGGGCCGGGATGAGGGTTCCATGGCCCTGGATTAAAGCCCGTCATCCGGTCAGGGGGCATGGGTGTTTTCGGTTGGGACCGAGAGGGGGGCACCCCTTAGAGCGCGCGTATATAAATTTGATCCCATGCTATTCGAGGTTGTAGCCTCCCCGTCTTAAAGTTTTTCGTGAACGTTGTCACGGGTGATTCCGGACAGCAGGATGTGAATTGGGTGTGTACTGGTCAGTTGGGTTTCTGCTAAAACACCATAGATGGAACTAGTCCCTGTGGCTAGTAGAATCTATTGGCTATGATCTAATAGTACAAGCTCTGCAGAGTTAAATCCTTCAAGTAGCCATGTTTATGGCCTAGGGTCAATCTTTGTGTCAACCAGGTGACCGTCTCTAGTAAATCCTTGATAGTAACAAGAGTAGTGATTTTTGTCAAGTTCATTTGGTAGATGAACTAACCAATTAACTTTATACTGATTTACTTCCTCAAGTATTTCATCGTTATACTATTGTTATTTATAAGCCCTTTATGTGATGTCGCTCAGACGTCCGACTGTGGCATTCTTGTCATTTATAAGCCCTTTATGTGATGTCGCTCACACGTCCGACTATGGCATTCTTGTTATTTATAAGCCCTTTATGTGATGTCGCTCAGACGTCC
>LR738710.1:476512036-476570997 GCA_902687465.1 Secale cereale | reverse complement strand
TGTCATTTATAAGCCCTTTATTTGATGTCGCTCAAACGTCCGACTGTGGCATTCTTGTTATTTATAAGCCCTGTATGTGATGTCGCTCAGACGTCCGACTGTGGCATTCTTGTTATTTATAAGCCCTTTATTCGATGTCGCTCAGACATCCGACTGAGGCATTCTTGTCATTTATTTTCGCTATAAGCCCTTTATGTGGTGTCGCTCAGACGCCCGACTGTGGCATGCTTTCTTTTTTTCTATTTTCCTCACGAGGTGTCACTCAGACACTCGTTTGGTTTCCTTTTATTTATCTCGTGGGTTTCGGGAGGATTACCGCCTGACTTCCAATTATTTACATACGGCACAGAAATATATTTATCCGGTTGCATTTGTGCTAGAATACTCATATGCATCATGTTGGCATTTATTATATCTTAAATCCGAACTATCTTGCGAGTACATTCAAAGTACTCACCTGGCTTGTTGATTTTGCCAGATGTGGACGAAGGCGATCTCATGGATGAAGAGTTCGATAGCGAGTCCGTCGTCTAGTGGAGTCCCAGTCAGTCTCTTGCGATCCTGGAGTTGATCACTGTTATATAACCGCTTCCGCCAACCACCAAATAAATTCATCGGGTCTCACTCCGACACTCGATGAACTGTATTTTATTGGAGTCACGTCACCCACTTCACTGTGACATATCCACCACCTTTTTATTACGAGTTAGTAGTAAGCCACCCTGCCAGTGTGTCATATCCGCCTTTATGTACTAAATTAGCGTACTTGTAATAAATTGTTGAGCCACCTCTGCTCAACCTTGTGTAATATTTAGTATTCTGGAATTCTGTATCAAGGAATTGTCTATCAGCAAGAAGTATTCTTCCTCGCTGGTTTATTAAAAAGGTCGGTCTTTCGGTAATTATTTTACTGAAAAATCGGTCCTGACAACCTTGGTATCAGAGCCAGGCTGACTGTAGGAAGCCACTAGGTGCGCTCGCTAATCGGTTATTAGCGTATTAATTGCTATCCAACATTTTTACATCTGTAGCAATTTTCTATTGGTCATCATAAATTTATGACTTGACTATTCAGATTTTTGTCTACTTTTGTAGATGGCCAGCAACGACTGTGATGCACAGGTGTTCGCCAACATTCCTGAGGGGTTTTTGAAGCTCCTCTTCGCCATCACCAAAGTCGCGATTGGGCCATCAACCCGTCCAGAGTTTACACTCTACCGTCACAAGCTCAACGACGCGTGTCAATGCACCAGGCTGTGGTGCACTTCAAGGGAGGGCGTTCTGAAGCGCGCCGCTTCCGATTTCTGGACAGAGCCATGTCTACGGAGAGGCATGCCATGCAAATGGCTGCCTGTGAGGCGATAGCTCGTCTCCGGGACATCCTTCCTTCAATGAAGACTCGTCGCTACCGTTACCTCCCTTGCCACGCGCCCTACACTTGCCACCATGCGTTTGCTTGTGCAAATGGGGAACGTGATGAAGCCATCGAATCAATGGTTGAGTACCTCAAGGCACTTGAGGCAGCCCTTGATAATCTTGTGGACGACTTGGTGGCTGCTCGTATGGACTTGGTCCAGAGTGGCTCCGCCAACAGGAGGGAGCTACTCCATACTGCGCCACCAATGACGTTTGTCTCGTCCACCGCATCCTATGCACCTTCCATCTTAGCCACCGCTCGCCGTCTGCCTACCACTGAGGAGTTTGACCAGGTCATTGCTCCTACCCCAGTCAGAGCTGCACCGCCTGCCGCACCTGCATCAACACCTCGTACCCATACACTGCGCCTGGAGCCCATTAGTGAGGAGGAAGTTGAGTCTCAAGCACCACTGGGCCTTACCCTCGGCAGGCCGACGGAAATCTTCAACATCTCCGACTAGTGCGTTTATCCGCGACGCACTTTGCTCGCTTGTATTATGTGTGTGTCATGTAAAATAGGTTGATGGGAAGTAGTCTGTTTGCGCATCATGTAGGATCTTGGAGAAGTGCACTAGCATAAATAACATGTCAGGAATGTGTACGCCCATCCTGAGTGACATATGTATTATAAGAACCCGCGTGTAAGATATGTACTAAGCGGTCCTTCTCCGTGCGCAATCAAGCAGTTTATTTTAAAAATCTCTTTGGAGCTCGTGTTTTGTTGCTTTTGCAATCTTGGTTTATTTTGCTGCCCGGTTCTTCTCATGATTTCTGCAATAATACCCCAGAGTAAGAAATGACTCGTCCCTGGACGCGTTCCATGCCAAGTCCGCCAGAGGAAAATTATGGCACGCAGACGGATAACAATTTCACACAGGGGCAGTCAAGTCAGCAGGGCAGCGAAACATCATTTTCTCAAGTATGCCGTCTTTACGAGCAAAGTCAGCAACAGCACCAGGAAATGATGAACCATGTCATTAACATGGGAAATCACCGTGAGCCATACCAGCAGCACTCAAAATTATCTGAATTTCAGAAGACACGTCCAACAACATTTTCGCACACAGACAGACCTCTTGAGGCTGATGATTGGCTTCGAGATATTGAAAGGAAATTAATTGTGGACAGTGCTCAGACCTTGAAAAGGTACTTTACGCACCACATTATCTTACTGGAGCAGCCGCGTCATGGTGGGAAAATTTTCTGCTTATGCACCCTGATATAAATAATATCACCTGGGAAGATTTCAAGGAAGGCTTCCGTGGGGCACACATGCCTAAGAGCATTATGAAGATCAAGAAAAGAGAATTTGATGACCTCAAGCAAAGGGGCATGACAGTACCTGAATACAATAGTCAGTTTACGCAATTATCCTGTTATGCCAACGAAGAGCGTATGACTGAAAATAAGAAGATGGAAAAATTCCTGGATGGACTGGCACCAGCACTTAAATGCCAGTTAGTCGTACACACATTTCCAGATTTCAAGACACTTGTGGACAAGGCTATTACGTTGGAGAACGAATGTCGCAGTCTGGAAGACATTCGCAAGAGAAAAAGGGATCAGACCAACCACCCTCGCAACAACAGGAATAAGGTAAGTTTCCAGAAAAATGGGGCGAACAAACCCATGACAAATGACACTCGTCCAAGCAAGAATTTTCACGCAATGGACAAGGATTTCACCTATCGCCCAGGTGTTACTTGCTATGCATGTGGAGAAGAGGGACACTATGCTAAACAGTGCCCAAAGCCAAGAAACTCAGCACCGAAGCCAAATAGCAACGGAAACAATTCCGCACCCAAGCGTAACAACTTCAACCCCAATAACAATCACAGGAGAGGCCACCTGAACCATGTGACCAAGGAGCAAGCATAGGATGCCCCGGATATCGTACTCGGTACGTTCCCTGTCAACACAATACCTGCCATGGTTTTGTTTGATTCTGGAGCTTCTCATTCATCCATTTTGAAGAGTTTTGCTTTGCAACATGGTTTTTCAATACTTCCCTTGGGAGAAATCAATGACCATCAAGTCCCCCGGAAGTAAGCAGATCACTCCGAATTACTGCCAAGGTTTGACAATTGAAATTGAAGGGTTACAGTTTCACGCAAACCTCATCGTGTTAGAAAACAAGGGACTGGATGTTATCCTGGGTATGGATTGGCTGACCACCAACAAAGTATTTATCGACTGTTTCAACCGGACTGTGATTCTTACTCATCATCACGGAAAGACAATAAGAGTCGCAGCTCAAGAAAGACCAGTATCGCGGCAACCAATATTAAACAAGGTAGACACTACGGAATTAAGCAAAGTTCCAGTAGTATGTGAATTTCCGGACGTATTTCCCGAAGAACTACCAGGCATGCCACCAAATAGAGAAATAGAATTTATTATTGAACTAGCACCTGGAACCACCCCCATCTACAAGAAGCCATACAGAATGGCACCATCCGAGTTGGTTGAGCTAAAGAAACAAATAAAGGAACTGCTGGATAAAGGATTTATATGGGCCAGCTCCTCACCTTGGGGTTCGCCGGTATTATTTGCCAAAAAGAAGGATGGGACTATGAGATTGTGTATAGACTACCGAGCACTCAACATGGTCACAATCAAGAACAAATATCCGATGCCACGGATAAATGATTTATTTGACCAGCTCGCGCAAGCCAAGGTTTTCTCAAAAGTTGATTTAAGGTCTGGATACCATCAATTAAAAGTACGGACAGAAGATATCCCGAAAACAGTATTCACCTCCAGATACGGACTTTATGAATTAACGGTAATGTCGTTTGGACTAACCAACGCCCCAGCATATTTCGTCCACCTCATGAACAAAGTATTTATGAAATTCATGGACAAATTTGTGGTGGTATTTATTGATGACATCTTGGTATATTCAAAGACACCGGAAGAACATGCTGAACACCTCCGCATTGTACTGGGAGAATTAAGGAAACACCAACTCTACGCCAAATTCAGCAAATGTGAATTTTGGTTAAGACAAGTGGGTTTCCTAGGACACGTATTGACACAAGAGGGAGTTGCTGTGGACCCGGATAAAGTTAAGGCTGTACTTGGCTGGAAGTCACCGGCCAGTGTAACGGGCATACGAAGTTTCCTCGGTATGGCTGGATATTACAGAAGGTTTATTGAAGGATTTTCCACCATAGCCAAACCAATGACACAGTTACTCAAGAAGGATAAGTAATTTGTATGGACCGAAGCATGTGAGAAAAGCTTCCAAGAACTCAAAAAGAAGTTAACAACAGCCCCAGTATTGGTTGTACCAGACATACACAAGAGTTTTGAAGTATATTGCGACGCATCCCGAAAAGGCCTCGGATGCGTACTAATGCAAGAAGGCAAAGTAGTCGCCTACGCTTCCCGGCAACTGTGAAAACACGAAGAAAATTATCCTACTCACGATTTGGAGTTGGTAGCAGTCATTCATGCACTCAAGGAGTGGAGGCACTTTTTGCTTGGGAATCGTTGTGAAATATATATGGACCATAAGAGCCTCAGATATATCTTCACGCAACCAGAACTCAATTTACGACAACGACGCTGGCTGGAACTGGTAAAAGATTATGACGTTGGCATCCACTATCACCCAGGAAAGGCAAACGTGGTAGCAGATGCTCTCAGCCGTAACCCCTGCCCGAACAGCGGCAACCTATAGAACCCGAGACCCGAATTTCAGCAAGAATTCGCCAGACTCAACCTAATGATGGTCACTGAAGGCGAAGTGTCAAATCTGGAAATACGGCCTACACTAATAGAACAAATAAAGAAGGCTCGGCATGGACACCCCAGCATCGAAGGTATAAAAAGAAAAGTAAGTCAGGGCAAGGCCTCAGAATTCACCATAGACAGTGAGGGAATATTATGGTTCAGAGACAGACTTTGCATACCAAATAGCAACGACCTTAAACAGCAAATTCTAGCAGAAAGCCACACCACTCCATACTCCATCCACCCTGAAGGGACAAAAATGTACAAGGACATCCAGGAAAGATTTTGGTGGCACGGCATGAAGAGGGATATAGCCACATATATTGCATGCTGCGATTCATGTCAACGCATTAAAGCCGAGCACCAAAAACCCGCAGGACTCCTGCAGCCAAACAAGATACCAGAATGGAAATGGGACGATATTGGGATGGACTTTATTGTTGGACTACCACAGTCACAGCATGGAAATGATGCCATATGGGTCATCATAGATAGACTGACCAAGGTAACACACTTCATACCAGTCAAGACAACCCACACCACCCAAAAGCTTGCCAAGCTTTACCTCGCCCGTATAGTATGCCTACATGGGGTTCCAAAGACTATAATATCCGACAGAGGCACTCAGTTCGTCTCCAAATTTTGGGACCAGTTGCAACAAGCCCTCGGAATGCAACTAACGTTCAGTACAGCTTATCACCCCCAGACTGGAGGACAAACGGAACGAGTAAATCAAATACTTGAAGACATGCTAAGGGCATGTGTCCTCACATATGGGACCAGTTGGGAGGCAAGCTTACCATATGCCAAGTTTGCATACAACAATAGTTACCAAGCCAGCCTGCAGGTGGCACCTTTCGAAGCCTTGTATGGACGAAGATGCCGTACTCCATTAAACTGGTTGGAAACAGGGGATAGTCGTATATTCGGCCCAAATATGTTGAAAGAAGCTGAGGAAAGAGTAAAAATAATACGGGATCGACTCAAAACAGCCCAAAGCCGACAGAAGAGCTATTACGATCAAAAGCATCGGGAAATAAGTTTTGAGCCCGGTGAAGACGTATACTTATGTGTATCACCTATGAGAGGACTGCAACGATTCAAGGTCAAAGGGAAACTAGCACCCCGATTCATCGGACCCTTTCGTATAGTTGCACGGAGGGGCACAGTGGCTTACCAGCTGGACCTTCCCAAGGAACTGCCAGACGTCCACGACGTGTTCCACGTCTCGCAACTAGGGAAGTGTGTAAGCAACCCAGAGAAGCATGTGTCACATGAAAGTCTTGACGTGCAACCAGATCTCACCTACCGGGAACACCCAGTAAAATTTTTGGAGGGATCTGAAAGGAGAACCCGTTAAAAGACTATTAAATTTCTCAAGGTTCAGTGGAGTAATCACACAGAGGATGAGGCAACATGGGAAAGGGAAGATTTCCTTCAGACAGAACACCCACACCTATCTGAGGATCAGCTGAAATCTCGGGGACGAGATTTTTCCTAAGGGGGTAGGTGTTGTAACACTCCAAAATTTTGGGTTTGGTTTTTCTTCCAAAACTTTTGGTCTTTTGGAAGGGGGTTGTTTGATCTTCTCTTAAGACCCTTCTAAAATCTCTTCTGGCCAAAGTTTGTGTGTTTTTCTCAAGCTTGGTTTTTTGGTCTTGAAAGTTCCTTCTTGTGTTAGCTCAACACAAGTTGTCTTCTTAGGGATTTGCTTGATTCTTTTCCTTCATGATTTAAACTTCTTAGGTTTAACCTTGGGCTTATCTTCCTCTCCATCCTCCATCTTGCGATGACACCAACAGAAATATTTCTCTCCAAGACCTCCTCTACAACTTAGGACAAGTCTCTCATCAATTCCAGTGAGTTTCAACCTTATTGGAATTTTTCCTCTATTTATTTTACTCCAAATTCTATTTCTGTCATTTATAGTGGACCTTGGTGATTTACAAAGGAACCACCATATCCATCTTGTTATTTGATTCCAAACTAACCTCTCTGGATAGTCCTTAGTGTCCACAACCTAGATCCATCTAGTTTCACTGGTCCACAGTTCAAAATTTTCAAATTTCACCTACTGCAAGTTTGGACCAGATTTGCAAAATTTGGTGAAATTCATATTTATCTTCTTCCAAAAATTCTGTGAAAATTCAGGCAGCCTCTAGATGCATCAAGAGGCCACTCCACCAAATATCAGACCCAGAAACATTTCCAGCATGCCAGAATCATTTCATCGAACACCTGGCTTACACTGTTCTGTCAGGTTCAGAAACTGCTACCTGAAGATTTACTATCGATAGTGCAGTTCGTTAGTTCGTCAGAACCACAGCGTCAATCTCACCAGTACCCACCTTGGATCGATGCTCACTGCACCTCCTGCTTATCCAGCATGCCGCACGCTTGCTTGGCGGCTTCCGGGCGTCGGTGGCGCCCTGGCCCGACCACGCCGGCGACTTCCACGGCAACAGAACCTCCCGTGGCGGCCGACAGGGAGGATCCTGCAGCTCGACGCCGTTAGGCGCCGCCCAAGTCACCCCAGCGCTCTGTGTGGCCTTCTCCACTGCCAGCGCACGCCTGCAGCACCATCTCCGTGGGTTGGCGCGCACAGAGCGCGTGTTCTGCTGCCGACGTGCTGCACGGCCGTTCCGTCGAGGGCAGCCCGTAATCACCCCTCCTGAG
Organism: Secale cereale; assembly: GCA_902687465.1. NCBI lineage: Eukaryota > Viridiplantae > Streptophyta > Magnoliopsida > Poales > Poaceae > Secale > Secale cereale. Next base: position 476,563,167 of record LR738710.1, on the reverse strand, counting down.
CTGAGTTAGGCACGGGAATGGAACCAATGCACCTCCTAGTCAATGCTCAAGCCCCTAAACCCGCCGTCCAGCCACTGCATCGCCGTAATCGCTCGCCGGACTTATCCCGTTCACGGCAACCGCCTCGGGCCGGCTATATAAAGCGCCCCTGAGCTCGTTCTCGAGCCCGCACACCTCCACCATCTCCCTAGACCGCGCCCAGCCTCTAGAAGAGCCTCGAGAGGCCCTTCTTCCCCAACTTCGGCCAACTCCGTCCGCCTCGGGCTCCAGCAGCATTCTCTCCGGTGAGAACTCCTCCGCCGCCCTGGATTCAAGCGTAGCACCCTGGCACCTACCTAAACCTAACCCCCACTCCAATTTGACCCTAGGAGCTCTCTCCGACGAGGCCCACGACCACCCGAGCCGCCGTCCGCCGGAGACAGGGTCGCCGTCGACGTGGGGCTCGCCGACGCTCAACTCCACCACCAATCGACGCGGAAGAACACCAGGAAGCTGTACATACTACTCCCCTCCCCTAACTCACCGTGGATCGGCGCCGGCGACCACCGCAGCTCCTGGCGCTGGCACGACTCTGTTTTAGAGTTTAAACCCGACGAGTGGGACCCCCTCGTCAGCCTTTCATCTCTCTCCGAACCGTTTTTCTGGAAAGCGCCTTCGGGCAAAGTACGTCTCCGTCTTCAGTTGACGTACTGCGTACCGGTTTGCTTTGCTGTTTTCCATTCTAGCCCCTGGAAACTTTCTATTTCACTACAGATGAGTCCCTGGACAGAAACTAATATCTTTTTAACTAAAGATGATTTTTGAGTTGATTCTTTTTCTGCCCTCCTTAGTTTTCTGTCTAGTTTTTTGTCACATTTATGTGAAAAAATTTGGAGCAACTTTATTTGCACGCGCGATATTTATGTTAGTATCCGTTTATTTAATTACGTAGATACCGAAGGACGTGACGGAGCCGCAAACCTCACCGAGTTAGACTCCGACTACTCCGAACCAGGCAAGCATGTTTGAACCTTTGATATGATGGATGTGTTGCATGTTTGCTCGAGTAGTTCTTTTCGTAAGCATGGTTATATAGGCATTTGAGTATGGTTATATTTCATGCAAGCAAGCTTCAGGTGAGCCCCGTATGATAATGATTGAACCACCCCGATCATGTGGTGACATGATGGGTGGAGTACTGGTATTGTTGAAGCATGCTAGTAGTTGGTTAACTTAGTATCCGCGTGGATCGAGTCATGATCCCGCTCATCTCCTTTCCGTACTGTCATATGCCATATGTTGTGATTGCAGTCTAGTCAGTTGTAAACCACTTTTCGAGTACACACCAAGTAGAGGGGCCGGGATGAGGGTTCCATGGCCCTGGATTAAAGCCCGTCATCCGGTCAGGGGGCATGGGTGTTTCCGGTTGGGACCGAGAGGGAGGCACCCCTTAGAGCGCGCATATATAAATTTGATCCCATGCTATTCGAGGTTGTAGCCTCCCCATCTTAATGTTTTTCGTGAACGTTGTCACGGGTGATTCCGGACAGCAGGATGTGAATTGGGTGTGTACTGGTCAGTTGGGTTTCTGCTAAAACACCGTAGACGGAACTAGTCCCTGTGGCTAGTAGAATCCGTTGGCTATGATCTAATAGTACGAGCTCTGAAGAGTTAAATCCTTCAAGTAGCCATGTTTATGGCCTAGGGTCAATCTTTGTGTCATCCAGGTGACCGTCTCTGGTAAATCCTTGATAGTATCAAGAGTGGTGATTTTTGTCAAGTTCATTTGGTAGATGAACTAACCAATTAACTCTATACTGATTTACTTCCTGAAGTATTTCATCGTTATACTATTGTTATTTATAAGCCCTTTATGTGATGTCGCTCAGACGTCCGACTGTGGCACTCTTGTCATTTATAAGCCCTTTACATGATGTCGCTCAGACGTTCGACTGTGGCATTCTTGTTATTTATAAGCCCTTTATGTGATGTCACTCAGACGTCCGACTGTGGCATTCTTGTCATTTATAAGCCCTTTATGTGATGTCGCTCAGGCGTCCGACTGTGGCATTCTTGTTATTTATAGGCCCTTTATGTGATGTCGCTCAAACGTCCGACTATGGCATTTTTGTTATTTATAAGCCCTTTATGTGATGTCGCTCAGACGTCCGACTGAGGCATTCTTGTCATTTATTTTCGCTATAAGCCCTTTATGTGGTGTCACTCAGACGCCTGACTGTGGCATGCTTTCTTTTTTTCTATTTTCCTCACGAGGCGTCACTCAGACACTCGTTTGGTTTCCTTTTATTTATCTCGTGGATTTCGGGAGGATTACGGTCCGACTTCCAATTATTTACATAGGGCACAGAAATATATTTATCCGGTTGCATTTTTGCTAGAATACTCAGATGCATCATGTTGGCATTTATTATATCTTAAGTCCGAACTGTCTTGCGAGTACATTCAAAGTACTCACCTGGCTTGTTGATTTTGCCAGATGTGGACGAAGGCGATCTCATGGATGAAGAGTTCGATAGCGAGTCCAACGTCTAGTGGAGTCCCAGTCAGTCTCTTGCGATCCTGGAGTTGATCACTATTATATAACCGCTTCCGCCAACCACCAAATAAATTCATCGGGTCTCACTCCGACACTCGATGAGCTGTATTTTATTGGAGTCACGTCACACACTTCACTTTGACATATCCACCACCTTTTTATTACGAGTTAGTAGTAAGCCACCCTGCCAGTGTGTCATATCCGCCTTTATGTACTAAATTAGTGTACTTGTAATAAATTGTTGAGCCACCTCAGCTCAACCTTGTATAATATTTAGTATTCTGGAATTCTGTATCAAGGAATTGTCTATGAGCAAGAAGTATTCTTCCTCGATGGTTTATTAAAAAGGTCAGTCTTTCGGTAATTATTTTACTGAAAAATCGGTCCTGACACATGGTTAAGGTAACACGTACTATTCGTGTGCATTTTAGTATCTCTACATATGCTAATTATGTTGATTGTGATGTGGTACCCATGCAAGCATGTTCCTTATTACTTGGTAGACCATGGCAATTTGATAAAAATTCTGTACACCATGGTAGAAACAATCAGTATACTCTTGTTCATAAGGATAAATGTAGTACTTTGCTTCCTATGTCTCATGATTCCATTTTGAAAGATGATATTAATAGAGCTAATAGAGCAAAACAGGAGCAAAATAAGAGTGAAAATCAGATTCTGGCAAAAGAATTTGAGCAACAAATGAAGACTAATAACACACCATCATCTCATGTTGCGTCTGAAGTTAAATTGAAAAGTGGATGTTTGCTTGCCACCAAATCTGATATTGATGATCTAGATTTCAGCAAATCTATTTGCTATGCTTTTGTGTGCAAAGAGGCATTATTTTCATTCGAGGACATGCCTTCATCTTTGCCTCCTGCTGTCACTAACATTCTGCAGGAGTTCACGAACGTCTTTCCACAAGACGTGCCACCGGGAATACCACCTATTTGAGTGATTGAGCATCGGATTGACTTAATTCCCGGTGCATCGCTACCCAACCGCGCACCATACCGTACCAATCCAGAGGAGACAAAGGAGATTATGTGTCAAGTAGAGGAGCTACTTGACAAAGGTTATATACGCGAACCCTTTGTCCTTGTGTTGTTCATATTATTCTACTGCAGAAAAAGGATGGTACATCGCGTATGTGTGTTGATTGTAGAGGCATTAATACTATTACTATTCATTATCGTCATCTATTCCTAGGCTGGATGATATGCTTGATGAATTGAGTGGCTCTACAATATTCTCCAAAGTTGATTTGCGTAGTGGATACCATCAAATTCGTATGAAATTGGGAGATGAATGGAAAACAACATTTAAAACTAAGTTTGGATTATATGAGTGGTTAGTCATGCCTTTTGGGTTAACTAACGCGCCTAGTACTTTCATGAGATTAATGAATGAATTTTTATGTGCTTTCATTAGACGATTTTTGGTAGTTTACTTTGATGATATAATGATTTATAGCAAATCTTTGGAGGAACATTTGGAACATTTACGTGCTATTTTTATTGCTCTACGTGATGCACGTTTGTGTGGTAACATTGGAAAGTGCACCTTTTGCACCGACCGAGTATCTTTTCTTGGCTATGTTGTTACTCCACAGGGAATTGAGGTTGATAAAGCCAAGATTGAAGCTATTGAGAGTTGGTCGTAGCCCAAAACGGTCACACACATGAGGAGTTTCCTTGGCCTCGCTGGATTCTATAGGCGTTTTATGAGAGATTTCAGCACCATTGCTGCACCTCTCAATGAGCATACAAAGAAGGATGTGCCTTTTGTTTGGGGTACTGCACGGGAAGAAGCATTCATGGTATTGAAAGATTAGTTGGCACATGCTCCTTTGCTAGAAGTTCCTGATTTTAATAAGACTTTTGAGCTTGAATGTGATGCTAGTGGAATTGGGTTAAGAGGTGTGTTATTACAAGATGGTGAACCTGTTGCATACTTTTCTGAAAAATTGAGTCGGCCTAGTCTGAATTATTCTACATATGATAAGGAATTATATGCTCTTGTTCGGACTTTGGAAACATGGCAACATTATTTATGGCCCAAAGAATTTGTTATACATTCTGATCATGAATCTTTAAAGCACATTAAAAGTCAAGCAAAACTGAACCGTAGACATGCTAAATGGGTTGAATTCATAGAGACTTTCCCTTATGTTATTAAACACAAGAAGGGAAAACAAAATGTTATTGCTGATGCATTGTCTCATCGTTATACTATGCTTTCACAACTTGACTGTAAAATATTTGGTTTGGAGACCATCAAAGATCAATATGTGCATGACGCTGAATTTAAAGATGTATTGCAGAATTGTAAAGAAGGGAGAACATGGAACAAGTTCGTCGTTAATGATGGATTTGTGTTTCGTGCTAACAAGTTATGCATTCGAGCTAGCTATGTTTGCCTTTTGTTGTTGCAGGAGGCGTATGGAGGAGGATTAATGGGACACTTTGGCGTGAAGAAGACGGAGGACGTACTTGCTACACATTTCTTTTGGCCAAAGATGAGACGAGATGTTGAGTGTTTTGTTGCTCGCTACACTACATGTCAAAAAGCTAAGTCACGACTCAATCCTCGTGGTTTATATATGCCTTTACCTGTCCCTAGATTCCTTGGGAAGATATATCTATGGACTTTATTTTGGGTTTACCTCGAACAAAGAAGGGGAGGGATAGCATATTTGTTGTCGTGGATAGGTTCTCGAAAATGGCACACTTTATACCATGTCATAAAAGCGATGATGCTGCTAATGTTGCTGATTTGTTCTTTCATGAAATTATTCTCTTGCGTGGTGTGCTAAATACTATTGTTTCGGATCGTGATACTAAATTTCTTAGCCACTTTTGGAGATTTTTATGGGCTAAGTTGGGGACTAAACTGCTTTTTAGTACTACTTGTCACCCCCAAACAGATGGACAAACTGAAGTAGTCAATAGAACTTTGTCTACTATGCTTAGGGCTGTTTTAAAGAATAACGAGAAAATGTGGGAAGAATACTTGCCTCATATTGAATTTGCTTATAATCGTTCGTTGCATTCTACTACTAAGATGTGCCCTTTTGAAATTGTTTATGGTTTCCTACCTCATGCACCTATTGATTTGTTGCCTCTTCCATCTTTGGAGAAGGTTAATTTTGATGCTAAACAACATGTTGAATTGATCTTAAAAATGCATGAGTTAACTAAGGAAAATATTGAGCGCACGAATGCTAAATATAAACTTGTTGGAGATAAGGGTAGAAAACGTGTCGTCTTTGCACCTGTAGATCTTGTTTGCTTACATTTGCGTAAGGATAGGTTTCCTAATTTGCGCAAGCCAAAGCTAAAGCCACGTGCTGATGGTCCTTTTAAGGTGTTAGAGAAAATAAATGATAATGCATATAAACTTGAGCTGCCTGCAGATTTTCGGGTTAGTCCCACATTTAACATTGCAGATTTGAAGCCTTACTTGGGTGAGGAAGATGAGCTTCCGTCGACGACGACTTCAATTAAATAAGGGGAGGATGATGAGGACATCACTAACAAAGTTACACCGCCCCAACTGATACATATACAGGACCAATTATTAGAGCTCGTGCACGCCAATTAAATTACCAGGTACTTTCGTTTCTTGGTAATGATTCTAATGTTCATGAGAATATGATGCTGCCTAAATTGGATACATTTTTCTTGCTTACAAATGAAGGGCCTAGCTTGGACAAGAAGGATGAACATTGGAGCAAGATCAAGCATGGAGATGATGGCATGCGCAAGGGGAACAAGAACGGAGTTACAAGTGACGATTTCAGGACTTTGAAGCCACCATAATGAGTGCGTGGAGCCTTGGACGAAATATACAAGATCCCACTTCATAAATTTCGTCCAGAGGCTATTATAGGTGTTGCATCACCTTATTATTGGGCCAGGCCCATGTAATTTCGAATTACTTGAGTATAGGCTGCTTTTAGAGTCCGTATGTGTGGGGAAACAATAGTTAGGGTTGGTTTTGGACCCCTCCTCCAAGGGCCACGAAATTCCCTCCTCTTCCTCCATATATACAGCCCTTAGGGCGTCATTTAGACTTTGAGTTTTGTTTAGATTAAAGTTCGCCATAGCTGCAACTTCGCGTACTTCGTTTGTGTTCAACGACCAGACAAAGGCGTCACAGAACCGTACCTTGATCAATAATGCTTTCCTCTTATATTCGCAATATCCAGATTGCAATCTCGGTTTATTGCTTGTTCTTCGTTTGCCTGCAGGAAACAGACCTTCGTGGTCAGGTTGATTGTGCTCCGACGTGGTCAATAAACTCTCGGAGTTGGTTTAGCGATTGCTAAGGCACGACGTCCTTGCACGTTTGTAGTCAGATCGTCAAAGTCGACTTCCTCCAAAACGATAGCCACCATCTCATTGAAAGACGGGACACCTTTGCCTCTATCTCACATGTACCCAAATCCTACTCATGCAAATCTTTGAGGGATGTAACTAATGCAAGTAAAAATGGGTATAAGAAAAGTATGACCAAAGTGTAACTTGCCTTGTTGATGATCGTTAAACCCTAGAGACTCGTAGTAGCAGGCTTCGCACTCCCGAAAATCTATCATGAACAAACAATAGCATACAAAAGCACTCGAGCAAAAGATGCAAAGAAAATCAAAGAAAAAGATTCAGAAAACTCATAAACAAGCAAATAGTGTTGGGGAACATAGTATTTCAAAAAAAAATCCTACGATCACGCAAGATCTATCTACTAGATGCATATCAACGAGAAGGGAGAGTGTGTCCACGTACCCTCGTAGACCAAAAGCGGAAGCGTCTAGTGACGCGGTTGATGTAGTCGAACGTCTTCGCGATCCAACTGAGTCAAGCACCGAATGTACGGCACCTTCGCGTTCAGTACATGTCGTGGAATTAGCACGGCAGATGTCCGGTTTAGCGGACTTAGGTGTGAGGCCATCACGCGGATTAGCTTGAAGGGGTTAAAGCGGATGAAGGACACAGGGAGTTTATACTAGTTCGGCCCCTTCGAGGAAGGTAAAAGCCTACATCTAGTTTGGTGTGGTATTGCTTGGGCGTCGATGACCAGGGAGCGAATCCGCTTGCCTATGTCTCGAGCTATCGTTGCTTGTCCTGAACCGTCGCCGGGTCGTCCCTTTATATAGGAGGCGACGCCCGGTCCGGTTTACAGAGTCCCGAGGCCGGCTCATAAATGTGTCTGCCTCGGTCTCTACTCTTTCTATCTTACATCCCAAGTTACATGATACGAAGGTTTACAGACCGTGGGCCTTATACATGGGCCCTAAACCTCTATGGGCTGTAACCTTTTGTACATATTCTATTGGGCTTGTAATAATACAACTTTGTCAGTGTAATCCGGACCTTCCTGGCCGGCTTATACCTACTAGTAATATCCCTGACATTAGGCCCCAGATTGATTTGAACTTGTTCATGTCAGTCTTCTAAGTCTTGCACAAATCTCCCTTCTGCAACTTATTTGCTTCATGAACCGGCCATGACGTCATCTCCCGGAATCGCCTTAATCCGTCGTGACATCATCTCCGCATTTAAGGCTCGCACCTATCTGTTACCTTTCTTAAATGTCGCACCGAAAATCGAGGCGATAGCTCAATCTTTATCTGATCTCTGGCCTCCTCGATTCTCGCGCTTACCGTTTTTACCTCTTCGGCTTATAAATACCGATGGGGCTCATCTATTTTCCCCTTCTGCCTTCTTCTTCCTCCGTCTCCATCGCTCGAAGCTCCACCGCCGCTCTTCGAGCTCACCATCGTCCTTGAGCCAGGCTGCTGCATCGACCTGAACGTCACCAGAGAACTCCGCCGCCGTCCTCTACTTCTTAGGGTACTCCTTCTTCTTCCCTGTAGATCTCAATCTAGGGTTTCTTCTGTAGCTTGCCATGAACCCTCAAGACCTTGCAGTTCATTCCCAAAGGTCACCCTTGCCGTAGATTTAAACTTGTTTAAGTCCGACCTTCATCCATGCGCTTCTGCTCCGTTATTATATCCTTAGTTCCTCTAGCTTCACTAGTTTAGATTCAATCTACAGAGAACCTCCACGACCTTCCCTGAATATAATTTGTATTATTAAATCTTTCCCTTGCGGCTTAGATCCATATTTACCTCAGCTTTCTGTGGAAACTGTTTCTTCACAATTTAGATCTGCAGCTCATCTCACCGGTTTAGTCATAATTTTGCACTTCATATGCTTTCTTTAACGGTTTAGATGTAAGCCTGTATCTTATAATTATCGGTTTGGCTTCTTCTTTTTCCATCATCATGAACCGGTAGTTGTCTCGCTCATATCTGCTTCCGGAGTAGTAATACCATTAGTCCCTTGCTTAAACCGACAATTAGGCCCATAACATTATAGAATGCACCGGCTTATACTTTAGCAATTGGTAAACCGGATTTTGCACTGTATTTTTCAGCACTTCCTCATCCAAACCGATGGCCAAGCAATTTGTGGCTTGCAACTGGGTTCCTTCCCGGATCATGGAAGGTGACTTAGTTGGAGCGGCTTCAATTGGCATCCTGGGCCCCAAGGAAACTCTGCACTGGCGAGCTCCTGAAAAGGAATGCCCTCCCGCGCCTAAGGAAGGGGAAGTTGTAGTTTTCTATGATCATCTGGCCCGGGGTTTTAGTCCTCCCGGTTCAAAATTCTTCCGGGATGTATTAGCTGCTTTTCAACTCCACCCCCAAGATGTAGGCCCAAATTCTGTTTCAAACATCCGCAACTCTCAAGTTTTCTCAGAGGCATACCTTCAAGAAGAACCATCAGTGGACTTATTTCGGGATTTATTTCATCCGAACCGGCGGACGGAATTTACTGATGGGCCTCATCAGGAGCTGGGTGGTGTCAGTATCCAGAAAAGGAAGGACCTGATTTTTCCTCACGCTGCCCTTCACAGCCACCCCAAAGAATGGAACCAGACATGGTTCTATTGTAGGGACACTTCGCCTGAAGGAGAGAACCCGCTGCCGGGTTACCGCGCCTATCGCCTGGCAACAGACCATCCTTTGCCACAACGTCTCAGCGCTCCGGACCGGTCCCGATTCGCCCCTCAACTTTCCAAACATAGGGCCTTCGTGGCCAACGGCTTAACCGGAGTCGACTTCGTTCGCTGCTGGCTTTCTTGGAGCATCCTCCCACTAAGTCGGCGCTCCAGCCTGATGTACGAATATACCGGCAAACCGGATGATCCCCAGTGCCACACCGAAATGATACTTCCTGAAGATGAAGTTACCGAATCCGCGAAGAAAATGATGAACATCCTCTGGAGGAGTGCAGCCGGACCAGTTTAGCTCCGTTCTGCGCAACCAATAAACCGCCAGCAGTAAGTCTTTCTTGACCTTTTCCTGTTTGTACTAATCCGGTCATATTAATTGTCTTCCGCTCATTACTCATCTTTTCGCACAGGCCAACGATCCTTTTTGGAAGAGGAAATCTCAAGATAAACCGGCCAAACAATTACGCAAGAAAACTTACGCTGTTAAGAAGAAAAAGGCTGTTGCTGCTTCCGGTTCACATCCTGAGAAAGATGATCCGGATTCTGAGGTACTAATTAACCCATATATCCTTTGACCTCCCATTGTCTAAATTTATGTTAACATTTCCTTTCCGCAGGATCTGGCGGAAGGAAGTAAAGCGGCGGGAGTTGAGGTAATTTCTCTCTCTTCTGATTCAAAACCGTTGCCCTCCAAAATCCGCCGGGTGTCCCGGAAATATCCATTTTCTCATCCTTATGCTCAGTTAGATCCCAACTTTCTTTTGAAGAAACAATAGCATGAAGCACGTCGGACCACGCGCCATAGTGGCCATGTGGTTGAGTCATCCGGAATACCCCTTACGCCGGCTCGCAGGCGTCGCTCAGAGGTTTTACTCACTCCAACTCTCCTTCATCCAAAAGCAGGCCTTATACGTAAACCTCTTAAACCTTCTGATCCCAACTATCAGGAGGCTCCTCTGTCTTCTTCCGGTGAATCAACTGCCACGCAGGTCCCTGTACTCAAGACCGTCCCTGGGTAAGTTCTTCCTTCAAACATCCGGTTTACTTTCATGTTTTTAACTTTATGATTCTCACTGTTTCTTTGGTCTTTACCAGAATGCTGAAGCCTAGCAAAAAGGCGAAAGCAAATAAACCGGCTGCTGAAAACACTGCCGCTGAACCGGCCGATGACCCTAAAGCGGCCATCCTTCCAGAAGATAACCTTGAAGCTCAGCTTGATGATCCCATTCCTATGGATCGTGACGATGTCGCTGTTCCGGGAGATGATAACATGGAGAACACGGCTGAACCGGCAAGCCCTATCCGGGTTAGCCCTCCTCGGACCAACCCGGCTCCTATCATCCCGGCGCCTACTGTTGTCCCCCTCCAGCCAACTACTGCCTCATCCGCGGATGTTGAGATAACCGGGCTAGGCTTCACTACTCCCACCGAGCCTGTCACCTTGGCTAGGCATACTGCCAAGGAAGAAAAAGTTCAACAAGACAAAGGCAAGTGGAGCACAGATTTATCCAACTATGCCCAGTTGAGTGCCCAGGAACTTCATTCCGGGTATCTGAACCGGCTCTTTACCAGCCGCGATTATGAAGTTGGCTTGGTTAATATGATGAAGGATAAGTATGAGGTGATTTTCTTTCCTTTTACTTCTGTCTCTGCTTTGTAATTTTGCAATCCTATATTCATTTTATAGTAGCCCCCAAGTGCCGGTTTATCTTCGTTTGTAGGTGAATCGGCACTTCCATTATGCCTGAGAATGAGCTTACATTAGCCCCCAAGTGCCAAGGGTATAACTTGTTTATGCGCTTGGGAATTGTCTGAAAAAATATCTTTCTTTACTTCAATTGTACATTAGCCCCCAAGTATCAAGTGCATGACTTGTTATGTGCTTGAGACTTGATTGATCTGTCTTTCTAATCCGTTTTATTTCCTTGCAGGCTGACTTGACCCGGAGGGCTTTGGGGGTAACTGAACTCCGGAATAGCTTGGCTGTCCATGAAACTGCCTCAGCCAAAGCCAAGGAAGAACTGGTGCTTACTTTGACCAACATGGAGAAATTGAAAAATGATTTTGAAGCGGAGCGGTCCACATGGGAGGTGCAAAGGAGTGCTCTTGAAAAAAGAGCAAAGTACGCCAAAGCCGCTCTTAATCCGGTTACGCAGGAGTTGACCGGTTAAAGACAGCAAATAGAACTCATGACTTCTGCTATCTTCGGTGAGTACCCATCTGTATATGTTTTTCATCCTTGCAATATTTGTTCCGCTCCGGTTTAACTCGACCAACTTATATAGGGAGGCGCATAACTCATCTTGGAGATGATGTCCGGAAGAAGCTCAAGGCAGCTTATACCCTGGTGGAGCAGCTCTATTCCGGCGCTCAAAGGGCTATTAGTGCCATGTCCCATAACAAACCGGCACCAACTACCATCCAAGCCACTTTGGAGAAGCTATCCGTCCTGCCTGTGCGTCTGGTGGAGGTGAAGAAGTCTGCTGCACGGGCTGGTTCTCTTATGGCGCTGACCCGGGCCAAGGCATGGGTCCCTGACTTTGACCCGGCTGAAGCTATGAACGGCTATCCCAGCAACAAAGAGGACGGGTCAGTCTTCTTTGCCGAAGACCTCCGTGCTTTGACTAAGGACATGCGCCCGCTTGCCGGTAAGCTTGCCGATGAAGCGGATTTGACAAGGTATCATCCGGCCTATGACTTAGAAAATTCACGGGTGGAGCGGCTGGTTTACGACACTGAAAATCCGATCTCACCAGTTCGTGGTCATACTTTTGCTCCAGATATTGATCCGTCGGATCTTATTGACGACGAAATGTATTTCTATGCACTCTCCAAGATTGATTGGTGCGCCCCTGGTTTCCAGCCATTGCCTGAAGCTGATGAAGACCCGGAACAAGTTGACCCTCAGCCTTCGCAACGTGAAGAGGAGTCGTAAACCGTCTGGTTTAATTTGTAGTTGCTGAATATTTTTGCCAAAACTTTGATCTATTCAGGCCTGCAGGTGCCTTGTAATAGGATAATTGAAACACCATCTTTGTCCCAATATGTATGGCACTGCTTGACTTGGCATCTGTCAATTTAAATCTTCTGTTTTGCCATGCACAATCCGTTTATATTATCTGTGCCTGCATGAATGAGGCTAAAAAATGTCCTGGCGGTTTACCACCGGACCAATTACACTGCTCCAATATATATATATATATATATATATATATATATATCAAAGGAATAACTGTTTATACCAAATATAAATCATACCTTTGATTAAGTGTGCCTGACATCCTTAATCCGGTAGGCATAATTGAAAGCGTAGGCGCTGATGAGGCTCTTGGCTCTCTTATTTGGCTTTTACCTGATGGCCGATCCGGGTTATAATGAACGCCGGTTTAACTCATGCTGGTGTTCATGACCCAGACTTTTAACTTTGTAGATATATGGTCAACCTTGTAGTTGCCCAATCCCATATCAATAGACTTGGTTAAAAACAAAATTTATGAAATCATACAAACAAAGATTTTTCGGCAAATAAGACCATGTTGTCGAGGCTTTTTGCGAGCTGCCAGGCTCCAAATTCGAGGCTTTTTGTGAGCTGCCAGGCTCTAAATTCAAGGCTTTTTGCGAGCTGCCAGGCTCCATAGGATTTTTGCGAGCTGCCAGGCTCCATAGGCTTTTCGCGAGCTGCCAGGCTCCATAGGCTTTTTGCGATCTGCCAGGCTCCATAGGATTTTTGCGAGCTGCGAGGCTCCATAGGCTTTTTGCGAGCTACCAGGCTCCCTAGGCTTTTTGCGAGCTGCCAGGCTCCATATTTGACGTTTTCATCGATGACACACCACCCAATGTTTCAAAACCTCTGAGGGATCTTGTCTTTAGGTGATCATCTCGATGATTGTCATTGGCTGATTCCTTGATGTATCAAGGGCGCTAGTTTAGGAGTCCATGGTAAGCTTTCAGAGAAAGCTCCATGTGATACCCCTTTGAAGAAAAACACAGCTGACTCCCTGATGTTATCCGGGGCGCCGATTTAGGAGGTCATGATGAGTTTTCAGCGAAACTCCCATATGATACTCTTTTCGAAGAAAATGGCTGATTCCCTGGTTTACTGGGGGCGCCGGTTTATTTATTAATTATAATATATACATGGTACATAAAGCAGAGCCAATGGCTCAAGTGTAGTAAGATCGTAGAAGAGCAATGTTCCATGGCCGCTTCGTCTCTTCCTCTGCTGTACGTGAGTCTTGATGCTCTCGAACGTCAACCAGGTAGTATGAACCGTTGTGTAGGTTCTTGCTGACCACAAAGGGTCCTTCCCAGGGTGGGGATAATTTATGCATATCTGTCTGGTCTTGGATGAGCCGGAGTACTAGATCCCCCTCCTGGAACGTCCTGGTCTTAACCCGGCGGCTGTGGTATCGGCGCAGGTCTTGTTGATAAATTGCTGATCGTGCTGCTGCCGTGTCTCGTTCCTCATCCAGCCGGTCCAAGCTGTCTTGTCTTTCTTGCTCATTATCTGCTTCAACTTAAGCTGCCACCCGTGGTGAGTCATGCCGGATGTCACTAGGGAGAACCGCTTCAGCACCATATACCATGAAGAAGGGCGTATAGCCTATAGACCTGTTAGGTGTAGTATTGATGCTCCAAAGGACAGAAGGTAACTCCTCTACCCAGCAACCTGGTGTTCTTTTCAAAGGAACCATAAGCCGGGGCTTGATGCCTCTCAAGATCTCTTGGTTGGCCCTCTCAGCTTGGCCATTGGATTGAGGGTGAGCTACTGATGATACGTCCAGGCGAATATGTTCCCTTTGGCAAAACTCTTCCATCTCTCCTTTAGATAGGTTGGTGCCATTATCCGTAATGATGCAAGCCAAACCGGAAAATTACCTTTTTGATGAACTTAACCAATGTTGCCGCATCACACTTACTGACAGGCTCTGCCTCAATCCACTTTGTAAACTTGTCCACTGCTACCAACAGGTGGGTTTTCTGATCTTGGGATCTTTTAAAGGGTCCAACCATATCAAGCCCCCAAGTTGCAAACGGCCAAGTAATTGGAATCATCCGTAGCTCCTGTGCCGGAACATGAGCACGCCGTGAAAATTTCTGGCAAGCATCACATTTTCTGACTAGGTCCTCTACATCAGCATGAGTCGTTAACCAGTAGAAGACATGACGAAAAGCTTTAGCTACCAATGACTTTGAACCGGCATGAGTACCACAATCTCCTTCGTGTATCTCTCGAAGAATATCACAACCTTCTTCTGATGACACGCACCGCTGAAAAGCCCCAGAGACACTGCGGTGATGAAGTTCTCCATTGACGATGGTCATAGATTTGGACTGCCGGATTATCTGCCGAGCCTCGACTTCATCCTCTGGCAACTCACCTCGGCTTAGATACGCCAAGTAAGGGAATGTCCAAACCTAAATAACGTGAAGTTCTACAATGTCGGGACCCCGATCCTAAGTCACACAGGTCTAGCCTGTAACACATCATATCACTTTGCGGCCTCACGCACGGTATCCCCACGGGTGCCACCTTACCTGGCCCGGGACTGTTTGCGCATTTTGGCACACGTATATGATAGTGTCGCTAGCATCTATATGACAGAGAACCCGGGCCGACATGACTAGTTATAAACCAAAAGTGGCACTAAATTACAGAGACAGGCATACATGACCCAGCAACGAACGTGTCGGTCATCAACGTATGAACCCAAGTCGTAGCAAGCTACAAGGACTTAAAGGAACAACGCGTGACATTTCCCCTAAGGGACAGACACAGGAACGAAGAAGGAAACATGCCGGCCAGCCTAAGTGTTCCGGAGCAGTAGCAAGCTACCAAGGCTCGGTGGAAGCACTAGGAGACATTTCCCTGTAAGATAGGCTACCAAAGGTAAACAACTAGGTGTCAGATCCCACACATACCAATACACATTACACGTACGCATAACATGCAAGTATGTGATGTACAACATGGCATCACAACATAACTCAACAACTCATATAGATAAAGGCCCAGAAGAGCCATCATAGCATTTATTACAAACAGAGGTCACATGACCCAACATACAGAGCATACAGGCAACGGAAGCATAACATGTCTGAGTACAGATAACTACAAATGAAAAAGTCTGGGAAGTCTGACTATCTACAAGACCCTCCCAAGGGTACAAGATCGTAGCTGAGGTAAAATGCTAAACGTGGAAGTCCACGCGGAACCACTAGCGAGACTGAAGTCTCTCTGCAAAACATAAATTAAGCAAACGTGAGTACAAAGGTACTCAGCAAGACTTACATCAGAACTAACTACATATGCATCAGTATCAACAAAGGGGGGTGGAGTTTGACTGCAGCAAGCCGGCTTTGACTCGGTGGCTATCCTGAACTACGACTGCAAGTAACTCTTTTGAGGTGGCGCACACGAGTTCACATATTCACCAATCAATACACCACTATGGATCCGCTCCCGTTTCCCTACGAGAAGGCCATCCATAGCACTCACGCTTATCTTGCGTGTTTTAGAGTATCCACTTTCACTTGTCTATGAACTGTAATAGGCAACCCAGAAGTCCATTTCCGCGGACACGGCTATTCGAATAGATCATATATAACCCTGCATGGGTGTACTTCTTCACACACGCTCTCGCCACTTACCTCCATGTACACGTCATGTATCTCGGAAACCTTCAAGCGGAAGCCTGGCGAGGGTGTCGGCCACGACCTGACTAACCACACAAGTCTCTCATCTAGCTTTATCGCCTATTTGGGTTCCATCCGTGGGGAGATTCGGCCGGGGTGTCGTACCTGCCGCGTCGCAGCCCACCCCGAGGGTCAGCGCTGTGCACGACCTCCAGTAAACTACAAACACCAGAAACTAGTTGCAACTCCTGGACAGAGATCATGTTGATTAATAAGTCGAGAGAGTCAATTAAAGATCCCAATGTGTGGTAGTAGCTGTTTCATGGACCAACCAACACAGAACTCAGTTCCTGAGGACGGCTGCAATGAGACAACCCACCATGTACTCCTACATGGCCTCTCATCGCTACCTTTACCAAATCGTGTTCACACACTTATCTCTCAACAGTAAGACATGTTCACCACATTCCAATTCATCCCCGATGAATCAGACCTGACACAACTCTAAGCAATAGCAGGCATAACCAGAAAGCATGAAAGAGTAGGCACAACATGGCTCAAACAACTCCTACTCATACTAGTGGGTTTCAACTATTTACTATGGCAACGACATGTCATGCAGTGGAAAGGGGTTCAACTACCGCAGCAGGTAACAGTTGAAGCGTTGTTGTCCTAATGCATTCAAAGAGAGCAAGAGCGAGAGAGTGGGATTGTATCGGAATGCTCAATGGGGTTTTGCTTGCCTGGCACTTCTGAAGATAACATTGGGTCTTCATCGGTGTCATCGAACTCATCGTCGGAACGTCGTCTACTGAGAGGGGACAAACACCGGCAACAGAGAAAGAACACAATCAATGCAATGCGACAATATGATGCATGATCATGACATGGCATTATGTTGTGATTTGAGCTAATGCAACTAGCAACAGGTTAAATGAAGTTAGTTTGAATCCAAGATTCAAATTCAAACTCCATATGTGATTATTTAAATGCCATTTAATTGATTTGACCTGAGCAGCAGGTTTAACTTGTTCAAACATGCATGAAAATGCCATAAACAGATTCCTTGAATTTTTCTCATCATTTTTCATATATAAATTATTTTCATCTGAGCTACGGTTGATTTTATATTATTTTTAGAAGTTTTGAATATTTTCTGAAATAAATAAATCATTTCTGATTTATTTAAAATTCCGGAAAACACTTATTGCGTCAGCATGACGTCACTGTTATGTCAGCAGTCAACAGAGGCTGGTCCAAGTCAAACCTGACCAGTGGGACCCACTGGTCAGTGACACCACTAGTTAAACGGGCTTAACTAAACTTAACAGAAGGTTAAACTAAACTAAACGGGCACAGGGGCCCACACGTCAGTGTCTCGGTGGTTAACTAAAATTAGTTTAGTAACTAAACTAATTTAGTAGGGCCCTGGGTCCACCTGTCATCGACCCAGGGGGGTCATTAGCACTAATTAACGCGTACCCGCCGGAGTTAGGCCGCCGGCGACGACCACAGGCGGCGAAGGACGTCGGAAACGCCGCTCCGGCGACCATTTGGACGGCGGCTTGGTGCTACGCGTAGCTGGGGATCTCGCGCATCTAATGGAGGCGACGGGAGGACACAGGGGCAGTGGAGCTCGTCGGAACGGAGCTCGCGGCGGCGCCGGAGTTCTGGCTGCGGTGGAAACAGTGTTGCAGCGCACGGCAGGAGCAACCGGTGGCCTCAATCGACGCGCAGGGGTGCACTGAGTGCAGTGGTGAGCTCGGACACGAGCGGTGATGGCTAGAACGACGGCGGCGACTTGGCCGGCGGCGAGGGGTTCTCGGGCTTGGTGACTGGCGTGGTTAGAGGTCGAAATCGACAGAGGGGAGAGAGGGGAACGACGGAGGGGCTCATAGGGGGTCGGTCGGAGGTCTCAGCAGGCTCAGCGGGGGCCAGACGGCGTCGGAATCCCGACGGCGATCTCCTGTGGCCGAGGAAGAAGACGAGGTCGACGACGGCGCTCCAGGGGCTCCTGGCATCGGGCGGCTCGGCGAAGAGCTCCAGCGCGTGGAGATGAAGCTCGTGGGCACGGTCATGGGACGAGGGGTGGCCGGTGGTCATGGCTACGGCGAGCGGCGCTCTCAGGCGCGTTCGGTGACGAGAGGGAGAGATCCAGGGAATGGGGTGAGAGCAAGGGAGAGTGAGAGAGTGAGGCAGAGAGGTGCGTGGTGTCGTCTAGGGTCGTCCAGGCGGCGGCGGAAGCAGGAGGTGGCGTGCGGTTGCCGGGCGTGCGTCGGGCACGCACCGTGCGTCCGACTGGCGGGAGGAAGAAGACCTCCCTGCCCCTCACGGGCTGGGCCGGCCAGATGGGCTGCCAGGTGAGCGCCAGGTAAAATCTACCTCTCTCTCTTTTCTAATTTCTGTTACTGTTTTCTAATTTTGACATTTGTTTTGGCTTTATTAAAAATGCCAGAGCATTTTCAAAAATCATGAAACCAAGCATGGCTACTGTTTAGAATAAATCCAACAGTAAACATTTTAGTTTATGATTATTTGAGCATTTAAAATAATATATAATATTTAAATGCCCAATGCAATTAAGGTATGATTTAATTCAGTGCCCAAAATATTCCACAAAAATGTTCACTATTTTTGGTTTGGTCTCAAAGCCTTGCCAAAATTATCAACATTGATGAAGGTATTTTGGGTCATTGGAAATGATTTTATGCTTGACCGTAGTTGAATTCATTTGGTGCTAGGGTTTGAACATCCCCATTTCCAGTTTCTGAGAAATTTAAACATGATGCACATCAAGACTAAGCAAGACAGGCAAGGGCTGGTCTAGGGCTGTGACATACAACTAGCTGTGCTTCCGGATCAGGAACAACTAAATCCTCCTCTGACGGTATCTTTACCGATGGACTATGTAGTTCATCCAAGGAGGTATTTGGTGGAACCGGTTTACACTGAGAGCCCAGCCGGCTTAATGCATCAGCCGCTTTGTTTTTCCGCCGGTCTATGTGGTCCACCTAATATCCTTTGAAGTACCCTGCAACCGCTTCAACTTCTCGCTGATAAGCCGCCATGAGCGGATCTTTAGAGTCCCACTTGCCAGACACCTGTTGTGCCACTAGATCTGAGTCACCAAAGCACTTGACCCGGCTCAAGTTCATCTCCTTGGCCATCCGCAAACCGTGAAGGAGAGCTTCATACTCAGCAGCATTGTAAGTGCAAGGGAAATTTAATCGAAGGACATAACAGAACTTGTCACCTCGTGGGGAAGTTAACACGACTCCAGCCCCCGAGCCCTCCAGTTGCCATGAACCGTCAAAGTGAATAGTTCAGTATGTATGATCCGGCTTCTCCTCAGGTGCTTGCAATTATGTCCAATCATTGATGAAATCCACCAGTGCTTGGGATTTTATGGCAATACGGGGTACATATTTCAATCCGTGTGGGCTAAGCTCAATGGCCCATTTCGCCACTCTGCCAGTGGCTTCTCTATTCTGGATTATATCCCCCAATGGAGCTGAGCTGACAACAGTGATTGGGTGGCCCTGGAAATAATGCTTCAACTTCCGGTTTGCCATGAACACGCCGTATACCAACTTCTGCCAGTGTGGATACCTTTGCTTTGACTCAATAAGAACCTCACTGATGTAGTAAACCGGGCGCTGAACCGGATACTCCTTGCCTGCTTCCTTGCGTTCCACCACAATTGCCACGCTAACTGCACGGGCATTGGCGGCCACGTATAACAGCAGCGGCTCTTTGTCAACAGGGGCAGCAAGAACTGGCGGTTCTGCTAATTGCCGCTTCAAATCCTCGAATGCAGCGTTTGCAGCATCGCTCCATACAAATCGGTTCGTCTTTTTCAGCATCTGATAAAGCGGGATTGCCTTCTCTCCCAAATGGCTGATGAACCGGCTCAACGCTGCAATACGACCTGCGACGTGCTGGACATCATTGATGCAAGCCGGTTTAGCCAAGGATGTGATTGCCTTGATCTTCTCTGTATTAGCCTCAATTCCTCTATTTGACACTAAGAATCCAAGGAGCTTGCCTGCTGGAACACCGAAAACACACTTCTCCGGATTAAGCATCATCTTGTAAACCTGGAGGTTGTCAAAGGTTTCTTTCAAGTCCTCTATCAGCGTTTCCTCCTTCCTGGATTTCACCACAATGTCATCAACATAAGCGTGGAATTTTTTTCCAATCTGTCCTTTGAAACAGTTCTGCACACAACGCTGATAAGTTGCTTGGGCACTCTTGAGCCCAAAGGGCATGGATACATAGCAGAAGGCTCCAAAGGGAGTTATGAAAGTTGTCTTCTCCTGGTCCTTAACTGCCATCTTGATCTGATGATAACCTAAGTATGCATCCAAAAACTTAGCCGCTCACATCATGCTGTAGCATCAATAATCTGATCAATACGAGGAAGAGCAAAAGGATCAGTTGGGCAAGCCTTGTTTAAGTCTGTATAATCAACACACATCGTCCAGGTTCCGTTTTTCTTTAACACCAGCACCGGATTAGCCAACCACTCTGGATGAAACACCTGAACTGTGAATGCTGCGGCCAGTCTTATAGAGGGAATAGAGAAACGAGCAGATATATCTTCAGCCACCCCGCTCCATTCGTTGCCACTTATGGTCCCAGGGAGCTACAAGAGGAATAAATTACTCAAATCGACCGCCGGGTAAAATTCCTTCATTCCAAGTTATAGCCCGAGAGAGAGAAGAGAGGCATACTCGGGTGGTCAAGGAGTAGTCGCTAGAGGAGGAACCGCTGGGGAGGTCTTTGAAGAAGACCATGGCGACCCCGGTGGTAGGATGCGAGACGGCGAGAGTGAGGAAGAGGCTATAGCTTACTAGGAAGGAAGGAAGTAAGGAGGAAACAGGGGAAATGTGACTTGTGGTCGGGGAGAAAAGGGGGTGGGGAAGGGGGGAAGGGGGTAGATATTTTGGTGGTAGGCCAAAATTTTGGAAATGTGGAGGGAAACTTTGTGCGCGGTGCCACCGGACCGTTCACTCTGAACGATTGTGTGCATCGCAAACAATTCTTCTGCTTTACGCGCATGGGATGAGTTTGATAATTCAAATTTTGGTGGTAATTTCCCTGGGTACGTCATTGCATAATTTAATATCGCTTGCTAATTTGGGCACACAAAAGAGCGTACAGCAGACAGACCACACTTACTGAATCAAGCAATTTTAGTAATTAAACAAAGCCAGTTGACCTAAACATTGCTCTAACAAAAGACCAGCATTAAAAACAAAGCACCATTTAAAGCCACATCATCAATTTTTTGAACTTATTTGAACTCCAGACTTTTTGTGTGTTCAAAATGCACCATTCAAAGCCACATCATCAATTTTCAACCCTCTCTGACTTCATTTGGTATTTTTCATGCATTTACTGATTTTTCAGCTAAATGGCCTTGAAATTGAAAAACATGACAAATGAACTCTGAGAAGGTTGAAAGTTGGCATGGTATCATCATTTCACCCACATAGCATGTGTTAAAAAGTTGAGAGGGTTACAGGAAAAACTGGATGGACTCTCATTTGTACCCCTTACTTGTGCACGGGCAGTTAGAGCCACGCCTAACAGGGCAGAGGAGGGAAACCGAAGCACAAGATTACCGGAGCAGCTCCAAGACAGTGGCGCAAGAAGGCCAAGCAACAAGATAGGCTTCCCCCGACAAGACCCTTGTCGGGGCGGCCTGCACGACCCCGACAAGAACCCTTGCCAGGGCAACTCACCCAACGCCTTCATTGCAGCCACCCTTGAGCCTAGGAGCTCCGACACCATCAACAACGTTGGAACCAAGGCTCGGGAAGCGCCTCCGTGATGGCATGCAGATCTTTGTGAAGATAAAGGGTCTATGATTCCTAGATGAGGACCAGAAGACAAGACGACTGCAAGGCTCCTTGCCGAGGATTCCCACGAGGCCCCAGCAAGGCTCCTTGCCAAAGATACCCTCGAAGCCCCGGCAAGCCTCTTGCCGAGGGCGCTCACAAAGGCCCCGGCAAGACCCTTGCTGGAAATAGATGCAAGACCGCGGCAAGCCCTTGCCGCCCCAGCTCGGTGGCCGACCCAATAGCTCAGGGAAGTACCCACGTGGCAGTACGTGGTTCCTGATCCAACTAGTCAAGCACCTGCGTGGTGGCATGGAGATCTTCATGAAGACCATACCACCATGCCATCTCAGCTGTCTGCTAACCTACATGGCGCTGCATGCCTCGTTGGCCTGGACGCGCGTCGCAGCCAGATGGAGCGGCGGCGGTCGGGACGGGCCTCGTTGCCGTCCCCGATAAAGTAAGTGGACATCTAAGTAGCGCATTTAATGCGTCTTGTCCCGTAATGGTAGGAGATATGCTTGTACACTATGGGCGTGTTTGGTTGCCTGGGTAGTTGTAGCCTGCATCGCATGAGGGATCCTGGGTGAGCATGGCCTGGTTGAGCTTATGCAAGGAGGAGTCAAGATGTATGTTTGGTAGACTGTATGATTCGTGGGCTCTCTCCCGATCCTGGGTGCACAAGACCATGGCGATGTTCTCTTCCAGTTTAATCATTCTGACTAAATCTAGACCATTTCATGTGCAAATAGAAGTAAAACAAGTCTGAACCAAACTGAGATCTGAATCAAAATCTGTACGTGAGAAGTTGCAAGCAACAAGTGTGAACTAAAATAAATCTGAACCGATCTGGATGACGAGGTGGAGGCCAACAAGATGGCTGAGGGAGATATGCCCAACCAAGAGGAGATGCCGACCGCGGGGATTGCTCTGGAACTGGATTGGCGGCCGCGTGGTGATCCCTTCCCGTCCCCCTTCTTCATCTCGATTGGTGGCGGGCGGCCTGGCGAGCTCCGGCGAGCTCGTCTGCAGGCATAGGCGCGCGTGTTGGTTCCGGAGTTCGGCGGCGGCGGAACCCGACGATGTCCAAGCGGGGCGGCGAGCCCCCGGCGGGGCCTGGAATAGAGCCGGTGGATTCGTCTTCCTTCAAGGAGGATCGGGAGAGAGCCCACGGATCTGTCCTCCTGCGAGGAGAGCTGGCCTATGCGATTGGATCTGACGCGTGAGAGAGAGGAAAGGGAAGGAACGGGATGCACGAGCGGGCCTGGCTCGGAGATACGCCCGATTTCTGCGTTTCCGCGAGCCTGGCTAGGAGGCCTCTTTTGCATCTGTCGGACCAGGCTGAGAACATCGCACAGGAAACCAAACACCCTCGATTTTGCACGTCGGGTGCGAGCCAGGTGCGACCCAAGAAACCAAACACACCCTATATACCTTTCCACCTCCTCTGTGCCACTGTGGCAACCCCTTTTGACTATAAAAGGAGGCCCGAGGCATACTAGAGAAGGATTCGGATCTTCTGTACTAGGCACGCACCGTAGATAGTTCAAGAGCTCAAGAACACTAAAATACACATCAAAGCAGGACTAGGGTATTACGCATCCTCGCGGCCCGAACCTGGGTAAACGATCCTTGTGCTGACTCCTAGACCCGCTCTTTGTACAACCCCGCGCCCGTCAATCATAGAAGGGATTCTAGTGATCCCATAGGTGTCGTCCCCGACATCTTTGGCACGCCAGGTAGGGGGCGCAGTTGTGAAAATCTGGTCTAGCAGTTAACTTAGCAGTTCTTCATTGCCATGGCTTCCAAGTAAGAAGATGACCAAGCATGCGGCATCATCAGCGAGTGCAATGGACGCCCATGCAACAACAGAAAAGATAAGTCATGCAAAACTCTGAGTAATTCCTCTTTATATAAGGTTATTCTCCTCGGAGATCTTGCTCTCTATATGATAAACCTGTACGCAATGGAGCCCTTCCACTATTGGCAATGCCTTCGTCCTGTTTCGAG
The DNA here is from genome assembly GCA_902687465.1 of Secale cereale. Lineage (NCBI taxonomy): Eukaryota > Viridiplantae > Streptophyta > Magnoliopsida > Poales > Poaceae > Secale > Secale cereale. Next base: position 476,539,122 of record LR738710.1, on the reverse strand, counting down.
TCTGCTCAACAGTTCGAGCGGCCGCGTCGAGAACGACAGGGTTGCCTTTGCGTTACTAGCAACACTTTTGTCTTGTTTCGAGTCCGCTCAACAGTTCAAACGGCCGCGCTGAGAACGGTAAGGTGGTTTGCCTGGCGGTAAGCACACCCGGTAGGCTATTGAGGATCCGTCCTCAAAGCGTCGTGGCTTGGGTTTGCGCGCCAGCAAGCCTATCCAATTAAGCATAGGGTGGACATACAAAGAGGGATCGAACAGGAAAATAGCGTGCATCACATCAAAATACTGCAGAGTTATATTACATCAATTGTTGCTACGGTTCTAACTAAAGATTAAAAAAATCTTGGTTGTGAACCTGCAGTGGCGATGAGAAACAGGGCGCCTAATCCTGACGCTGGCCTTCTATCCTCCGAACTCCGTCGACGCAGTTGACGATGGGCTTGCTACGCTCCTTGAGCATCGCGAGGTCTACATCCTCCGGCAAGCTCTCCAGTGCGGCGTCGAAGTCGAGGTTGGGGTTCCAATATGCCACCTTGGTGAGAACCTTGCTCAAGGCACCCCGGCAGAGCCTCCGGGACTCATTGGCCAGATAAGCCGCTTGGTCAGAGCGGAGCTTTTCTAAGGCGTCGAGGACACACTCGAAGAACAAGGTCAGGCTGGCGTTGATGCTGGTGTTCGCCTCCGGGAAATACCTAAAGTTTGGCATGCCCATGGCGGCCAACTGCGTGGTGAGCCTCTCCGCGATGTCGACGAGGCGGCTGATCTGGAGATTTTCGCCCTTCACGTAATCTACGTGGTTAGCAGCGTCGTTCTTCCACAGCTGCCTCTCCTCCTCCAGATCCTTGTTCAGGGTCTCCTCCCGAGCCCTGACCTCCGAAAGTGTCCCCTTGAGACCCTCCAGCTTCAGCTTCAGGTCTTTAATGGTGTCGTGGGCCGTGGAGAGTCACTCGGCCTTGTCGAGGACTGCGGCCTGCGCCTCCGTCAAGGCAGTGTTGATCGTATCTTTCTCCTTTGCCAGCCTTGGAACCTAGTCATTCAGGCCATCCTGCTCCACCTTCAACTCCTTCATCTTGCCGGCATGGGCCAGAGCTTGAGCATTGAGTGCCTATTTGTGCCTCTGCTCTAGTTCCTGGGTCCGCTATGCGACAAGCTTTTCGACCTCCTCATCCTTGCCGCGAAGTGAAGTGGCAAGTGCCCGCTCACGAGCGATGAGGTATTCCTCCTGGGAATCCAGTTGAGCTTGGCACTGGTTGTGGTCGACCACACCTTTGGCGGCATGCTCCTTTTCCACCTCCTGGGCCTTCTCAAAATCAGACTGCTTTAGGATAAGCTCTCAGGTGCGCTCGTCCAGCTAGTCCTGGGTAGCCCTCAACTCCTCCTGGGCCTCGACAAACCAAGTTTGCGTCTGGGCAACGCGCCCCTGGAGGTCTGCCTCTGCCTTATCCACCGCCGCCAACCTAGAATTTTCCTTATCCCGGCGGGCATGGTGAAGCGCTTGCAGCTTCCGAAAGTTGGCGCCCATGGCCCGAAGGAGTTGCTCTTCTTGAGAATCATTGCCACCGGCGCTCGGTTTGTCTACAACCTCAAGCCTGGCGGCGGCAAGCACCTCGAACACCTCCCCCTCGGTTGGCGCCCTGGTGCTTGCTGTCCCTGGGAGGAGGACGAACAGGTCGTTGCTCACCTTCAAGTATCGGCCTAACCCAGAGGCAACAGAGGAGGGAGGTTGGTCATCAGCCACCACCTCCTCGGCATCAGCCTTGCCGGGCTCCTCGGCAGTGGCCTCGCCGGTTCCTCCGGCAGGCCCCTTGCTGACCCCCTCGGCGTTGGCATCGCCAGTCCCTCTGGCGAGCCCCTTGGCGACCTCCTCAGCAGTGGTCCTGGCGGCCTCCTCTACAGCGATCCTATCGGCCTCGGCCCCAGTGTCCTTGACGACCTCCTTGATGATGGAGTCGACATCCACTTGGTCCATCGAGGGAGGATCTAAAGACCAGGAGAAAAGGTGAGGCAAAGCCAGGATCGAGGCTCAATTTGAAGAAGAAAGAACAAGGACAAGAAACAAACAATTTACCCATACCACGCTGGGAAGAAGTGGAGCCCTCCTCGCCAACAATCGTTGCCGGGGTAGAGTCATCGGCGCCCAAGTTCATCTCCTCCTCGTCCATAGGCATGGGCTCGGTGGTCGGTGCCCTTGCCGGGGACGCCCCTCGGGGCGCCGTAGTTGAGGGGGGGCGTGTTAGGGGTGGCCCTCAGCGTCCCCTCCTGCTGCCATTCTACTCCTGCAAACCCAGCAGGGTCAGCATCGAGGATTCACGCCCCAATGTTCATCTGTGGAGGAGTGAGTAATGAACTTACGTTGGGGGCTAGAGTGGGGGCTACGTCGGGGGCTATTGTCTGGGCTGCTCTCCACCAACAACGGCGTACCCAAAGTACTCGTCGCGGGCTTGTCGCCTGTCGAGGCCCTGGCCCTCTTTGCTGCCCTCTGGGCCAGCATCTCCATGTCCCTGCAAACACAACATCGAATCAGAGAAAGATAATACAGAGGTGGAGTCAGGAGGTAATTTGGGGAGCAAAATACATACTCGTTCTCCGCCTCCTCCTCCTCCACTCGCTTCCTCTTCCTCCTTGGGCTGAGAGACCCAAGATCGAAGTCAGCCTCCATGACGACATCTGCGGGAGGGGGAGAAGGAGATGGGTTCCAGCCACGCTTGGACGAAGAGGAAGCCGTCGCCATCCTCTTCGACATCGTGGTCTTCCCCACCCTCTTCACTATCGCGGCCTTCATCGCCCTCGTCTCACGCACGAGTTGCTCCTGGGGCTGCTGCCACTGCGCGATGTTGTCGGGCCGGACCAGCTCACCAGAGCTGGACTGCCGTAGGACGCGTCGCCTCCTCGTGGCCGGAGAGTCGACGGCCTCGACCTCCTCTTCGGTCAACTCCTTGACCACCTCTTCAATAAGAGGAGCGTCGGCATTGACGCTGGTGCCGCTGGCCTTCCCGGCAGACTTTGCCTATCCGGCGAACTCCTCACCCTCCGCGGCCGCGTCGGCCTCGTCCTCCACTTGGCAAGCGCTGCCGGCCTCCAGGGCAAGCGCCGCCTCCACCGCCCTAGCGGCAATATAATCCAGCTCCTCCTTGGTTGTGTCGCGGATGAGCACCGGCTCTTCGCGAACATAGCCCTCCGACAAGGTGTGAAAAAACTCATGCACCTAATCTGCTGGTGGCTCGGCCCAGGCCGGGTCAAGGCCATGCGCGTTGAAGTCCGGCATCATGGCAATAATGGCAGACTGGCGAGAGTTGTTGCTCAGCGGGACCACTCCCGCCGGCAACCCAAACAGAGGCCCCTTGATGCCTTACCGACCTTCGCGGCCTTGCCGGTCCTCTCAGCCATGTCATCACGGTCCACGTCGAGCCGGAATAGCCTCTCGCAAAGATGGGCATGCCCCATCACCGTGAAGTTGTGCTTCAGACCAGGGCGGAGCCTCATGACATCCGCCGCGTTCTTGAAAAGCCAAGTTGGCCTCCCCTTGTTGTGCAGCGGCGCGATTCGCCAGTGGAGGAAATCGGCCCCGATCATCTCAAGGCTGAGCCCGGCCTTGGCGAGACGGTGGATCCTGGTGGTGGTGATCAAGAGCTTCTTGTCATTGACGTCAACATCCCCCCAGTCCCTACGGCGGACTGGCGGCCTCTGACGAACCCGGCAGAACTCTGGTGGATCATCCTCCTCGATCCACAACCACGGACTCCTCCACTCCTCCCACCTCTCCTTCTGTGCAACCTCGGGATACGTACCCTTCTCCTGGGTCTGTGGAATCCAGGTGATGTAGCCGGAGATGGCGCCCCCCTTCTGGATGCGAGGATAGAAGTAGTGGCGGAAGAGCGTCGTACTGGGGACCATCCCGGCGAAACCCTCGCAGAGGTGGGCGAAGAAAGCCATACACGCCACGGCATTCGGCGTAAAATCAAAAAGATGGAAGCCGTAGGTGTGCATAACATCATTAAAAAAATCATAGAAAGGGGGACAGAGGCCGCATGAGAAGTAGTCAATGAAGAAGGGTTATCGATTCGGGCCGGCCTGAGCAAATTTGGCGGGGACGATGCGCGCAGCCAGATGCCCCGTCGTCTGCCTCCCCCACAGAGGCTTGAAGTAGTCCCTGAGTTGGACCGCATCGACCGTCGGGGTAAGTAGGCGAGCTGCATCCGAAGCACAGCCAACTCGCTCTCCGGTAGCTCCTTCTCCCCCACGTCCTCGGCCGCTCCCTTGCCTTTACCAGTCTTGGGTGCCATGGCGGCTAGGGAAGAGGTGAGGAATCGAAAGCAATGAGAGTGCGGCGACGACGGGCGGAGGCAAGAGCTTCAGCTTTTCGCTTTAAGAAGAAGGGGGGACTACGACTCCGAGATTGAAGAAGTGCATAAGGTAAATGAGTGGCGCGCTTGCAGTTTTCCCTTTTTATGGGGAAGGCGCGGGCCGCCCCCTATACCATTTACTGCGACGTGACACGGGCGTGCAGTAACCGCCCCACGCATGACCCCCACGTCATGCGCAGATCATGGGGAAGCACAACCACCGGAGGAGTTACTGCAGTAAAAAGAATCCGGCCCCAACTGCCCGTGCACCGTTCTGGGCCTAGCCCAACAACGCGTCGCGCTTATGTATGGCCCAGGCCCAAAGGCTCCTGTCGGTGTACAAAAGTAGGGGATCTCCTTTGTACCCCTTACTTGTGCACGTGCAGTCAGAGCCACGCCTGCGGCCACGCCTAACCGGGCAGAGGAGGGAAACCGAAGCAGAAGATTACCAGAGCAGCGCCAAGATAGTGGCGCAAGAAGGCCAAGCAACAAGATAGGCTTCCCCCGACAAGACCCTTGTCGGGGCAGCCTGCACGACCCCGGCAAGAACCCTTGCCGGGGCAACTCACCCAACACCTTCATTGCAGCCACCCTTGAGCCTAGGAGCTCCGACACCATCAACAACGTTGGAACCAAGGCTCGGGAAGCTCATGCGTGATGGCATGCAGATCTTTGTGAAGACAAAGGGTCTACGAGTCCTAGATGAGAACCAGAAGACAAGACGACCGCAAGGCTCCTTGCCGAGGATGCCCACGAGGCCTCGGCAAGGATCCTTGCCGAAGATACCCCTGAAGCCCCGGCAAACCTCTTGCCGAGGGCGCTCACAAAGGCCCCGGCAAGACCCTTGCCGGAAATAGACGTAAGACCGTGGCAAGCCCTTGCCGCCCCATCATCGCCCTAGCTCGGCGGCCGACCCACTAGCTGAGGCAAGTACCCACGTGGCAGTACGTGGTTCCTGATCCAACTAGTCAAGCACCTACGTGGTGGCATGCAGATGTTGGTGAACACCCTACCACCACGCCATCTCAGCTTCCTGCCAACCTGCATGGCGCTGCATGCCTTGTTGGCCTGGACGCGCGTCGCAGCCAGATGAAGCGGCGGCGGACAGGACGGGCCTCATTGCTGTCCCCGATAAAGCAAGTGGACACCTAAGTAGCGCATTTAATGTGTCTTGTCCCGTAACGGCAGGAGATAAGCTTGTGCACTTTATACCTTTCCACCTCCTGTGTGCCACTGTGGCAACCCCTTTTGACTATAAAAGTAGGTCTGAGGCATACTGGAGAAGGACGGATCTTCTCGACAAGGCACGCACCGTAGCTAGTTCAAGAGCTCAAGAACACTCAAATACACATCAAAGCAGGACTAGGGTATTCTGCATCCTCGCGGCCCGAACCTTGGTAAACGATCCTTGTGCTGACTCCTAGACCCGCTCTTTGTAAAACCACGCGCCCGTCAACCGTAGAAGGGATTCCAGTGATCCCATAGGTGTCATCCCCGACAAAGTATCAGGGTTTCAGACGAACACTCATCTGTTACAAAGGGATTTCATTTATTTGAACTTATTTGAACTCCAGACTTTTTGTGTGTTCAAAATGCACCATTCAAAGCCACATCACTAATTTTCAACCCTCTCTAACTTCATTTGGTATTATTCATGCATTTACTAATTTTTTAGCTAAATGCCCGTGAAATTGAAAAGCATGGCAAATGAACTCTAAAAAGGTTGAAAGTTGGCATGGTATTATCATTTCACCCACATAGCATGTGCTAAAAATTTGAGAGGGTTACGGTTAAAACTGGATGGACTTCGTGTACAAAATGGACAATCTCTTTCGAAGTATCGGGGTTTCGGACGAAAACTCATCTGTTACAAAGGGATTTCATTTGTTTAAACTTATTTGAACTCTAGACTTTTTGTGTGTTTAAAATGAACCATTCAAAGCCACATCATCAATTTTCAACCCTCTCTGACTTCATTTGGTATTTTTCACGCATTTACTGATTTTTTAGCTAAATGACCCTGAAATTGAAAAAGCATGACAAATGAACTCTGAAAAGGTTGAAAGTTGGCATGGTATCATCATTTCACCCACATAGCATGTAAAAGATGAGAGGGTGACGGCATAAACTGGATGCGCACTTCGTGTACAAAATGGACAATCTCTTTCGAAGTATTAGGGTTTTATACGAAAACTCATCTGTTACAAAGGTATTTCATTTTTTGAACTTATTTGAACTCCAGACTTTTTGTGTCTTCAAAATGTACCATTCAGAGCCACATCATCAATTTCCAACCCTTTCTGACTTCAATTGTTATTTTTCATGCATTTATTGATTTTTTAAAGCTAAATGACCCTAAAATTGAAAAGCACTACAAATGAACTCTGAAAAGGTTGAAAGTTGGCATGGTACACTGGTGCGCGTCGGTCCTAAACGAACGGTTTTTAACCCCTTTCTGCGACGGCATTTGGAACCGTTGCCAAGTGAGTGTGGGCGATAGGGGGGTCCTTCCCACACGACCCAGAAACAGTCAGGGATAGGCCACCTTGATGCATACAGTTATCCCTATATAACCGTTTCCGATATCTCGAATATCCCAAACGCTTCATCCTTGCTACTCGTTTGTGCTCGCATTGCCATCGTCGTCGGAGTTTTGTGGTTCTGCCTAAAACCAGGCAGATTCTAGGCATGGGAGCTTTCCAGGCAGATTCTAGGTAGATTCCAGGCACGGGAGATTTACGATGCCTAACAAATCACAAACAGTTCATGATTGTAAACCATGTACGATAGGTAGACAATCACACACATTTAGTTTTCCCGCACCGTATGTGATAGTGTCTGACATCACACACGCTTTGCGAGCGGCAACTGTGTGCATGCTTGCACACGTTTCCTCTCTCTGAACCGTCTCGGATTATGGTGTATATCGCAAACGTTTTTTTGTTTTACCAACCGTGTGTGCCGTTATGACCTGCACAATGTAATTTCACCCTAATTTAATTGCTTCTATTTAAAATTATACCTAATTTGAACTTGAAAGTAGGCTATAGATTTATTCATATCCATCAGGTTCAAACAACCAATGCATTATTCGATTCACAGGTACATATGTTTAAGAACTATAGAAGCACCAAATAAAGAATGATGTACCAGGGTTCTATACTTGTACTATTACAGATGGTAAAGAAAGAGGCGCCAGACATTCCAGTTGCTGAACAAGTTGAAGCAGAATGGCCCTATTATGCTCTCCTGGATGCAGAAGACATGTAGGACTCTAGTCCAACCCCTTGTGATGGTCGGCCGCCAATCATGTAGTTTGAGAGGTAATCTTGAGTAAACTGCTTCAGGATCCACTGCAAAAGAAAAAAGATTCAGATATTGTCATCTAACACAACTCATTACGGGCAGTAAAAAGAAGGCTACATGGTTCTTACTTGCCATCCTGCAGTTCACTATTGTCTTGCATAAAGTGTAAACAAATAGTTCGATTGACATCTTTTGAGCCATTTTAGTAACAATCTTTATCAGTTTCCTCACTTGATGCTAGTTCATGAATATCTCATTGCCCCATACGCAGAAAGGGTCGAAGTGTGGATCTTTGGCAATGATATATGTACCTAAAAGCACCAAGTTAATATTAGAAGCTAAACAACAATTGAAAAATCATGTAGTACAACACTCCATCCATCCCATTATATAAGATTTTATTACATGTATATCTAGACATCATCAGAACATTAAGGTAACACTCTTCCTTGTTGCTATGTAGCCTGGGATTGCATATTTAGTCATTCAGTACAATGCATGTTGCTAAACAACAATTGAAAAACGAAAAGGCATGTTAACTGCAATATCCTTAACAACAACCAAATATTGTAATTCCTAGTAGTATTGTTGAAACTGTTATTGATGAAATTGAACTGCACAGCAAATAGTTGCACATATAGAGCATCACATTGTGAAGAACTGAAATAAACAAGTCATAATGACATCTCTAGGCGATCCTTAAAAAGTTAAAGGACTAAAACCCTTAGTGGATATATATATATATATATATATATACTCCAGCAATTTTTTGGCCTTTTCTAGTCGATCCCCTAAACTTATGGTTGTAAACTTCAATTTGATCAAGTTCAAAGCAGGTTCAACCGAAAGTAGCATGCATTCAAACATAAACATAAATAGTTTTGCATAACCGAACATAAAACATAAATTTAAACTAAGCTAAACTACTTTCGGTCAAAGTAGAGGTCGAGCCAATCCTTCCTCGTCATGTACGGTGTGTCGCGAGCCAGGTCTGGGCCAGTACCGTCATCGGGGTCATTGGGGAAGGCGCTCCTCCACTCGTCGACGTCGATCTCCTCATCCTCGGGGCCCACCTCGACGCCCTCCGCACCACCGTTGCCGCCGCCTTCGACGTCATCATCAGAGGAGAGCGCGATAACCTCTCCGCCCTCCATGCCACCGTCCTTGCCGCCTTCGACCTCGTCATCGGAGGACAACATGATAACCTCGCCGCCCTCCGCGCCAGCAAAGATCGCCCGCTCTGCCTCCATGAGCTCCGGGTGCTGGCGGCGGAGCTCTTGCATGTAGGCCTCGTCAGCGGCCTTGGCCTTGAGGCGCTCCCACGCCATAGCCGAGCTCACCACCCTTGGCTCCGGCGGAACAAGGTGGACCGGACGTGTGCCGAAGGGGAAATTGAGCCTAGCCGCCGCACCGTGGTAGCGGACCTGCCAGCGGTTGTACTCTATGGCCGCAAGCTCGGCCATGTGGAAGCTACCGAGCCACCAGCGGGTGTGGGTCTCTCGATATGTAATCTCGGCGACCCACGTCACCCACCACCGCTGCCGGACCCAAAGGTAGGACTTCATCGGCTGCCGGGTCTGAGGAAGGACGGGGGAGTCCTCGAACCGGTGTAGGGGCGCGGCGGCGGGCGGATCAGGGGACCGGCGACGGTCGATCGGGCCCGCAGAGGACGACGGGGACACCTCGGCGGCCACCTCGCCGGAGTCGGGCGAAAAGACCGTGATAAACCTCTTTTTGGCCATTGGCTCCTTGAGCTCCCCGGCACATAGGCAGAGGTTCAGGATGGAGGCGCCGGCGATGGCGGCGACCTACCAATGGTTTCGAGGGTTGTGTTTGTCTGTGTGAGCGGATGTTTTGGGGTGTCTGTGGAGGGGGGGCAAGGTTTTGTTTGAGGAAATACTGCGGCAACTGAAAATTTTACAAGACGGGGCTACTGAAAATTTGGATCAAGGGCAAGCAGATATTTTTGAGATTGCGAGGGATGCAGAGGCGGCAGTAAAATGCCGGGGCTACTGAGGATTTGAATCAAGGGACTGAAGCAGAGCGGGAGTAACAGACATCGCAGACGGTCCGCACATACTAATCGTGTGCTGTCAAACATTAAAACCTTCCAGGCGGTAGATATTTTCGAGATTGCGAGGGATGCAGAGGCGTGAGTTTTTGGGGAGTGAGCTAGTGTGCTTCACACGCCAGCTATGGATTGTAGCCGACGCACCTTCTCGCGTACTATACACCGATGGTGCTCCAAGATATTTTGTACTACATCTCACACGATTGGTGATAATAAACTGTGTGGGATCTACTTGATTTGAATTACAAAATGGGGTCACAGCAGCAATAGACGCTGTTTGAGTTACTAGACCATTTATATGCAGTGAACATGCAACTATATGTGTGTCGTAAAAGAATTGAAATTATTCATGGTTCATTTGGACATTTTATACATTAAACTGGTTTTCTAGCCATTTCACGTGCACAATTCAACATTAAACTACATGCACATGCTCCGGTGCATACAAATTGGTTGAAAAATCAAATATGTGTCCTTCGGTGCATCCTTAGGTCCCATGCAATAAATGGGAATGAATTTTTCGGGTTTCATTTGGCCTTTTTTATACATTAACTGGGTTTTCTAGGCATTTTATGTGCATAATTCAAATTTGAACTACAAGCACATGCTCCAATGCACCAAAGTTGGTTGAAAAATCACATGTCTGTCCTTGGGTGAATTTCTAGGTCCCATGCAAGAGATGGGAATGAAATTCAAACACCAGGGAACTGTTGATTGCTGGCAAAACATTGAGATGCCTGGGTTTTAGATTCTAGTAAATCCAAAACTCGTCTGAAATTCATGAAACTTGGCATGCTATCATGGAGCGGCATCAACAGAGTTTTTCAATTTCAGGGTCATTTAGCTCTAAAAAAATCAGTAATGCATGAAAAATACCAAATGAACTCAGAAAGGGTTGCTAATTGATGACGTGGATTTGAATGTTGAATTTTGAACACACAAAAAGTCTGGACTTCAAATAAGTTCAAAAAATGAAATGCCTTTGTAACAGATGAGTTTTCGTCTGAAACCCTGATACTTCGAAAGAGATTGTCCATTTTGTACACAAAGTGCATCCCGTTTTCGCTATAACCCTCTCGACTTTTTTGCACATGCTATGTGGGCGAAATGATGATACCATGCCAACTTTCAGCCTTTTTAAAGTTCATTTGAAGTGTTTTTTAATTTCAGGGGCATTTAGCTCTAAAAAATCGATAAATGCATGAAAAATACCAAATGAACTCAGAAAGGATTTATAATTGATGATGTGGATTTGAATGGTGAATTTTGAACACACAAAAAGTCTGGACTTCAAATAAGTTCCAAAAAATGAAATGCCTTTGTAACAGATGAGTTTTCGTCCAAAACTGTGATACTTCGAAAGAGATTGTCCATTTTTTACACGAAGTGCATCCATTTTTTGTCGTAACCCTCTCTACTTTTTTGCACATGCTACGTGGGTGAAATGATGATACCATGCCAACTTTCAACCTTTTCAGAGTTCATTCGAAGTGTTTTTTTAATTTCAGGGTCATTTAGCAGTAAATTTTTTTGTAAATGCATGAAAAATACCAAATGAATTCAGAAAGGGTCGATAATTGATGATGTGGATTTGAATGGTGCATTTTGATCACACAAAAAGTCTGGACTTCAAATAAGTTCAAAAAAATGAAATGCCTTTGTAACAGATGAGTTTTTGTCCCAAACCCTGATACTTCGAAAGAGATTGTCGATTTTGTACACGAAGTGCATCCAGTTTTTGCCGTAACCCTCTCTACTTTTTTGCACATGCTATGTGGGTGAAATGATGATACCATGCTAACTTTCAACCTTTTCAGAGTTCATTTGAAGTGTTTGGACATTTTGATGCATTAACTGAGTTTTCAATGCATTTATGTGCATAATTCAAATTTGAACTACATGCACATGCTCCAGTGCATATAAATTGGTTGAAAAATCAAATATGTGTCCTTGGGTGCATGCTTAGGCCCCATGCAAGAAATGTGAATGAATTTCAAACACCAGGGCACCGTTGATTGCCGGCAAAACATTGAGATGCCTGGTTTTAAAATTCTACTAAATCCAAAACTCGTACGAAATTCATGAAACTTGGCATGCTATCATGGAATGGCACCCGACATGGTGTGGCATTTTTCATGTCCATTTCGAGAGAAAGCGCACTCGAATAATGTGGCACCCCAGCTCAGAGCAACAGGTTTACCTTGCATTGCCAGCCCAGAGATCTAGTCTTCCGGCAATACACAACAACATGGTACAGAAAAACCGCTTTATGGATGCTAACGGAATTACATAGGTTTCATATTACATCAAGTTTTGAGGCCAAGCGGCACACACACGGTGCTGCTGAACATTATGTACATTATTTAATGAACATGACGGGGCCTCGATCACACAAACTACAATGCAGCGGAAGAGCGATGAAGCGGAACTCCATAGCAGAGGGACACTGTCGTGGACACGGCCTAAACGCGAGGTATGCTCCGATGCAAACCAACTTTCCTGAAAGCTGGCATAACACGCCAGGTTAGTACATTGAATGTACTTGCAAGCTCACAGCAAACATAAACATGATGAGAGACAATATCCAGACAATTCATCATATTAAAGCAATGCAAAAACTATTACTGGTGCAATGAAGCCAATACTTACTCCGAGTCACACGAACTCGCTTACCAGTCGAGTACCCCGTAACCAAACGGTGACCATAACCGGGTCACAACTGAAAACAATTCATCATGAACAACTCCAGCGATCATGATTCATCCCGAGACACATGCATCGTATCAACCATTTAATTTGCAAGATTATTTATAAAAGTTGATCCATGGTGTGACTTACTCCCGAGCTATGCCCATAACCAAGGATGCGGATATCGATAGATTTAAATACACTCTGCAGCGCACTTCACCCACATTATGGAACCCTGGCCTCGCACTCCCATACGTGCGGTCCAAAAGATTCCGACGAAACCCTCCCTTTGTCATGGTACTCTCCCAGCCACTCCAACCATCTCCCTCACACAGCTAGGTCTTGGGTGGCCCCGTGTCTACCAAAGACACTAACAGCCACCGTCGTAGCAAGACGGTCCCAAACGGGGACAAGGTACCATAAAAAAACGAGCACACAAGGTTATGTCTGCTTACCGGGCCAGGGTATGCACGCCCATAACCTTTCCTCGCGGGAGGCACCGGTGAGAGGCACAACAAAGGGTCGGGTCAAGACCTTCCCACAAGATAAGCGTGGTCGCACTGAATATAAACCCGATTCAGTGGCACCATGATGTCATCAACATCATATTCAAGTTGAACTTAATCAAATTTACTTTGTCAAAACCTTTATCATGATCATGAAATGATGCAAATAAACACGCAACTACTCGTCATACAAAACAAGCACTCATAGTTATGGATCAAACTTTTCAACATTAATATCTTGCCATACTAAAGTTCTCCTCTGGTTACAACTCATTTTTATTATCCAGCAATATTTTTATTAGGTCATCATCTAATTAAATTATCACTACGTACATTATCTATCATACACTTACATAGTACATTTCTAATGTGAAAATCTTACTCTACTTAGCCAAACAATTTTATGGAGTCAACCAGTACCATAGACAAGCATATTCAACAGAATAAAGTTACTACAATTAACCAAATTTTATTTATCAAAATTTTAATGCAAATAAGAGCTCATATTCAAGTAGAAAATCATATATATTGAAATAACACCATCAAAATGTCGGTGTTGCTTGCCTTAGTGCAGAGGAGGATCACAACCCTCTTGGTTTGCTTCAAGACAAGTTTCTCCTTCTGAAAATATTTTAGAACCACAAAAATATATATAAAAATGCATTCTGAAATTCACCAGAAATTCTCGACAGCAAGGAAAATTCCACCCTTGGGTGTGCTGCTAGAGCTTTCTGAAACTAAGAGAATGCAAAAAGAATCAAATCATTTGGACTTACGGTTCAGAAATGGTGGCTGGTCAAAGTTTAGTCAAATTTCTGAATAAAATTTGTATTACCAGAAAACCAGGGGGGTGACGTCGAAGACGTAAACTAGAAATGCGCCTCCACTCGTACCGCTTCGGGCGCGCATGGTGAGACCGACAGGTGGGTCCCGCGCATCAGGGGAGAGAGAGAGATCAAAGAGAGGCGGCACTTCGCCGGAGCTCATGCCAGCGATGAGAGGGTTTGGGGCTAGGATAGAGGGATAGGATTGAGGCGGGGCTCCTGGCGCACTTGCTCGTACCCGTGGCTTGGCTTGGGGTGGACGGAGCTGCTCGCGGCCGTGCTCGCAAGCTGCGATGGCGGACGGAGTTTGCCGGAGAGGTAGGAGACGACGGCTAGGGGCGTCTCTGAGGGCTTGGTGTAGTCCACGCATCACCACCAACCTCCCAATGCCCCGCCCGAGCAGTTGCTTGAGCTCGAGAGGCACTGGAGTGCGGTGGCTAGACTGCGGTGGTCGCCGGAGTCCTCGGGTCGGGGCGACGGCCAGAGGCCTGCCCGACCGAGCTGTGGCCTGTCTACTTGCTCGTGGGGATGGTGTGGAGTGGTGGATGGCTAGTGAAGCGATGTGACGCCCGAAGACCGACGTCCCAGAAGATTCCAGAAGATTCCAGATGTTCCGGGTTCTCCCGTGTGTTTCTCTTGTGCTTGTGTTATTTATTTTGCATTGCATCATGTCATCATGCCATCATGTCATATTTATTTTGCATCTCAACTTAAATAAATTGTGTGGATCTTCGATCCATTTAAATCGAGGGAAGTGTGACTTCTCTTTATAACATATCCTCCCAATATTTAGGGAGCTATATTAAATATTCCATTTGTTTGGAATTAACCCAACACACTTGCAAATATTCCCCATGCCTTTTTCACTCCAAGTTTCTACTTCTAAACCTTGTCTATAATTCTTTTCCGTTGTTTCGAGGTTCCTCCAAATTCGAACATTTTTGGACACTTCAAAAATCATGTCCTAGTTCAAACCTTTCGAGTTAAATTCAAAGGAATTTGAATTTAATCTTGCAATCTTGCCCACTTCTATTTTCCTGGGATCAACTCATTTTTATGAGTTCGGGAAAATTAACCCCGTTCAGTATTTTTTTCCCTAAGCCTCTCTTTTCTTTTCCCTCTTTCTTCTTTTTCTGTTAAAGCGATTTAAAAGAAGAAGAGCAGCCGCAGCCCATCTGCCAGGCCGGCCTCTAGGCCATATCAACCTCCATCTCCAGGCCGAGCCCAGCCACCTCCCAGCCGGCCTTCCCTCCCCGCGGCCCAGCAGGCCCAGGTCGCCTAAACCCTAGCCCGTAGCACCCCGTTCCCCGTCGCTCCTCTACAGCGCCGCCAGCGTCCCTCGCTCTATCTCGCCCGAACCCCTCCTTCCTTCGACCCCAGCGCCCGTACCCCTCGCTCTTCTTCCCTCGATTCCCCACATCGCCAAGACCCCGACCCTCGTTCCCTCGATTCCCCGCATCGCCAAGACCCCGAGCGCCTCATCGCCCGAAGCCGCAGCCGGAGCCGCGTCTCCCTTCGATCCCCAGGCCTCTGCCTCATCGTGCCAGGAGCCGAGCCCCAGCGTCCGACCCTCTCCTCTCCCTGGCTCGCGGCACCCAGAAGCCATGGCCCCTGCGCCCGTGCCCTCCTTCCTCCGCCGCGGCAGGGAGCTCGCCTGGCTCGAGCAGCTACCTGGTGCCCTGGACCCCCCCTGTCTTCCGCCATGGAGGGCCGCCCCAAGCCGCGCCCCGTGCTTCTCACTCCTCTCCAGCGCGCCAAGGTCGCGCCCCGTCCTCCTCGTCCAGTGCGTCGCAGAGCCGCGACGTCCGCCTCCTCTGCTGGCCTCACGCTGCCTCCCTGCAACCTCCAGCACTGGCGCCGCCCTGCATCATCTCCAGCGCCTCCCTCCGTCCTCAAGCCGGCAGCCAGCCAGCCGCGCGATCTGCGCAAGGTTGCCGCCGCCCTACATCGTCCTGATCCTGCGCGTTGACCCCATCGAGTGCTCGTGTGGACCTCCTCGCCAAGTTGCTGCCAAGTGCTCGGAGCAGCAAGTACCTCTACGCACAGTCTCACCAAGTACCTCTACAACGACCCATGAACAACTACCGTCGCCCCGTGTACGACTACGAACGAGAACGACTACATGGCGATGCGACAAGTACCTCGACGCCCGACGCCTTTACGACTACATCCGATGCATTTTTTTGACAAGTACCACGACTACCGTCGCCGTGTACCACTACCGTCGCCAAGACCCGCAAGTTCAACTACGAATCGAGACCGAGACCGGCAAGTACCACGAGGGCCCCGAGCCTCTACGAACCGTGTACGACTACCGTCGCCCCGGAAATGAGGGATTCGCCAAGTACCTCTCCGAAACGGAACGACTACTTCCCTCTACGGACGTGTACCACGACTCACGGAACGACTACTTCCTCTACGATCCCGAACTGCGCCGAAACGCACGCTTCGAAGGTATACCGAGACGACCCCGTGGATGAACGCTTGTGAATGCTTGTGTTGTATGAGATGTTACCCTTGTGTGCACCATGCCGTTTCATCTTTTGTCGTGCTCCTCGGTTGCCTCGTCGCCGACCCGTGGGAACCCGGTGACGGAATCACCCCACCTTTCTCATCTCGTTCGACTCGCTCACGCCACCTTTCTTTTGGACCGGTCTCTCAACGGGTTACCGGAACCGAGATGTTGCCGTTGCATCATTTTCAGATCGTTGCCGTGGCACCCTTTTCCTTTCACCACGGTGACAATACTTCATATCTCTTATGTCAACTTTTAATAAAAATTGCATAAAACTTGATCACGTCATCCACATCATGTTAACAACCTTTGAATGTTTAATTGTTGTTGCTTTAATAATTGCTAAACATGCCCATGGGGATTTTCCGGAATTGTTGTTGTTATTTTCCGGCCTCTTTTAAAATGTCTAAATAGGTAGTTTGTTTTTGCTTCACTCTTGCCATGTTAACAAACATTTAATCTTGTCTTGTAAATAAACGAGAGTCAACTAAATAAATAAAATGTGGTGTTTCGTCAATATGCAACTCGTTGCATATTGAGCTCCACTTAACTTGTAGTGTTGTTTGTGCACTCTGCCATGCCATGCATATTTAAACCGGACATGCATCATACTTGTTTGTGCATCATGCCATGGTTATGATATGTGTGTTTACCGTGTTGTTTGCTTCTTTCCGGTTGCTTCTCTTGTTAGCTTCGGTTTCGTTCCGGAGTTGTGAGGATTCGCTCGACTATGTTGCTCCGTCTACTTCATGGATCCATTCTTCTCCCTTGCGGAATCTCAAGCAAGATGATCATACCCTTGGATACCTTTACTACCATTGCCATGCTTAGTTGTCTCGATGCTATCGTTACATGTCGCGCTACCCATCTTTTATGTCAGCCTCTCCTTGTTGCCATGAAACCTCTAACCTTGACACCTTCCTAGCAAAGCCATTGTTTGGCTATGTTACCCGCTTGCTCAGCCCCTCTTATAGCGTTGTTAGTTGCAGGTGAAGATGAAGATCGTTCCAGGTGGGAACTTGTTGTTGGAATAACACAATATATATTATTATTATTAACACACCTATATATTGGGCATGGGTGGAAGGCTTAGCCTTTTGCTCGGTGTTTTGTTCCACTCATGCCTCCTTAGGCGCCGATAAACCGGCATTATGTTCCTTGATTTTGCGTTCCTTACACGATGGGTGGATGGGGACCCCTTGACAGTTCGACTTTGAATAAAACTCCTCCAGCAAGGCCCAACATTGGTTTTAATTTGCTCCTAATAACAACTTAATTAATTAATTAAATTGCATAAGGGGGACGCTCCTTGGAGATTCTTTTCTACATAGCAGGGGGGCCAGTGCTGATGGTGTTGGTCCCAAACGAGGGTCTTGCAGGGCCGCCTTGGGGAAACCCGAGGTATCTGGTATAACCTGTAGCATCACCCATCCGGGCGTGGCCTGAGACGAGATACGCGCGGCTACTATCAGGGTGTCGGCACGCCGGGAGGTCTTGCTGGACTTGTTTTACCATTGTCGAAATGTCTTGTGCACCGGGATGCCGAGCCTGATCGGTTTTCCCTAAGATAAGGAGTGATGATATTATAATTATCGCTTCAGCTAATCGTGAGAGCTTGTGATGGGCTAAGTTGGGACACCCCTGCAGGGTTATGATCTTTCGAAAGCCGTGCCCGCGGTTATGTGGCAGATTGGAATTTGTTAATGTCCGGTTGTAGAAAACTTGACAGAGGATCCGAAGTAAAACACACAACTGTGTGAGTAACCGTGACTGTCTCTTTTCACTTTGAGAAGAGAACACGGTGGGGTAATGTTTGACTCGTATGTAGTTCAGGATCTTTAGCGATCACTACTTCTGCGACCATTTGCGTAGAAGCTCATCTTATTCTTGTACTCGTAAGCTAGCCACCATATTATGCTTAGCCGCTGCTGCAACCTCACCACTTTACCTCTTCCTACCCACAAAGCTTTGCTAGTCTTGATACCCAGGGTTATGGGATTGCTGAGTCCTCGTGGCTCACAGATACTCCAACACCAGATGCAGGTTCAGCCGAGTTCGATGCAGGAGCTGGTTCAAGTACTTCCGGGAGTTCGATGAAGAGAGTGACCGTTTGCTTGTGACGTTTTCGACGATCAGTAGTGGTTTCTACTAGGATTTGATCTAGACCTGTGGCTTTATGTTGTGTTTGGTATCTTGTCTTTTGGATCTTACCCTTAGATGGGCTGTGATGTTTTGAATGATGTTTTGCTTATGTAATGTATTTGTGTGAAGTGGCGAGTGTAAGACAACTATCTTTTCAGTTTTCCATCCCTATTTTTACATGAGATGTGCAAATATACCAAACTTGCGATCATTCCAGAATGGGCTTATATCTTTAAGTCGTGCCTCGACACGTAGGAGATATAGTCCCATCCTGGGCATTACAAGCGAGGAGGGGGCTATATATAGACGGAGCGAGAGGGGGGGGGGACGTGTCGCCACCGAAGCGCTCTGGACACGCGGCGAACGTCGACGAGAAGCTCTAACTGGGGGGCAAACGTTCAGCGTCGACTCTGGAGCGTGCCTACACTCGCGGACGAGCATAGGAGGAGGTGGGAGAAAGGGACAAGCACATGCGCGCACTATGGCGTTCTGGCCACGATGTGCCCGTGCTCGTTGCGGCGGCTCTAGCGTCGCCGAGCGCCAGGGAGTAGTCAAGGGTGATGGGTCGGGGTGGTGGCGCGGCACGGCAGTCGTCGGCAAGCTCTGGACCGATCACACGCAAAACAGAGGAGAAGATGCGAGCCAGAGCGCGTCAACTGCATGCCAGCCACCGTTTCTTCACGCGGTCACTGCCCTGGCATGGGCCAGACAACGCTCCCGTGCCATCAAACCGTGTCTACGCCATCGACCATGCAGTGTTAGGTCTAAGAGAGGTGATGGCTCATGCCCAGGCCGACAAGATGTGACTAAACCTTGTTGGCAAGTTTCTGACCAGAGACTTGGTCGCCAAGTTAAGCAAGCTTCTAGAAGGCCATTAGGGCTGATCTCCTAGGGTTTAGGGTTTCTTAGGAGGGTGTTTAAGCTCAAGAAATTTCAAGGCCAAACACTCAAAGAAAAATGCACTTGTTGTACAAAGTGCATTTCTGGTCCAGAATGGAAATGATTTTCTATAGCAAAAATATTACAAAAAGTGATGCAATATTTTTGCATCAGAAGGTGTGCCAAGGTCCTAAAAAAATCAGGAATTATCTCATGATTTTTGGAGCAAGAAAAATGAGGGTTGTTTTGGAGCACTAGTCTCCAAAGTAGGTTTATGAAGGGAAAATGAATATTTTTCCTTTATGAAAAATATTCCTAGGATGATTTTTGGGGGGTTTTATCAGAGAAGAGATGTTGAGATAGGCCACTTGGTTGAAAGTCAAGGATATGACCAATTGACAAGTCCACTGAAATGATTCCAAAACCCAAATCAAAGCAAAGCAGAAAACATGTTCAGAAACGGAGGGAAGGCAAGTCCGAAATAAGAGGGAGGGCAAAAATCCAGGCTGTCACAAATAATGACAGCCAACAGAGCCATTTTGAAAAAAATAGCTGCCTCTTTAATATCCCAAACGTTTGTAGAATTCAAACCGTGTGCGTTCTGTTAACCATTCACGTGATACCACGTGTCTTGGTTTTAATGGCTGTAGGAGGTGCCGTGCGGACAGCTGCTTGACCTTGACTAAATGGGAGGCATGCGAGCGCAATCCAGTGCGCAGGCTGACGAGAGGCGTGCGAGCTATCCTCCAATGCGTAGGCTCACCGGCAAGCATGCAAGCTGTACACTGCGCATGCTCATTGGGAAGCGAGCCCTTTGGTTTCAATGGCCGCCCGCCTTCCTCTCCATTAATGGCGCCCGAGCCGTTGTTTAATACGGGTGGCCTTACTGTTCGCCTCCCATCCCCCTCCCTCTCACAGACCTCCACCAATGCCATGGCGCAGAACGATCATCTCCCACTAGTCTTCAAGTTTGGCGAAGTCGACTCTTAGCAGGAGGAGATAAAAAATAAGGAGGAATAGGGCCTCATGGACATGGCCCAGAATGAGCTGGCCGCGGTGGTTGCTGCCCCCGCTCCCGTCCCAGCTCCCTTCCCCGCGCCCGCACCAGCGACCATTCCTGTAGCATTGATGGGCTGGTCGCCGAGCACTATCGCAGAGCTGGAAGCCGCGGGTGTCAGCGAGGTCTCCGCGGACCCGCGCGAGCTCGTGTACATGCCAGCGCCAGTGCCAGTGCCCGTGACCGTGCGCGCCCCTCCACCCACCGTGGCACCAACCCCCGTGCATTTGGTTGCACCCGTCGCGCCCGTGCCCGTGCCCGTGCACGCGCCCCCCTCAGCGGCATGGGACGCTGCCGTCGACCACTACCTCTCAGCGGTGCCAGTTGACGTCCTCCCACGCCCCGCCCGTCGATCGCGCGACGACATGATGTTTGATTTACAAGTGAAGAACATTTTGTGATGTCTTGAATACTTCAACAACGGCGTCCCGGAGGACGACAATGACAACGACGGCGCGGCATGCCGCCACCGAAAATAATTTTTGGGGGGTTTAATACTGAATCTCGAATTCTCGATCATATGAATATAAATTCGTAGTGTGACTGAATGAAAGATATGGTTTGAACGAACTTGCGTTTTTCTCTCTTAATGTATAGACTTATCAAACGATTTTCTTTTGAAAAAAACGTCAATGGTTTTCAAATATAAAACACTCATCGCAAATGTTTTAGTTAGAACACCCGGATGCAAACCGACAGCTTCCCCAGGAAGCCAAGGGAAAATGTGTCGAGCATGATTTCTGCACCCCTACAACGCAAACAGTTGTTTTTATGGCCCGTGTGCAACCACGTACAAACAATTGGGTAAGATTTGCATATCTGCCATTTTGGGCATGTTACCATTTGTCAAACTGGAAAGATTAACATTTGTTTATCTAGTAGCATTGTCATTTGTCAACCTTGTAACAGTGCGATTTGTCAAAATATGCAGCTAAAAATCACTAGCACTATCTAATTGTTTAAACTAAAATCACTAGCACTTTTCATATGGACACCAATACAAAGTGGCATTGTATTTTTTTTTGTCATCCAAATAGAAAAATAATATACGTGCCGCCACGCGACCCGTGTGACGTGCGAGCATGCGTGAGTTGATGGGACGCATATGGAATGTACCATTCATTACATACAACAAGTCGCCAACACACAACAACAACGAGGGTACATGTTGGATTATAGATTATTTCCAACAAAACATTCTAGTATAGTAAAGTTTTTCTCACACAACAGATAACAAAGCGATGAAATGAACTTCAGCTCAACCAATCATCGCGTTGGAAACGCTTGCTTTGAACCATAACTAATTCTCTCGGAAGGGCCAGTTATTGTCAATCTCGAGACCAATGCAGGACTGGTCATCCAGGCTGAAATGTCCTATATAAGGACACATATTATGATAGCCAAGGTAGGGAACCATGGCAATTTCCAAGGTTAGATCCAATTTCTTCTCAAAAATGGTAGTAACATTGTGCCAATAGCAGCTGGATCGCCTTTCACCATCATTGGATAGTTTTATCCAAGGAAGAGCAAGTTTTCTCCAAGACTATCAATATTGTACCAGAGAGGAGGTGCGGCTAGTACACTAGTATCTATTCGGAATACCCTGCAACGGATGTTGGAATAGGTCCGGATAGTGTGACCATGGGAGACAACACCTGCTTCGTTAGTAACATCAGCAGTGCCATGTATACATACAAGAAGAGGTTATCCATCAGAATAAGTTGCCAAGCGCCACTGAGTATATGGATCCTGCTCGTCCTCATGCTCGTGATCATCACCATCGTCATCTCCCCCTTGGTTATAAATTTTTTCAAGTATATGTGGTGGAATGTTCACAGGACCTTGGAAACACAAGAAGGTTAATTAGCACGGTGATACTAACTAGAATGCATGTGGATGAAACAATTCTAATTATGGTGGAAGACAAATGTACCGATACAATAAGGATCCCATGCAAAAACAGCGCCACGAGTGGTGGCAGCCAACACAATACACTCGTATTGAACTGCATCACAGTACTCATTCGTGTACATAAATTGATTTTTGAGCAATATCCATCCATCCGTGGAAGCAGAGACGGCAACAAGCTTGTCGAAGATAGCAACAACATCATAGTTCTTGTATTCCCAAGAGCGGTTGGGAACTCGAGAAATTACTATCTTCCGTAGACTAATGCCATAATGATCGTATCTGAACGTACGTAGACTATCTATGTGCTGAATCTCATGGTAGTCTGAGATTTTTGGAAATGGAACCCGGTGACGAGTGCACACATTCACAACTTCCCACTCGCAGTTGTTCCCAATATAAACAACCCAATCTCCATTTGCGCCTGCCCAGGCCTTACCCTTAACCGATGGCATCTTAACATCACACGTATCATTATCAAGCGGCATCAACTTGCACAAGGCAAGGCTTTTGTCATCCTCGCGACGGCGAGCAGGGTCATGGCGAAGAAGATAGGGGAGATCAAACCGCTCCTGAACCCTTGGGTTTTTTCTAATGATCCTATTTGTTGAGTCGAGAATGGTCTTGTACGAACCTGCCATGCTAGTCGAGGTGATGACGTCGCACCGATCAATGAATTCCTCCACCACGTCATCTTTCAGATCGGGGCAAGAATAACGGGGTCGTTTCCGGCCCGTTCCCTCCATGGAGAAGACGATCGAACACTGGCAGAAGGAAAGGTGAAGGCAAATGGAGGGAGGAAGATCATGCGATGGCAGTTCCAAGTCGAGAGGGAAAGGCGAAGTGGCGGTGGACGGTTGCCATGGTACAAGAAGAGGCTAGTGGGGAGCGAACGGTTGCCACAGAGGTCACACACTGACGACAAGGTCGAGTGAACCACTTGCCATATATCGCACACACGTTGATCTGGCTGACCGTTTCTTTTGTGTTGCCTAATCACAAACAATTCATCCGAGTGAATGATACATTGTATATCGCACACACCTTCAACTGGTTGCCCGTTTCTTTTATGTTGCCTAATCACAAACAGTTCATCCGAGTGAACCGTATGCTGTGTATCGCACACACCTTCATTTGGCTGCCCATTTATTTTCTTCCTCTTCATTGCAAATAGTTAATTGAACTAAACCGTATGCTCTTCATTGCACACCCAACTAAAATATGAACCGTGTTTGATGCATCCGTCTTCGCAAACGTTTTACACATTTTTGATGGTTTTCATGCACCACCGTTTGCGATTTCAAAACACACAGTTTCTCGAAGGGTCTCTGACCGTAGTGTCGCATTAGCAGCATCCTGCAGTATGGGTATCATCAGTTCACCCACATAGCATGTGCTAAAAATATGAGAGGGTTACAACAAAAACTGGATGCACTTCGTGTACAAAATGGACAATATCTTTCGAAGTATCAGGGTTTTGTACGAAAACTCATCTGTTACAAAGATATTTCCTTTTTTGAACTTATTTGAACTCCAGACTTTTTGTGTGTTCAAAATGCACCATTCGAAGCCACATTATCAAATTGCAACCATTTCTTACTTCATTTGGTATTTTTTTCATGCATTTATAGATTTTTAAAGCTAAATGACCCTGAAATTGAAAAGCACTACAAATGAACTTTGAAAAGGTCGAAAGTTGGCATGGTATCATCATTTCACCCACATAGCATATGCTAAAAAGTTGAGAGGGTTACGGCAAAAACTAGACGCACTTCGTGTACAAAATGGACAATCTCTTTCGAAGTATGAGGGTTTCGGACGAAAACTCATCTGTTACAAAAGGATTTCATTTATTTGAACTTATTTGAACTCCAAACTTTTTGTGTGTTCAAAATGCACAATTCAAAGCCACATCATCAATTTTCAACCCTTTATGACTTCATTTGACCTTATAAAGACATTTAAGTGATTTTCTAGCCATTTAATGATCGTAATTCAAATTAGAACAACATCTACATGCAACGTCTAACCATAACAGTTTGAAAAATCATATTTGTACTTGTGTGCGAGTTAAAAAATCTTCAGACCATGTAAATATGTGGTGTTCGAAAAAGAAAATGTAAAGACCTGGCAAGACAACCGGCCCCCACACAATTGGCATTCTATTTCGTGCCTCGAGGTTTGGAAGGTGAATGGCAGGGGTTATTAATCAGACATGGTTCTGTATTGGAAACCGTCAGCTATTATGTTCACACACGGATTCTAATGCAGCAATCATGTTTATTCAAACTACAGAACATGTAAATTCCGGCGATCGGCATGTGTATTGTTCCCGTCGATCTAGACTCGGGCCGCCAATAAATATTACCTTGCTCACGTCGCCCCGCCTGCATTCTCATCTACATATATGCGATGATATTATATATATTGTGTGGTGAAATAATGAACAATTAATATATATATATATATATATATATATATATATATATATATATATATATTATGAATTCCATTTTCTATCTGTTTTTGTATACTAATTTGAATCTAGTTGTTATCATCCACATATATAGAATGGAAAACGTATATACACACATTGAAACAGAACATATAAGAATGGAAAACAGAGTACACACATTGAAACAGAGGAATAAACGGAGCAATACTATGATTGATGTGAATACATAGCTATCCACGTCGAAACGACTCAACAAAATAAAACGCGTCCATGAGACCATGACCAGCAGCCCATGCCTAGGGTAGCTCTTGGCTCTGCCTGAACTCGTGCAGGCGTTCGTCCAAGCGGTCAACACGCTCGCGGTACATCTGGAGCACGATCTCGAGCTCCAAGTTGGCTATTTCATCGGAGATCACCAGCTCGAGGATGCGACGGCCATATTCCTCTATTGCGCCCAGGTGGACACCTGGGCCAAGGAGGCGGTCAAACCTACGGACCAGTGCGTTGGCATTCAGCGAGCCGCGGACAAGGCGAACGGTGGCACCCATGCGAACGGCGCGGCAGGCGTCCGGTGCAAGTATGGTGTGGCTGACCTCTGGTACAAGTACAACGCTGAGGGCCTCTGCCCACTCCTGGCGAGGAATGGGAGTACTGACGGGATGTGTACCCAGCTGCGATGCCGTGTTGATAGTAGGCAAGCGTCGATGGATCCGCTCTTGCTATGCGGCGCTCCAACGGTCTTGCCGTGCGGCGAGCCACAGCATATCGGCGCGAACGCGCCTAGCTTGCTCTGCGGCGCGCCATCGATCATGGTGTGCAGTGAGCTGCAGCCTGTCAGCGCTGACATGCCTATCTTGATCCATGGCTCTCATGCGCCATGCGCCAAAGGTCTGCTCAACCCTAGCGATGATGCGCATCACGGCGTCGTCCATCACGTTGCCACGGAGCGCCTCGGCCACGACGGGTCGTGGCGCCTGCTCGTTTTCCTCGCCGACGAGGTTGATGGCAGAGGCGGCGCTTTGGTGGGTTGGCATGCTTGGAAAAGGTGGATGTGCTGCAGGTTGCACTTGTCACCTCCGTGCGTCGTGCGCCGCCTATGCACAATATAGCAGGGTGGCGGGAAACAGGTGAGGAAATGACGGAAAACGGTGGCGTGTTCGTAAATCGCCATCAATAATGGAAACTTAGCATAGAATGAACATCGAGCTAGCACAAGAAGTAGATGATGATTAGATGAACACGGACCACACTAGGGAACCCGTCGGTGATGAATTCATCAATCTCAAATGGTTGAATACTAGCAAGCATTTGCCCACAACACACACGGCCTATTCCATCACAAATAGGTCGGGTGGATCAACTGTATGCCACGCATCGCACATTGTCAAAAAGTATTGCGGTAGACCTTCTTTAACATGTGTTAAAAAATAAAAAATAAGGACCTCGAGGTTAAATTAGTTGAGGGAATGGGGCATTTTGGTCATTTGACCGAAATGACCCATCCTATCAGTTAATTTAATATCAACACAACTTCCCATCCAGTCACCCATCTGATGGCTACTCCAGCCTAAGCACACTTAACTTGATAGTTTTCTTACATGAGCTAGTGGTGGAACAACTAGTCCTTGCTCATAGGAATGCCTCTTTGCATCCTTATGGCGTATCCGGATGACCGCCCATCCCGCAATGGCCAATAGATGTTGTTTAGACAGAGCATATCACATACGTCTTATTAGAAGGAATCATCTGTGTTATTATCGGTCTTCGCATACATTTCTGATTACAGACTTGTTTGCCGCGTGTCACACACATCTTGTTATATTGAACCGTTTATGTTCTCTTGCCTAATCACAAACAGTTCATCCGAGTGAACCGTATGTTGTACATCGCACACACCTTGATCGGGCTGACCATTTCTTTTGTGTTGCCTAATCAAAAACAGTTCATCCGAGTGAACCGTATGTTGTACATCGCACACACCTTCATCTGGCTGCCCGTTTCTTTTGTTCCTCCCCATCGCAAAAAGTTAATTGAGCTGAACCGTATGCCCTGCATCGCACACGAACTAAAATCTGAACCGTGTTTGATGCATTCATCTTCGCAAACATTTTACACATTTTTTACGGTTTTCATACACCACCGTTTGCGATGATAGCATCGCACACAGTTTCTCGAAGGGTCTCTGTTAGTAGTGTCGCGTTAGCGGCATCCTGCATTAGTGGATGGCAAGGACGACCAATCAACAGACCCGTCAAAATACTACCAGTTATTCCTCCCTATAGCCTGCTCAGGTTGGTAGCCTCCATTACGCCGGCTTTCGACGTTCCATCTCCGAACACCTCCTTGCTGCTGCCAAGAAATCGCCCCCACCGACGCATCCCACCTTAGTCCTCCC